>JAQLOL010000024.1:10539054-10566918 GCA_029783665.1 Naso thynnoides
CTATTTGCATGTGTGTTGACGTGCCTGTCACTAAGGAGCTTGAAGATCTGTATTTTTCTTCTACTCTTCGTGTTTTTCAGAGTTCTTGATTGACAGGCGAGAGCCAGAGTTTCAGGAGCTGAACGAGAGGGCCCGAGCTCTGAAACACATCCTCAGCATCATACCAGATGAGATCAATGACAGAGTCGGCTTCCTACAGACCATCAAGTAAGACAGCTCAGTATGTGATTGTGTGTGAGTGATTGTGTGCGTGTCCTATGTACATTAGATTAAATTCTTACAAGACTTTCAGTCTGAAACATAACACACTGAACCATAATCTGTTTTAAAGTCAATACATTACTAGAAATAGTCTCAAAGGGCCTTTTGTCAACTTTGATAAAACTAGAACCCTGATAGATGTGTGTCTATATAATGAAAACACTTGTTTTGTGCAACTGAATATAAAGTCAAAGGAAAGACACAAGTGGTTGCCAAGCTTTATACTGCTTTTTGAGGCACAAAACAAGTCAGCATTTGAAAATGTTTTAGTCGTTTCTGGAAAGTTTTAAGGCTCCCCTGACTTGAAACGAACACATGCACCCTCTAAACTGTGAATGCATATGTTGATAGCTGGAGCTAAGGTGTGCCTTGGTGGTGCGTGGGCTATTTGACTCTGTTCATGCGAATAATGCAGGGTGAAAATGTGTTTCTCACTCTGTGTGAAAACACCTTCAGAGCTTCAGACACAAGCTAAAACACACAATGTTTTTTTTTGTCACTACAGCACCTTCATTTTTCAAGTCAGTATGTTTTTTGTGTTTAATGTAGATGGGCAAAACAGCTGAAGACAGACTCACTGCAGTTAATTATTGTGTTCAAATTAATTTCTAATGAATACATTAGAGGGTGTTTTACATTTGATGGTTTTGGGTTTTTTTGGGGGTTTTTTTTCACTGGTCAGTTGTGCTTTGTAAAGTGGCAGTAAAAAAAGAAATGTTAAATAGAAAACTTTCCAGGTTATCTTTTTAGTAAGCAAATAAGGTGAGAAATCTTTACCATGAGAATTCATCTGTAAACCTTTGCCAACAATATGTAATACAATGTTATGTCAACTCAGAAGTCCACTTACGAGCTTTCAGCCACATCTCATGGTCTTCATCAGAATTGGAACAGGCTAAAAGCTGTTTTATGTTTGAAGGACACTTGAAAGACATCTGTGTCTTAAAAGTGTCGAACAACACAGATGCATTCATGCTTAAACAAAGTGTCGGATGCCTTCTGTTGCGCGAGTTGTGGTCTCCATGGTAACCAATTGAATGCTTCTCTGTAGAGCCTATTGGTATGAGCAGTAACTACTTGCAGTTCATGAAAAATGGTACGATACTGTGATACATTTGATTTGGCGGAGAAAAAGGGAAATTTTCTATTTAATTTTACTGTAGGAAGGAGGAGACAACGCAGGAAAAGGTTGTGGTCTGTGCACCTGGAAGACCAGAAACCAGAATAGGTCCTCATTAAGCAATATGAGAGCACTTCTTATGACATCTAAATAATATCATTTTCGATGACCTCCTACAACAGATGTTTTCTCACCTCATCTGCCAGTTGCTCATCAAAGCCATCAATTGCTAGTTTACTTTTTTTTCCCCCCTCTGCCAACGCAAGTAGAGCGCTGTTTCCATGTCCATTGCAACAATAGGACACTCAGTCCACCTAACCAGTCAAAATGTATGACAAATCAAAAACAACATCCGCCACTGTGCAAGTTTTGACAGGTCCAAGACAATGTTGAATGACACATTTCTATGTCTTTCGTACATCATTTTTAGTCTTAAGGCACTGTTGACAGACACTTGTTTTTCAAGCATAAAACAGCCTTAAGGTGTCATGACCAAAGTTTAGAAGTCAAATCATGAAAAAACATGCAACACATATATGTACATATGTAATATAATATATAATAGATATATGTTGTTTTTAGAGTTAGTATATCATGAATTAGTATCGCATAACTCTTACCACACACATGCACACACGCTTTAAAGAGAAAACATGAAAGACGTTTGATTTTCCAAGCCCTCTTTGCCATTATTTTTTATCAAGTACAGTACTCTTAGCGAGTCAGTGCTTAAGTTACTTACTCAGCAGAGAGCTTAGAAACAAAATCAATCTATAAGGAATGTTAAAAAATTAAAGTCATGCAGCGGCAGATTTCAAGGGCATACCTGAGGGGGTGTGGGGGTAAAAAGTTGAAGGTTAGAATGTGTTTGTTAGAAAAGAGGATGAGAAGGGAGACAACAAGCTGGATCAAAAGAACTGCTCTGTCAGGGTGTCTCTGCCTGATAAAAACAGACAGATTTTGAGATATTGTTTTTTCTGAACATGTATTTATTTGTGTGTGTCATCCTCAGAGACACTGCCAGTGCCATCAAGGAGCTGCTAGACACAGTAAATACTGTCTTCAGGAAATACCATTATCAGAATAAACGGGTAAGAAGATACATGAAGAAGAAAATGCATACACACAGTGGTGCAGATGCTGTGAAATAAGTGGAGCTGAAAGGTTGTCTGTATTTATTGGTTAGGCACTGGAGAAACAGAAGAAAGAGTTTGTGAAATACTCCAAGAGCTTCAGTGACACTCTGAAAACCTACTTCAAAGATGGAAAGTATGACACTGTTTCTAGTTATTTCTCTGTTTTTCAGTTTTTCTTCCCTTTCTGTCCGCTCACTCACTTGTTCAGCCTCTTCATTTTTCACACGCACACACAGCAACCAGCGCATTTACTGGTGGCACACACGCAGCATGCATACACAAGCGCGCATGCACACACTTTCACTCACACTGTCACGACCATGTAAATGGTTGTCGTTTGATCACAGGCCCGCTCCTATCAAATCCACCATTGCTGAATAATTCCCTTGACCCATTTCCTGTGGATTCACGCTGGCTTGTATTCTCTGAAGCCTGACATTCTCCATTCCAGCCAGATCAAAGTGTTTCCTGGATCAATCCTAATTTTGTTGCTATGGTTTCTTTGCTGTATGATTGACACTTGTGTCCTTGTGTATATGTCACGGTTGTTTCCAGAGCGATAAACGTGTTTGTCAGCGCCAACCGGCTCACCCACCAAACCAACATGATCCTGCAGGCCTTCAAGACTGTGGTGTAGCAGCCTGAGAAGAAACACACACGCTGACGGACATTTTTATAAGAGAATGTGTGATATGAGGCTTTGTAATTTGTAATTTTATTTTTTTGTGTGTGGCTGTATAATTTATAATGCTGTGGCTTTGAGGGGAGATCAGGTTGTTTGAGGTTCAAAGCAAATCAGGTTGACATTAATTGCCAGGGATTCTAAACTCTCTTTTATGTTGTTCTTTTATCAGAGTCTTAAGTCGATATTTCTTCTTTCCTTTATATATTTCCCTCTCTGTTTAGGACTGTGTAGTTTTGAAAAAGTTTAGGAGAAATGTGATTATTTTCCATGTCCTTAAAAGTTTGGTTCTTGCATAAGTCTATAAAGTACAAAGAAGAGGCATTCAGTACCGAAATACTGTACATTTCCACAGTTGGGACTCATTTTAATGTCATTCTTCTATTGTAAAACAGTATCTTGATCTATATGGTGGTATTACATTCTTGGCACTAATATCCCGCCACTATCAGCTTGCATCATATTCAACTGGAATCAGATACAATTAAATCCTATCAAGAAATCAAAGTCCTGGGAAATGCTCGGGAAGTTGAAATGAAGATTCCTGTTGGCTTTTTTATTTTGTCTTTTACTTAATGTAGTATGTGCTGCTGCACTCAGTGCATCATAATCTGTCACCATCCAGAGCAGTAACTCACCATCTGTGCTCTTTAATTTAGTCACAGGAATATGTCTTCACATTTGCTGTCTCCTATCAACAGATCATCCGCTGTATAAAACAACAGTTGTCCTTTTTATCTGAGCAGTGATCAGAGATGCTAAATGTTAAGCTAAAGGTCTGATCCAAGTGTTTTGGGATGAACATGTGTAGTTACCCTGTAGGGTATTTTTGCTCTGTCAGTTTTTTTTTAAACCTTTTTCTCTCTCTCAAGGACTTTTTTAAACAATATAGCCTTGTAACTCCTCTATCTAGACGCTCAATAAGCAATGTAAAGAGCAGAAAATAAGTGAGATGAGATGCTAGACATGAAACCATTAATAGCAGTAACTTTTAATGGAAACAAAAAATTGTCTCTAACATGACTTCACAGGTTACAAGTTTTTTTAATTTAAATTTAGGTTAGGTGGGAACCAATGTTAAATGTGTTTATTCATTTAGCATTGGTTGCCCCAAAGCCTTTTCAGTGTTTGATTAGACTTAAAATAGATTTTCTTTCCCCAGAAATCTTCCAGTGTCAGTGGTAAATGTGTTTCAATGTCAGATACTTAACGTTGATGAACAAACTTTTAGACTCCAGTTTGTACCACAGTGTCACAGTGGGGAATGCCACAGCACAGCTGCAATTGTGGGCACAACCTCATGCTTAGAAACGGCATGGCTTTTAAAGTCATGTATTTACATTTCTTATTGTTATTTCTGTAGAGAAATATTAAAAACCTCCATGTAGTTGAAGGTCATACAATAACCAAAAGTAGATGTGGTTAGGTTTACGAGGTTACAACGGAAGAATTCACAGAACTTTGAGTAAAAATTACAATGGCTGGTGGAAGTTACTTAGCTGGCAATTAAACTCTGGCTGCTGTAGTGTGATGGACATCAACAAGTGAATCAATACAAACCCTAAATTGATTTTTCTAATACTGCACCTTTACTCAGGTTTCATAGTATTTGAAGCAGTCCATTTTGGACCATTTCTCTTCGACTTTGGCTTCATTCTCTCCACAACTTTGCAGTGTCCCTGACAACATTCCTGGATCCAAATGCAAATTAAACTGAAGGGACTTGAAATAAATTCCTCAATAGTCACAAAGAGTGTGTTAAAAATGGCAAAAGAGTTTCTGCCGTTTGAGAAAGATTTTCAAAAGTGGGTCTCTCCTCAGATTTGCATTGTCGTATGAAAAGTTCTTCATTTCCACTCAGTTGCCCTTGCATTCTTTCTTCGCCTGCACCTCTATCCTCCCAGTACTAAGATCCGTACCAATTTTTTCCCCCATTCCAGCAACTTCATTCTTCTCCCTGTATAATAGTGGATTTTCCATGGTGGATTTGTGGTGGGCTATTTTAGGCTCTGTACTGGCTCCTGCATGCACCACTGTAATCCAATTGTGATAGTGTTAATTTTTAAAGCTTTATTATTGAAATTGCTGAGACCTAATTTTCTGATCCTGTCACCGTTGACGACCGCTGTAATCAGCTAATTCAAGTTATTCCAGGCCATTAAGTCATAGGCAGGGATTGGTTGTGGTCACTGAAGCAGCGGGGAGGGAGGCGATGATAATATCTGTGTTGGATGTTTTGCTTTTGTGTGTATTCATGCTCACAGTCACACAGACAATCTAGTTGTCTCAGTTTAAGGCTGAAAATGATTAGGAATTTCTCCACAAGAAACTAATGCAAATATGATACCCAGAGAAAGTGATTCTGATTTAAATAAGAAACTCCATGAGAAAAATAATGATGATTAAAAAGTAAACAGAAATGCAGATCGGATCAGAGGGGATGCACAACGTATCAGTGGATGATACATTATTGTTACAGTGTTTTTTGCACAGCAAAAAAAAAAAAGTAAAAAACTCATGCTAACATAAGCCGTACATCCAGATATGTTTATCCGGATAATGTGCTGCTAATGTCATCAAAATGGTTCCAGGCACCCCCAGATACGCTGTCAGCCATGTCCAAGACAGGAAATCAGCATTTGAGCTCTTCATATTTCCACCAGTTGAAAAGGATATACTTGTGATGACAAACATAGAGGGGAGGGGTGTGTTTGGGGATAATTGGAAGACTTGGATGTTACCCATTTGCAAGCCTGCATTAGACTGCTCATTTTGTATACAAGTCAAAAGGCAAAGCCGCAGCTAACCTTTAGAATCAAAAGGTCAATCAGTGAGATTTTATGGTTTTAGGATTTTTCCATAGTTGCGTAATAGGAATACTGGATCTATAAGTGTGTGTGTGTGTGTGTGTGTGTGTTTAATTGTAATGGTTTTCTGGAGGTTGATACTGCTGAGGTCAAATTGACCCCAAACATGAAAGATGTTATTAAATTTGAACATAACAGGAGGGTTAACAAATCCCTAAGAGACTTTTTACCCCTTCTTTTGATGTGTGAGTGTGTGTGTAGCTCGAGTGACCCACAGGAAGGCCTCCCCATGGCATTTGAATGGCACTATAAAGCTGTGCTGTGGTGTGTTTTATTTTTGTTGGGTCCAGGTTCACGTCAGTGCTTTTTCAAGTTGTTTGAATGCATGAACACTTTTATGAGTGGCAGTAGAATACTAATGTTCTCGTGAATCGCGTTGCTGTGGCTATGTTGTGTGTGTGTGTGCGCGTGCAGGAGAGTAATTGTACCTCAAGGATTTTTTTTCTCCAGTGCCTAATCTGTGAATAGAAGCAACACACACACACACACACACACACACAAACAATATATTACAGACGATAGGGCCTGGACTCACAAACACAACTCTTTTTGACTACTTGGTTGCCAGGAAACTTAGCCCTACTCTTTGAGGAGTGAGGCATAATAAAAGATTTGTGTGTGTGTGTGTGTGTGTATGGCCTCTGCCACTGTCTGGGCTACTGGGGGCAGTTAGTTAACTCTCTCTGGGGGTTCGTGTTGCAGTCAGAGCTGTTAGCGTTGATTGCCTCTCAGACATCGCTGGTGTAGACAAACCTCTGGACATAAAGCTCGGGGGCCCCTGGAATCAGCTGAATCTCCCGCAGACGAGACCTGGAGCCCGAGGATTTTTGAAATGTCATACATTTAAAAAATGGTGTTTCAACATCTCAGAGCCTTGGGGACTCTCAGCCAGTTTACTCTGGACAGCCATTGTGGACTGTGAGGATGAAATTGGTTGTCTTGGTAAGTTTGAATTTCTTATTACCTGAGAAACTGTGTGTTTAGGCCCTCTACATGGACTTCATGATTAAAAACCTACTTGACTGAAGTGTGTGCACACACTGGCCTTTTGGAAAGATACAGCTAACCTGACAGTAAATGCTGGGCCAAGAGCCTGCCATTATGCAGTTACAGCTGGTCCTGTTTTTTTGGACAGTTTGACTGCAGCGGATGAAATACTGTGGGACTTTCACAAACCCCAGATAGAAATCCATCTGAGACAGTTTTGAGAGACCTGAAGTGGCCATCTGGGAAGATGAGAGGCAACTTTGGTAAGTGGGTTTTGTTTGCCAGCAGAAATGACAGCAATAAACTACATTTATTTTTATTTTTTTCCTCCGAGTCAGAATTGTAAAATCACACAAATGACAGCAGTTCCCTGCAGTAAATGACAGTCAGCGGCACTGATGTATAATAATTTGTTCCAACAGCAATATGTATTGTACATCAGCTCAAAATATGGGTCTCTTTTTGTGTTAATTTTATGGAACTGTGTCTGTGTAATCTCATAAAGACTAATGCCAGCTGCTCGCCGCAGAACAAGTCAGGAGGTAGTTGATTAAAAGTTATCACACTCATAAACAAAACATGATCACATTTTCCCCGGGGTTTCTCCATTCTTTTTGTTTATTACTGTAGCATTAATTTATCGGTTGCAGTCTGCTCCTTGTTGTCGGTGATGTAAATAAAGAGGTGGATAAACTATCATCAGCTATCAGGATTTTGCTGCAGTTAATCACCTTTATAAAATGATAATAGCTTCAGCAAAGCATTGATTTTTCCTTTCATTACTCATCATGTCATCTAAATCTCTGCTCAGTTTGACGCCACCTCCAATGAAACTGTCTCATAAACGTTTATGTTGGGGCTAAAAAGAAACGAAATGTGTTTGTGTCCTCCACTGCCCTTTGTGTTTTGTAAAACGTAAAGAAGAAACTTTTGATCATGTTTCATTTGACTCATAGCCCTCAAAAGTTCTTTTTAATCACTCCACAGGCTAATTACCAAATTCAGCCTTTTTATTTGCAATATTCATGCTGCTCATCTACCTGACTGCAGTATTTTATTTTAAATTACCTGATATAACAGAGGCTTGACATACTTTGGCAGCCCGACACCCCTGCGATCCATTTCTCAGTCATAATTTAGGGACCTATTCACCCACCTTTGAAAGCCACCGAGCTGGGGGCAAAATTTCTACTGAAAAGGAAAGACCTTTCGCTCCATTCAGCTCAGACATGTTTGGGTTGAGCGAAAGAACCAACAAAAGAAATCGAATGCTGCTGTGACTCTGGCGTATGATTATAGTGACATGACAACCTGCTGTGAAAGAGATACAGAAGGTTTCTAAGGGATTACTCAAGCTGAGAACATCTTTTTTATATCATATAACACCTAAAAATGTGGGGAATATATTATTTGACTGAGTCTTCAGCACAGACCCACACAGATGGGCTTTACCTTCGTGACCTTGTCTGGTTTGCTGGTGATTGATTGACAGGTCTGAGGTGTAACCATGGGAACGAGGATGGAGGTGGCACAGCTTGAGAGCAGGATGAACACTGAGGACTATAGAAAGCTGCAGGGCCTTTTCCTGGTGAGTGCCTACTTGTTTTTTGTCAGTTTCTTAACAGTCTCATATTTCAGCTACTGTAATTCACATGGGAAACAACTGAAGTCCCTACAGGGAACTTTCAACTGATTATGAGTCAGTCTAAATTTAATACTGATGCCTCAAATCTTACCTACGTCAGCAAATGAGACCATCGGCGAGGAGAATGCAGATTATTGTCGTGTCTTTTACCATGCCTTTGATTGCTCTGCTCAGTCACCAGATACGCTACAAAATGCTTTATGGCACACAGACCGAAGGGGAGGATTTGCTGTTTGTGTGCATGATTGATCCGTTGTTCTCTTTTTTTACTATCTAAGGTTGGAAGCAGGAGGATATTTTTTAGATAATTTCGATATTTTGTGTTTAAGGCTGAACTGCTGTTGTTCAAACAAGTTGTGTTTCTTTCACTCCCTTCCAAAGCAAATGCTCGTGCTAGACAAGATCTCTACGACAGTGAGCAGTACCGCTTTTGTCCACACGTGCCGCTACAGTCTACACAAAATGAAAGTTCCTGGGAGGGACTTTGAAAGAAAGGGTTATAATTTATATCTCTCTGTGAACTTGTATCCCATTGCACTACATCCCCAGGTCTCATAAGAAATGTGCAAGTATGTCTTCTGTTGATCTTAACACAGGACCCCACTGGTGCATCTTGCTCCTTGTCCAGAACTGAATTCATCCGTCTGGCTTGGTCATCAGTCGGCCGTGGCTCCAAGGAGGAGTATGGCCTCCTGTTCGACAGCGTTGTCATCACTCAGGAGCATTGCGACTTTCTTCTGGACATTGACGCTGTTAAGGAAGAAGGGCGCATTGACTGGGGAGGCCTGTGCTCTTTTCTACTACTCGAGCTTTCTGATAAAGTGAAGAACAACAGAAGAAACAGTCTGCCTTGCTGGAAGCCACTACGCACTTTGACCTGTCCACATCGAGACCAAATTCAAAGGGTAAAAGGGTCACTGATCTCTTAGTGGAGAGGGTTAGAGCATGTTGCCATTTTTAAGCATTTGATCTATTGCAGGATTTTATCTGCAATGAATTTTGACATTGACTGGCTGGAAAATCCAAAACTCTGCTGACAGGCTGGAATTCCACATTATTAAACATTGTGCGAGGACAAGTTGGAAAGTATTAGGGTCTTGCTCATCAAAATGGCACACCTCTTTTGAGATAAATGGCTCTAGACTCCTTTAAGTTTAACATCTATCAATTAATATGTAAATGAAGCGACCGGGAATAAAGTGCCTACCGCTGTGGTGAAAGTGATGGCTCACCACTTTAATCTTTCAATCCTGAGAATTTCAAAATGTCAGAGTGTTGTGTAAGTTGTTTTCCAAATGGCTGGGAGGTTTTGACCCCTTTAGTTTAGATTAGTCTTATAGAGGCAGACAGACTAATGTTGCTCAGAAGACTCTTTTCTTTCTCTTTAGTAAAATGTGGCTGAAGTTAGGCAGGAAAGAAAAACTATAACATTTATAATAATAATAATAGATAATCCATAATTTATAAAATAGATTGAATGACAAACTTACCGAGAATTGTAATACAGCTTTGCAGTTCACCTTAGGTCTACAGAATGTTTTAACATGTTTCAGCTTATTATTTTGGTTTAACAGCACACAACTTCACTGTTTTGCCTCTGTCTCAAAAACCCAGATAAACTCCTTCTATGTTAGTTTTACCTAACAGCAGATCATTGACATAAATAAAGATAAAAGTCTTGACTGCTCTAAGTGAAGCCAAAACATCTCCATCGCCCCCTGGTGTGTGACAGCACTATAACTAATAAATTCTGCATGTTAGCAGATGGCACACAGGCCAAACTGAATAATCAAAGTACACTTTTAATTTTCTACAAAGAATGTTTGTGTCTTTCATCTTCCAGTGGGAGGAAGTGGTGCCGCGTCGCCCATCTTTATTATTGTCAAAGCGGCAGACAAAGTTAGCAAGTAACAGGTTGACATAGCAGAGTGTCAAAAAGCTAATAAAGTCAGGTAATTTTCTCAAAATTGTTGGAGACTAAAGCAAAGGTAAAAAGAGAGTAAATATTGGAGTGTGTGAGCTGACAAGAAATACAATTTCTAATTCACACGGTTTCTCTTTGATTACTCTTTGCTAGCCACAACAGTTTCAAGAGGCAAAAGCCTATTGTGGTATTCAAAAAACAAAAATTAAAACCAAAATAGCAATAATCATTTATTATGAAATTAATTGTTTCAGAGTTACAGAGTTGCACCAATAAACTCCTCTAGCCACACTTCCAGTTGTGTTCTGCTAGCTTTTTGTAGCATAATGAAGGAAGCATAACATACACCCACTTATTTAACCTTGTACAATAGTTAGTTCCTACCAAGTGAGTACAACAGCACTGAGACTTTTAACTTTATGTATTACTCCGCTGAAGTTCTAATCACTAACTGTCGGTTGCCGGGTTACTTTGTTAGAAACTGAACCTAAAAGTTGGATATTTTTCCAGATTAACTTCATAGATGGATGAAAAGACGGAAAGAAGTAAGCAAGAAAGTAAAGCAGTGGACCCTTCTGTAACTTATCAAGTAATCTAATGGGCGGGAACATGTCAGTTGTTTGTGTCACTTAGCAACAGCCCTGTACCAGTCCAGTTGCGGAACTATTTGTACGTTCAGAGCCAAATAAAAGATTGAATTAACAAACAAATCATAATCTGTTTTTGCTTATTACTGTCAACTAAATGAACTTTGTAGAACTGTTATATAAAAGTAATATCACACAAAAGGGAGTGCTATTATACTTAATACCTCGTGCCTACGACGGCATCACACAATGAATAGCATAAATGGTGTTTCCTATATTGTAAGCTGAACAAGAATATGCTTCTTCTAGTAATGTACTAACACACTATAACTACCACAACTGTACTACTTTTGTATAATATAAATAGTGGAATTAAAATTAAAGGTCATCATCATTATTTTTTAAAGCTGCAAAATGTCAATGCTCTACTTGGTACATCCGTGATAGAACTAGAATCTCCTCAAGTACCAGTGACCAACCAGCTGTAGATAAATAGATACTTAGAATAATAAAGATATACTGTATACATGACATGCCAATCTGAGAAATCAAATCAAGCCTCCATTTGGCTGTGGGAAAAAGACCCTGTCTGCAGTAATTACATTGGTATTACTGTACTCTTCAGGCCTGACCTCTATTCTATTAGTGTTAATAAAGTATTAATAAATCTTTCTTTCATTGAAGATATTCTGTCTCTTTCTCATCAGACACAGTCAGCTCAAGCCGCTTTTCTGCAGCTATAATTTTTTTCCCCAGCAGTATAGCCAATAAAATGGCATCACTTATTAATCCTTTTTGTTTTATTGGTTTCAGCACAAAAGAATGAGCCCCACTTGTATCCATTAGGAGGAGGATTTAGTTTAAAAGGCCTTGTTAGGCTCATTTTCAGGTTCCTACTTTTATTTAAGGAAGTCTGCTAGAATAGGTTTACATAACTTAATGTAAAACAAAAACAAACAAACAAACCAAAAAAGTAAAAGTTGTTGCTTGTTATGTCCTCTGGTCTCAATAGGTGTTGCACCTGCAGAGTTCGGGTCAGTATATGACTGTGAGTAAAGGAGGAACTGTGGGGCTGTGGGACAAAGAGGACTTGTCCCCATTGCACACGCATCGACTGCAGAATAGCACAGTTGCACTTAAAGACCTCTGGGTTACTGATGCAGTGCTGCTGCACAATGTACAAAAGGTAACTTTTACCCTAAGAAAATCCTGGTTGTGTTGCCACATTCTTGATTTTGTCACAAAGTTTTCACAACTGGACAAATGTTATCGGAGAAACCAATTTAGAAATTAATTCATGATAAGAAGTCTCAGTTTTGGGGAGCAGATATCGTGCTGCACAGATGCAACCAAGCATTTCACTAAGTTGATTAATTACTGCTCAGTCCTTCTGGTTAATGATATTGTAGACATAATGCTGTTGCATAATGTTCAGAGAAATAAACGGTCACTTTTCAGAAACACTGCCATCAATATTTGTTAATCTATGGCGTTGTGGGTGACAGAAACAATTCTGTTTTATAATCATTTGAGATTTTTTCGTTATGCAGTAATTATCAGGCACAGCCGCTGTAAAGTCATTATTATCACATACATGAGATAAATTGCTGTTTATCTGTTTGTTTCTGTTGCTAATAAACTCTTTTTTACTCCTCATCTCAGATAGCTGTGTCTTTCACCAGTAAAGAGGTGTGTTTTTACAACATACTGTCTAAACAAGACTTCAGCTGCAAGTATAAACTCCAGGTAACAGCTTTTGCTGTAACAATACAGTATAGAGAAAAAAGCAATATATATATGTATTTTGGTTCTTTTATTTCATTATTTAGACTACTCTGTTGTTAACTCAGTATCCAGAAATATGTAATATAACCAGAATAAACTGCTGATGGACATGATACATAAAATTGTTGACGCCACAATTTCTAATCCTTTGCAGGGTTTGAAGTTTACCCCCTGGTGTCTCGACTACTGGATCGATCCCTCTTACCCGGATCAGGCTGTTCTCACAATTGGAGACACTGGAGGGCAGGTACACAGACAAGAAACAGTAATGAGAATAGAGAGAGGAAAGAGAAGTAAGAGGGAAGCCAAACATTCTTCATGTTTGTGTGTGGCTGTGTGTGTGTGTGATCCCAGGTCAGTGCTTTATGCTTTACCTCAGCTCATATCTCTCTATTTGAGAGACTCAGTCTGAGGGTGGACTCAGATTCTGCAGACATCATCCTATGGAATGAGCTAGTCAAAGGCGAGCATCACTGCTGCTACACTGTGACACACCAGGCACACACGCCTGCCTGGGTTAGAAAAGGTAAGAAATCCAAGCGAACACACGCACACAGACACACACACATGGCGGCAAGCTACCTTGCAAGGGTCTGGCTGTCTGTTGAGATCAATTTGATTTTCACTGTCTTGCCCAAAGACACTTCAGCATGTGGACAGAAGGAACCAGGTATCAAACCGACAACCCTGAGATCAGATGGTAACCCACTCTACCTCCTGAAGGGATATGTGTTCGTTGGCTCTACAAAAAGCCCAGAACAGCCCAGTGAACAAGAACAAATGAACAAGAGCTTGTCTTATTGGAGCTTAGTCAATGTTTTCTCCATTCTTCATTGTCCTGCCTCAACATAAACGTCTCTGGTTACAGAGACGTTTATGTTGTATGCAAATAAAGGGACTGTGAGAAAGAGCTTACAATAGTAGAAATCAAAGTCAAAATCTTTTTTATTCATCCACACACACATACTGTATACGGCTGAAGCCCGTGTCATTCTTCATGCTCCCAAATTGTCACACAGAACACATAGACACACACAAAAACAATAACAACACTATTCAGACTAGTTTAAAAATGATCTCTGTTGTTCTAACATGCCAAAATATCAGAAAGTGGATATTTCTAAATAACCAAATTCTAATTTCAAATTATAACTGGAGTTAATTGGACCCCAAATCCTACTGTTATTCTGTTGTTAACTGAATTTACGTGGGGCCTCAGGTCAAAAAAGTTGAGCAAAATGAAAAATTGTTTACAAAACTGACAGCTCAAATGACTGTGAAAGAAAACAAAGGACACACTGTAGGTGTCAGACACACCTGGTGCTCACACACACTTTCACCTTGGCAGCAGGGATGAGAGTCACTCTCTGTGCTTGCTCGCTCACATTTTTAGTATCACTATGAAACAGCTTACGCAACACCATGGAAATGCTTGGGTGTGTCTCTTTCACTGATGCACACCCACACTCACACACACACACATACTGACACACGTGCAGTGAGTCCTGAATCATCCACTATGTAGTCTTGCAAAGCCAGACTTTTGACTCTTGGCATAAAGTCACGGTCTTGAGGTCTGGCCCCTCGAGACTCCCCACTTTGGCTCAGCGTGGGTAACAAAGAGGTCGCTTAGTTGTATCACGATTGCATCATCCGTGTAGAGCCCCTTGAAGAGTCATTGGGCTGTTTGATAATGATTCAGCAGAGGCAGCGCTCTGAGACTAGCTTGGCTGAAAGGGGAGATACTGATAAAAGAGGGAAAACAAGAATAAAGTACATATAAATAAGCACAACAAATGGGAAAACAAAGGGAAAACAAAAACGGAGGAAACAGAGGAGACGATGCCAAAATATTAAAAAATGCTCAGTTATTCAAATTTAACGCGCTGTGTGTGAGCGTGCGTGTGAAACAATAAGAGAGGGTGGATGCTTAATTTTGCTGCGTGTAAAAATGTGTGCAGTGTTTGGGGAAAAAGGAAAGGAGGGAGCTTGTGCGACTGTATATGTGTGTTTGCATACCTCTGGGGTGCTAGTGCTGTTCTTTTGAAGTTGCCCACCCTGCAGTATGAGTGGGCTGTGTACCATTAGACATGGCTGGTTATCCAAACCTCCAAACCTTGGGGCTCACGGGCCACCAGAGAGAGGAGGGAGGAGGTGGGGGTTGAGGGGAAGGAGAGAGAAACGGCGTTAGAGTGGTGAACAGAGGAGAAAATTGAGAGGAAATTAGGAGGAAATTGGGATGGACACAGAGCCGTAAGGACAAGAAAGGAGAGCAGTAGAAAGTGTGTGTCAGTGTGAGAAAAAAGCATTAACATATCCACATAATGTTGTGATCAAAGAAATGAAAAAGAACATTAAGGATGAATGCCCGGTGTGTAAAATCTCCCAAAATGTGCAGCGATTTGTTGCAGAACAAAAGGGCTTTGCTTTGATGTAGATATAAAGTGACTCCTGCTGTGACTCTTTAAATTCTAAACTCACAGCAATCATTGGGACGTTACACACAACGCTGGCTAAAGCAGATGTTATGTGTGTTGGTCTGCATCACAAATAGTTTGATTTATGATTTGTGTGTGTCAGTGAAAGAGAGAAGGCATCATTAATCAAAGATGAGTCATGCGCTGCCGTCTGAGGACCCACTGATGTTTTCATTCACAGGGCAGAGAAAAGAGGCAATGTATGAAATGTAATCAGATGTAATTATTTGCCCCGGCTTTGCAGCTGATCTTTGACCCATGACTGTCACATACCATCTCAAAACCCGTACTTATTTGTGCAGCATTTGAAAGCTAAAGGTTTCCAATGTGGCATTTAATTTAGCTGGTCTCAATCAAAGTGTTAATTGAGATAGATGGTGATGCAAGATCCATCACTTTCTCTGCAAAAAAACAGTGAACAAATCAAACCGACTTAATTCTCTGCCGCGCTGAGCGCCTGTGGACCGTATGGTTCAGTGTACAGCAGGGTTGCAGTCATTGCACATTTGGCACATTGCTGAAAGTGGATGTCCTTCAGAGTCATGTCAGTGAAAGCATTTGCAACAGCAGGATGAAGTATCCAATATAAGGTAATGAAATAAGCAGTGTGTCATCATCATTAAAATTTGCAAAAGACCTTCTATGTGTTATTATATCATTGTTATTATTATTATCATTAGATTATTATGTAACTTGGATGTCCATGTTGTCAATTCATGTCTGTTAGCCTTGTTTGTGTGTTTCTGTATTCTTAGCTTGCCCTTGCATCCCTCTAAAAGTAAGTGTTTGAACTGGCAGGTTTGTGATGATTGATGGACCTAAAATGTTCCTGTGTTGTTCTTGTTTACCTCTTTAAAACCGATAAAAAAGAGTTTACAAAAAAAAAGAATGAGATCTATCGTTCTCTATCACCTGTTATCATTCTCTACACTGTGACCCCTGTGTCTTGCACTGTCGTCAGTGTCAGTCTTCCTGAGGCTTTTTCATTGTCCATTGTAAAGGACACGGTTGCCAAACTGAAGCCACAATAAGTTCCTTTAGATGTTACGTCTGTCAGATTCCCCAAGACTGTGAGGAGGAAAGTCTTCTACTCATTGTAAATAGCTTTCTGTCCGCTGACTGTTCTATTTCCTGTCTCAAGCTGTTCTCAAGAAACCCATTTTGTCAGATAATTTCCAAATTTGTGTTTTATCTTAAGTTTTGAGAAAAGGTTGTCCAATTTGTTTTTGTTGATAAATAATCTTTAATGTATTTCAGTCGGGTTTCTTCTGTTGTCATGATCTTTAAACAATCCTTTACTTACAGTTGATTGTTAGATATTATTTCTTCTCCATCATAGCTAAGCATTTGACCCAGTTGATCATTAACTGTTGCTGTGCTGTCCAGATTCAGATCTTATTTACTTAACAGAATTATTCCATCCTAGACAATGAAGCCTCCTCACCTATGGTATGTTTGACCTGTGTTGTTCTCCAAGCCTCCATCCTTGGCCCCTTGTTCTTTTGTATATGCCATTTTCAGTACAATGTTATGTGGATGACATGAAAAAACTTATGTATGATTCAAAAACCAGTGATGTAGTAATTTTCAGACAAACACAAAGATAAGAATTTCACACTGACCTTTTATTTGAAACAAATCATTCAGTCACACTCTTATCAACAGGA
Source organism: Naso thynnoides (assembly GCA_029783665.1). Taxonomy (NCBI): domain Eukaryota; kingdom Metazoa; phylum Chordata; class Actinopteri; order Acanthuriformes; family Acanthuridae; genus Naso; species Naso thynnoides. Next base: position 10,556,193 of record JAQLOL010000024.1, read on the forward strand.
AGAGCATCTCAAAAATTAAGTCTTTATCTTTTAGTCTTTATCTTTTAGTCTAATCTTGCGAAGGTTTTGCACAATTTTATATCATCTTGGTAAGGCCATTGTAATTTATTGTTTTAAGGCTTAGGGTAAAAAGCATGTGTGAAAAATTGGTGTAGCTCCTTTTTATTTTGCATATATATACAACTGCAGCTCCACCGTTGGTCAAAGCACAGCCTCAGATCCTCATGATCCTGGACTCTGCTCAAATCTAGATTAAGACTAAGGGCGGTTTTTACATCAAATTTGGAACTTACTTTCTCCTTGCCTGGCTGCAGACAACATTTTAAATCACTTCTCAAAATGGACAATAACCTTCTTAATACTGTCTTATTTCCCTTTTTTTTATCTGTTCTATTATTAAAATGCTTGTTCTTATATTATTGCTGTTGTATTTTATTTCTTTTTTATTTATGTAATTTTTAATTGCCTAATTTTATTTGCCTTATTGTAGTGCTAAAATGTATTAATCCTGGTTCAGCCATGTAAAGCACTTTAATTTAGTCGCTTAATTGTTTGTTTGTATGCTGAATTCCTCACCTCCAATTTTAAATTGACTTTAAATCATGAGCAGGCTTTGCTCTTTCTCAGTGTTACTCACTCTTTTGTAGATGTAGTGAGGTAATTGCAGTATCAGTCACACCTAATTTACTTTCCCTCTCTGACTCCTTCTCGCTGCAGTACATTACCTGGGCTCACTGGAAGCCTTTGTGTCGTGCAGCACTAGACCACAGAGAAGCCTAGTGATCGGCTGGAGGGAAAAGGAAAACAGATGTCTGCGAGTCACTTCTTTCTTGACAAAGAGGGGTGTATGGGATGTGGACTATCTCCGGGGACTAAATCTGATAGGTGGGGACCAACATGTACCCAGACCAATGCTGTTTTTTTGTGATATGATGGTGAATAGTAAGTGTTCTGCCTCAACTTTACCTCTCAAATTTTGTTTTCTTTAATCTAAAATCAGAAATTTGTCTCAGGAGACCTTACAGTCTGTACACTTCCAGGCTGGAGAATATAATCTAAAAGCAATATAACCAGTATATTTAAATATATCAGTGTGCAAGACTCTCTGTCTTTACAGTGGAGCTCTGATTATTTGTCCTTGAAATAAACTGAAAATCATGGATAAGGACCATTGTATCAGTAAAAGAACACTTTTAAACATCTCCCCTTTTTAAACACCTGGACTGTATACATTGATCCCAAACTGGGAAGTTTACTTTTTACGGCAAGACAAGAGAAAACATGCAAAATACATAAATATAAATCAAGAGAAAACATTAAAATATAAAATAAAACAAGAGAATAAACATAGAATAATAATACTATGTACAGAATGAATGTGCAAGTGGCATGCTGTTCAGATGTAGTAAGATAGATTGACTCTATAGTGAATAAAAACTTGTATTTTTAATGTTTATCCCCTCTAATATTTCAGACTTTGACTATCCTGATTTGTATCTGTGCAAAGTTTGTCACTTATTTTACATTCTTCTACTGCAAAGAGAGATATCTGCATGGTTGTCCTGGCGTCGAAACAGTATGGTTTCCTGTAATTAACTGCAGTAGGCACCTCGGTTAATTTGGAATTTTGTGATTGGCTGCAGCCACAGCAGGTGAGGATCATCAGGTCTTGCTGTGGAACCCTTATGTGACCTCAGAGCCAGTTTGTGCTCTTGGTGGGCATACGAGCCCCGTCACCGCAGTTCGCTTCATGCAGGACAAACAACAGCTGCTCAGCTACTCCAAAGATAAGGTAGAAGCTCATGTCTGAGTGTGTGTGTGTAGTCGTCTAGAAGAGATAATGTAAAGATAAAGAGCCCTAACTTTGTGATATTAATTGTCACAAAGTGACACACAAACCTTGCCATAATTACTTCAGCAGAAAGAGGCCATTGTGCTGATGATTTGTTGCCTGTTTCACACGGTTGCCATTAAAAGAGCTGCAGTTTTTTTTTGCCTTTTCAGCCTCCCTCTTTCTGATGCAAAGAGGATGCTGCTGCTTGTGCTGCTTTTCCTCTCCACGTTGTAGCTCTGTGCATGTTTGCCTTCTCTCAGCTTTTCTGAAGATAATGAATATTTTAGAAGTGATTTATGTTCCATCTGCCTTCTGCTCAAACACCATCTGCCATTGCAAGAAACTCTGAAAGCTTTACCTCAGTTTCCTTTTGGAAGAGCCCCCGAAAATAATGGCAGTCGTTTTTTTGTGCCGTGACGCAACATTTCAGAGTTGCTGTGAATTCTGACTAAGTGGCATCACTACTAGAGCAACGATTCTTCTTTGTAATGATTGTATTTATTCTGTAATTATGATAATGTCATAACAATTGTTTTTTATAGTAGTATTCTTTCATGCAGTTGGTGATTCACACAGCTTCTCACCCTACAAACACTTACCAGGTCCTTTGTCTGTGGGATATATCAAGCCAGCGATGTGTGCACCGTCTGGCTGGCGTCTTTCCAAAGACGCAGGGAGACACACACACCCTCCTGTTCCTCCATGAGGCGCGTCAACTCCTCTTGCTCTCCTTCAACAGCCTGCTTCTCCTGCTGGACATGACGAAAAAGGAGGAAAGGACCAGCAGTCATGAAAACCCTGTTACCTGTGTTTTATATAACAGTCTGTTCAGACAGGTATGCAGGTGAAATGAGTCCCTGAGACTCTGATTTTCATCTTTTCAAGAGTTTGTTTACCTTTTTCCAGAGACATATAAGTAGACTGTATAGATGTTACAAAGTAGAGATATAATTAAAGCTACTTCTGTGAAAATTCTTAACTGAGCAACAACTCAGGGACTGATAATTTCAGCTATAGCTGAGTTTGAAAGTTTGTGCTTCACTTTAGAAACAGCAGTTTACAAACAAACACAAAGTCAGAGAGGAAGCTTTTCATGGTGCTTTTCATTGTACTATGTGCTTTCTGTTTGTCTAGTTGTCATGAAAATATACAGTATATGGGAAAGTTTTACTTTAAGGACCTCTTGTCTGTTGTTCTCAGCCATTTCCTGATTAAGATGATGTAACTGAATGAAAAGCTTCAGAAGAATAACTAAATGGACCTTTAGTATGATGAGATTATTTTGTCAATTCTGCAGTAGTTTCTTCAAACAATTAACTGCAAAAGTCTTAACAAATTGTTTCAGGAAATATGCCGACTTAGATTAGACACTTAGTAGGGGAGCACTGTCATGATATTGTTGGTGCTAAATTGAGTATGTTATGAAAACACTGTGGTTGGATCCATCTTGAAAAAACTCAGACATAAAAAAAAGTCATATTCAGCAGAGGTTTCTTTGAGATATAATATTTTCTGCCTTTCTACCTTCTATAGAAAAACAAAACTTGTGTGTCATTATTTTGTTCTTTTATTGAATGTTTTTCTCCCTTTGCCCTATTCCATCATAGATTTACCACTTGGCATTAGTTTACGGCACAGTGTTGCAACAGCACAAAAATATAATGGCTAATGTATCCAGTGTGAACATCTCTCATTTTAAAAATGCATCCTCTCTTGATTTGTTTTCCCCTTTACTTTTATTCCCTCTTGACAGCCACATTAGTTGCATATTTTCGTCAGTGGTGGCTTAGCACTTAAATAAAATGTAACAAAGTGTGGAGAATGGTTTGTCTATGTGAGCGTCATTAAAGAATACATCAGCAGAAGCTTCCTTTCTCACAGCAGAAAAAGGATCAAACTCTTTTATGATGAATGATGTCCTCTCTCTGTCTCTCTCCGCAGGTAGTCAGCAGCGACTCTGCCTCCTCTGTGATCTGCTGGTGTGCTGACACAGGCCAAAAGGTCAAGCAGTTCCACCGTTGCCACGGCAACACTGAGATCTCCACCATGACTCTGGATGGTACGCAGACCCGGCTGTTTACTGCAGGCGCTGACGGAGAGGTTAAAGTAGGTGGACAGCCACACGCACACACACACTCGCACACACACCCACACACACTCGCACACACACACAGACAGACACACACACACACACACACACACACACACACACACACACACACTCAATCAGCTGTGAATCATTTAACTACTAGTCATTCTGGGTAGAGATGCAAAACTCTACAATGCAAAAATTGGAGGGGAGTGATTCTAATGAAATGATGTAAAGATGAAGGTGAACAGGAGGACTCAAAACTGTTTTCACAGAATTTTTAACTACCTTTGAAGCAAAGGCATTAACACTTCAGTGTCTCATGTAATTTATCCATAAATTAAAGGGACCCAGCAGGATTATATCTTCACTATCTAACATCAATCCACTGACAATGTTTTATTCACAGTTCTTGACCACACCACGATGAAGGCAAACTTGGCATGATTGTGTGTCTCAGTAAAGTGTGTGTTAAGACTGTTAAAATCAACTGCACTTACATAGCACATCTGTTTTTACCTCTCAGTCACCTCAGTACACACCAACACACACACACACACACGCGCACACACACACACACACACACACACTTGACTTCCAACTTTTTCAAATTTTAGTCTCCAAGGGCAAAAAGTGGAGAATTTTCGTTGACCCACCGACTAACTGCTGGTTGCAGCTAAAAAGGTTTTGTTGAGTAACGTGAACAGCGTCCTCGTGTAAGGAGATACGATGATCACAGCCACAGTCAAGCTGAAACCGATTCATCATAAATTAACTGGAGATTACAACGAATCTCAACATGTCAGCTGTGAAGATCCACGAGTGGCGGGTTGAATTAATATAAGATTTAATGTAATCTGACGATTCTGATCTGAATGCATGAATAGCAAATTTTTGCAACAAACTGATTAAAAGTTTAATGAAACTCAAATGCATATAGAGGCGTAGAAACAAACAATCAGATTAATTAAATCTGAATTAAAATCTGCTGCGCAGTCTTCAATGAAAACTTCTTTACTCAGGTTGTTTCTCACTGCGTCTGCAAATATAAAAACATAAGACCTAAAATAATTTAAATAAATAGCAAACAGACGTGGCGACACATTTTCTCCTTGACAGACTCGAATATTACAGATTCCTCAGACTGCTGAGTAAGCACTCTCACACTGGATTTGGCCTTTTCATACATATCAAAAAGCACATTTAATACATTTCCATTTCTACCAGAAGCAACAACTAATCTGCGGTGAGATTATTTTCATTTTGCTGACATTTTCATATAAAGTATTTTCACTATTGATGATTAACCAGCAAATATGAGCTTTGTCATTATCCATCCTGGGAGCTGAAGTCAGTTTCTCTCCCCACTGTGTTGTCAACATGTGTGCCAACTCATCCGTGCTGTTTTATTTTTATGACTGAACAATTTAATTATAAACGTGAACTTTCTGTCCAGTCGTGGGTTTTTCCCTCATTCAATTTCCATCTTATCTGTGCGGCCGTGCGCTCGCAGCCTCGCACGCGTCTCGCTCATGTTGTCACCACGCCAGCTCTCTGTCAGCTGAGGATTGTTCAGCTCCCCAAAAAGTTTATGTTTGCCCACAAATCGAGGCACAAACAATGTCGACTTCTTTTGTGACCTTATCAACAAACACAAATGTGCAACACAATTAGAGGCGCAGCGCCACAGGGGGAAAGAACCTTTTTACTCTGCCATGTTTGGAAATTAAAATAACTTTAGAGCTAGCACTGAACGTGGCATTTTCCTTTTCAGGCGACTCCGACTGTAACTGACTGTTAATTAAACCCGCGGTGCAGTCACCCGCACAGCCTGTGGCATTCACTGTCACATTCGCTGTTTCATTTTTTTTTCCTCTGAACCACTTAAAACTGCCAGTGCTCCTCCTTTCTCCTGGAATTTAATCCCTGAGAGTTTTCTCACCGTGCAGAGCGAGGCGTCCCCAAACTGAAGCACAATAAAGTGCAATAACAAAATTAAAGTGCAATAACAAGGAGACCTCATTTTCCTTGGCCTCCCCCTCTCCTTCGTGATCACAAAACAAAGGGAGGTGAAGAGGTTTGGCCTGAGCGACTCCCCTCGCTCTCTAACACAGCAACAGCACTGTAAAGCTGAGGTGTGTGTGTGTGTGTGTGTGTGTGTGTGTGTGTGTGCTCCTCTCACCTCCCCTGCTATCTCTGCATCTCTTCACCCCGAGGCCTTAAGCGGTCAGCAATGAAGGCAACGAAGGGAACGAGGGGGAGGAAGAAGAGGAGCAGGTAGCTGTGAGGCAGGGTGGTGAGATTGCAGATGAAGATAACGCTCACTGACATGGAGATCGTGTTTGATGGAGGAAACAGAGCGGACACGCAGCACGAGACAGATGTGCAGGGACAGCGTAAGAGTTTATGGAAGGTGGAAGTGAAGGTATGGACCAGAAAATGCTGGATGAGGTGAAAGACTCGACCTGTGCTCAGGGCAGCACGGTGGCTTAGTGGTTAGCACTGTTGCCTCACACCAAGAAGGTCTTCGGTTCGATACCTGCTGGGGTAGGACGCTTCTGTGTTGAGTCTGAGTCCACGTGTCAGCGTGGGTTCCCTCCTCGAACAGCCCAAACACATGCGGGTTAACTGGTGACCCTAAATTACCCGTAGGTGCAAATGTGAGCATGACTGTTCGTCTCTATATGTCAACCCTGTCATGACCTGGCGCCTTGTAAACCGTGAACTCAATCTTAGCTGGGTTAGCTGGCTCCAGCCCCCCTGCGCCCCTGCATAAAGGATAAATGATTATGAAATGAAAAGGATTGTGCTCACAAAATAAAAAGCCAATAAAGGCAAATTTAAGTGACAAAGAACACATGCTGTTGTTTCTACTTTTGTCCACTGATAGCAGGAGAGAGGAAAAAAAGTTATAAAATCTGCAAAGTGACGAGGTTAGCAAATGCAGAACACCAAATTAATGGAAAACTGTTTGACAGAAAGCTGCAGGTTGAAGAAGAACGCCAAACTACGACCACGCACCTGTGATTTATAATGATGAAGAGTGTAAGTTAACTGGGAAAAGAAAAGAAAGACAGTCTGATGAGGAAAGAAAGGATGCAAAGGCGCTCTTTGGATAGAAGAAACTGCTTTTTAAATGTTTCAGCAAAATAAAAAATCTACCTTGCTGGTATCAAGTTTAATGAGACGTGTAACTGAGCATTTTATCTCTAAAGCAGAGTGATTACACAGGGTTGAAAAGGTTACTTTGGAAATGTAATAGGTGTAAAAATGTAATAAGTAATTTAACTATTTTATTACTTTATCCAAGTAATTTAACTTATTACATTTAATTTTTTTAAAATTACTTTTCTAAATTTCTAACAAATGTTTGTAGATGCGAGGTAGGCAGCGCCTGCACCACTTTATTCAACATGACTGCCTACAGTTACTGTACAGGCTTCATACCTGCACGTTTCCTCTCCTTTACATGCAAAGTTTAGACGTCAGTGGCTTTTTAACAGCTGATAAACAAATTGTACATTGCACTGATGACAATCAAACCCACTTCAGATTTCTGAATAAAATGTTTTTATATGCTAAAAACACTTAAATGCTTAAACTTGTTAGATTTCCAGCACTGGAATGCATTTTTATCTGCCGACAAGGCGGCAACTCTCAGACAGGCCGTTTAGCTCTTAGCAGTGTGGATCGATTTAATTGGCAGATGTTACAAATTCAAACAAGAAAATCAATCAAAAGCATCAGAAAAGCATCAAACTGTTCCAAACAGCCTTGACTGGAAATGACAAACGAGAACATTGTGCACATCAAAAACATGCAAAACAACAAAATAAATACTATTCAACAAACAGCCTGAGCTTTTTACTTAACCCCCCTGTGTAATCAATAACACTTTCATAAGCAACTGTAATTTAACTACACATTTTTTTCTCAGTAACTGTAACTGATTACAGTTTATTTTGTTATTAACTCACGTAATTCCATTACATGTAACTAGTTACTCTCCACCACTGGTTACAGCTGAGCCCTCAGATCCACCATGCGTGCATGTAGCTGCTGGTCAGTCATGTAGATTCGGCGGAAACAAGAAACAGAAAAAATGCTTTTTATAAAACTTTTTGACACAAACTTTTACAACAAACTTCAACGATGCTTCTGCTCCACTGAGTGTCATATGACAGTGAGCCAGCGTGAACATTAACATGCCACTTTAACTCTCAAACACTCGACTTTTAAAGGCTTCACATGATGTTTTGTGGCAAAAGGGTGATAAAAACATCCATAAAAACTTTGTGAAAAGGCTCCTGCAGCATCCATTTCTGTTTTCACCCGCTGCTGTGCAGCCAACATTGTACTAAGCACACACTTGTTGAGTGAAACAGAAGTGCTGCAGGGGTGGTTGAAAAGTTTCTGGATGAAATTATATGAATTTTAAACCCTTTTTACTTTGACTTGGAATCAACTGTTAATGTTTTGAATGCAAATAACTGAGAAAATTGAAATTTGACTTTTCTTTTTGAACTTTGAAGTTTATTCTTTATTGCTGCCTGGTTGTTTTTCTCAAATATCTCTGAGCTTCTGTGTTTGTTCAATAAATCTTTCCGTCAGTGTTCAGGGGCGTGCGTACGTGTGTGTGTGTGTGTGTGTGTGTGTGTGTGTGTGTGTGTGTGTGAGGGGGAGACTCAGGTGTTTTGAATTAGGACTAATGACTGCAGAGTCTACAAACACACCTGATCTATCTGCGTCCGTTTGTCCTGCACATTCTGAGTGTTGTAAAGAGAGAGATTGGATGGTTGCAGACAAGCTCTGAGTAACGGTGCTTATCCCAGATTATCTCACGTCATTTCTGTTTGAGGATAAAACACAAGCGAGGAAAATGGGGGCTGCAAGGAGAGGAAACAAAGAGGAATAAAGGGTTAAAGTGACTGTTAAAGCTGCAGACCCCCTCAGAGGAGCAGAAGAAAGAGACAGAAAAGAGACAATGAGTGAAAGAGAATAAAAGTGCAATAATGAGAGAAAGAGGATGAAGAGAGACAAACTGGTTTACTCTTTTTTTTCTTTAAGTTTCATGTAAAACATCAACACACTGTTTCTTACTTTAAAGCTCAGTGTTTCATGTCTGCATTTCCCCCCAGATCGTTACACACATAGAAACGTTGATGCCTTTAAGTAAACGTGTGTATGTGTTGCTCCTGTTTGTTTGTTCATAGCTGTCGCCACAAAACTCTTAATCATCCTGATACTTCGGGTATTTTATTGTGAAAAGCTTCATGTTTAAACACATCCTCAGCTGCTTGACTTTTGTCTCACGTCTGACCAAACTGGGTCGACTTTGTCACACTCAATAAAATCAAAATATTTCAAAATAAGTCACCACAGTGACTGCCAGCGGTTTTGAGGAACACTGAGGTTTTTTTTTTTTTTTTATGAGGACACCTGCTAACTCAATCACAGTTTTTTGCGTCAAGATTCCCACAAAATAAATAAGAATTTGATCCATTTGGTAAGACTTCATCTCGGGGGCGATGCAAGAATAAATCATTTCATTGTCTTTAAAGTTAGTGGAGGACTAAACCGGAAGTTAGCCGACCTCGCAGGCGGAAGTGGGCCTCTGTGAGTCCCACAACGCGGAAGCTGAATGAAAGATCGGGGTAATTCAATACGCTGAGGTCAAACTGTGGCTTCATGCACCACTGAGCGACTTCATAGGAACGAATATCCAGCTCTCCTTTAACACACCCCCGTGTTCTGAGGTGTGTGTAAGTGACTGCTTATGTTTAATGTGGACCGAGAGGCAAAACAGAGGGAGAAAAATTCACTGTCTGAAAGATTTGACTGAAGAATAACACAAGTCTTTTTCAATTTAAAAGATCTGGACATTTCTTCATCTTTGTACAGAATTGAAAAACTTTAGAGTCACAGTTTATTGTGGATGAAAGCATGTGTCACATCTGCTCAGGGTGAGAGGATGAGTGTGTGTTTGTACAGACAGCAGACGCCGCACTGACGCCTCTGACGGGGCAGAAGTGATGATCCTGGGTTTGATTGACAGCTCTGAATCCCAGGGTGACGAGGGAGGGAGGGAGGGTGGGGTGAGTGGATCGATAGAGAGGCAGAGATGATGAAGCTGAGTGTGGAGGTGGCTGAGAAAGAGGAAAAATACCGTATGAAGAAGGTGAACAATGTGGCGACAGCAGTCTCACTTTGGTCCCATTATGTCACCGTGTTGTTCTCAGGCTGAGTGTGATTCGAGTAAACGTGGTCTGACGAGTCAATGAGGCAACAAAACCAACATTTCCCCAACAGTCACAGTTGGACAGACATGAGACATGTGACAGAGGACAAGAAAGACAGAGGTGGGGGAGGAGAGAAGAAAGGAGGAGAAGGAGGAAATATAGGAGATGGGGAGATAAGAGGTGGGAGGAAAGATGAAGGATGAGAGTGGAGGAGAAAGGAAAAGGAGGATGGGAGGAGGAGGAGATAAGTGAGAGGAGAGATAGAGATGAGGAATAAAAAATAAAGACTGAGAGATGAGGTGAGAGAATTGTTGGGAAAAGGAGAAGAAAAACTATCTGAGTGAAATAAAAGAAGAATCCCAATAATTTTATAACAACTATAAATAGTTTTATTTGTTGAAATGTGACCTAAAACTATAATTTGAATCACAATAAGCTGGATAGATTGATACGTTATACAGACAGACAGGAAACCATTGGTGGCTCCAAGAGGCCTGGGAAAAAGCGAGTTAGCTATAGTGTGTGTGTGTGTGTGTGTGTGTATGTGTGTGTGTGTGTGTGTGG
>JAQLOL010000024.1:10584698-10594991 GCA_029783665.1 Naso thynnoides
TCATGTCAAAATAAAAAACTGGTACTGTAGTGAAGTTAGATACATTTAGACATATGTTTTGCAGTTACAGTGAAATATGTCTTCATTGAGTCAAGAAGAAAGATTTCAACATCTTAAGTCAGCAGTAAAGCCGAGCCTCAGTAGCAGAAAGCTCTGAACGTCTGTCATCGTTACAGTCAGTACATTTATTAGTCTTTAATACTGGTGTCTGCGATAGACGCTGAATGATGTTGAGCATTTAATAAAGGTCAATCAAACATGTCTCCCCCCTAAGCGGTTGTCTCTTTTACTTACTTTGGCAGTTATGTACAGTAATCTGTAAAATGTAGCTGTAATGAGATGTAAAGTCACAGTCATGGCGTGGAGTTAGGCTGCAGGGAGTGAAACATAACTTTTGTTTAATTCCTAAGCCTATGAGTCATCATTACATGACCATAAAACTGTAAGCAATCAAAAGAATAATGTAATATTAATCTACAGTGCGATAGTTTGAGGAGGATAATGAAAACGGTGGATGTGGAGACGAGAGAATTTAAGTGTCTCAGTGAGCCCAAGGACAAGTCAAATGACAAAGGACTCCACTTTTTAAAAGAATTGCCAAGTTTGGAAACCAAAAAAGAAGTGTAAGACAGAAAGTGGAGGACTCAATACTGACTGTGAATTTGTGTGTGTGTGTGTGTGTGTGTGTGTGTGTGTGTATGTGTGTGTGTGTATGTACTGTACTGAGCACATCAGAAAAGTTTGTGTGTTTGATTTGGTGGAAGGGCCAATTGGCAAGTCTAAACTGGGCTGCCAGCCAGCTGCTGGGCATGAGGTGAGGAGAAGGAATGGCCTCACTCCATCACCAGCTGAGTGTGTGTGTGAGTGTGTGTGTGTGTATATGTGTGTGTGTGTGAGAGTGTCTAAATAGCCTCAGTCCATCAGAGCAGCCATTTACCGGTGAGTAAGAGCGTCAGGTCTGTTCCGCTCACTCCATCACGGTGTATGTGTGTGTGTGTGTGTGTGTGCGTGCAACACGGGAGTCATGGATATTGATGGGTCTGGGCGCTCAGTCTAATCTCTGCTGCAACACAAAGTACAGGTATCCACAGGAGAAATAAGACACTCTGCTCCATAACACACACACACACACGCACATACACACACACACACACACACACACACACACAAACACAAATTAAAAAAAATGGAGGGTTTTATTTTTTACATAGCCATTAAGATCACTCCAAATGATAACAAACTTGATAAAAAGAGTGAGTATTTGAAACATTACTTAATAACCAAACGAATCTGTGAAATTTAAGACGTTAAATATAGCACCAGCTTCAGCAACACACACACACACACACACACACACACACACACAGTTTGCGGAGGTGGAAAAGCAATTACAAGCAGGCAGGTTGATTTTGATTTTAATTGGAGCCCTTGCTGCGAGCTCCACCTGTTTTCGTCGACAGCCAACAAACATAAATGTGGAGTTGTCAGTCCTGCAAAAGTCTTTCACTCAGTTAAATCGAAATTCCTGCAGCCTGATCACCAGGTTCTCCTCCAAGTTCTTGTAATTAATTGGTTGAACAGTTTAAGTACGAGGTGGTGATTGGCAGTATTCAGGAAAATGTTTTTTTTTTTTTTTTATCAATATGATTCTTGCAGAAGTTATGGCGATGCCTACTCTTTGAAGAAACTTAACATGCAATCAGATTTCCACTCAGTGATGCAGAGAGTCTTGCTTTCATCTGTACCCGCCTCTACCTCCTTTTCATAGCGCCTGTGCCAGCCTCTGGGCTTATCCTTCCCCTAGTTTCATCGAAATCTTCTCTTGCACTTAATCTTCATACATACTTACAAATGAAAGCATTTGCCGGCATAGTTCCATTTCCTTAAATTCACAATTTCTTTGGTTAGTGAGGTCTTAAGGTTTGGTGTTTATTCTAAAATCCTGTAACATAGTTTTGGAGACATTTGGGGGGTTTTCCACTGCGCATATGAAGGGTGAACACTTATTTTAAAATGTTTCCATGCTAGTGAATTGGCTGTATGGATAACACTGTCAGTAAATCTGTTCATTGCTTTGATCCAGACTGAAATATCTCAACAACTATTGGGTGACACCAGCTTATTGCAGATACCATATTTTTTTCCAAAAAAAACCAAAACAAAACAAAATAAACTGACAGTCAAATAAAATCTGGGCTTGAATAATGTCTGAGATAATGTACAAGTACCACTAGATGACAGTAGCTACATTTCACGTGCCATTTGGAAACCTTGAATTCAAGTAGTTTCCGACAACATTTTACTGCAAATAAAAATCTTGAGAAATGAGGGGTTTCTGTTCACTGAAAAGTGAGAAGGTTTTTAAATAAAAATGGTAACAGGAAGTGTAATGCAATAACTCATCAGGGCAAACTGGGCAATCAAAACAAGGGTTAACACTGAAATATGATCAATTATATGAATTGAACGGAGGGTATTAGAAATAAAGGCCTGCCTCCAGTACAAGCCTGTTTTTAATAAAGACCTTCTACCCTCTACAGTAGAGGTAAATGACAGCCCTGATCAGTATTTGGGGAAATATGGTTAATTTGTAAGAGTGCATTCTGCTGATAAGCATAAAGAAATTTAAATAAAAATGGTAAAATGAAAGACAGTGTCACTGTTAGGCTACATAGTTTGTCCACCAGAGAGCACAAAACAATTTTATGTTTTAAAGAAGTTACTTTTTTTTAACCAATATCATGTTATCAGGCATTTTTAACTCGCAAATAATAATTACCAGACTCCTCCTCAAAAATCAAGTTTTGGTCACGCTGCCTTACATTAGATAACATGCAAAATCAGCATCAGTTCTAAAAAATATGTAAAATCTTATTTCCTTTAGTACCTATGATAACGATAAACAGGAGTAATTAATCCATGATATCTTATTATATTCAGCAATATAGAAATGCTACAACCACGACATTTCACCTTGACTTACCCCAAAATTTCAGCTTTCTTCCAAATTATTTGGTGACTTAAAAGTCAAGCATTAAGCTTATTACCGTAGGCTATACTTTGTGTATTCTTTCACACATACCTGCCTGTCGAGTAACATCTTTGCATGTAGCTGTGTATTTCCACAGTTAAAACGAAGCCTACTGCTTTGTTTTATTTACGTACACCATCAGTTTCTTCTCCCTCATCCTTGCTGTTATCACCCCACCCTCCAAACCCAACACATCTCTGACTGATGATTGGTAATGGTGGCATTACAGGTCATTATCATAATGTAAACTCTACTGTACATGCGCACACACATACACACGTCTCATACAGTCACAAATACAAACAACACACAAACACGGTCACATATAAATTATCTTTGGTACTCTTTTCTTCATTTACAATTCAAAATAGGTCCAGCGTGCAAATGATGTGTGCCCCAAAAATTGGCCAATTAATTCTCTTTACTGTGAATAAAATACGAGTCTGCTGCACAACTGTTATGTGTTGAAAGAGTGGAGTTAAATTGCTGGGAAGTGAGCTGACGATGCTAACCTGCCGCTGCATGCCCCTGAGCCAATGGCAGTGTTAGCATTCCAAATTGAGTTACACGCTAAACAAGCAAAGCAGTGCACGGGCGCTAACTCATCTGTTTATAGCGGGGCCTGCCTTGTTTGTTTTCTTTATGTGTATGTGTGTGCGTTTGGGTATAGATTTGTGTGTGAGAGTGTGTGTGTATCTGCTTGTATTTCTTTGTCTTAGTATTATGAAAACAAATTACATTACTGTGTGTGTGTGTGTGTGTGTGTGTAAGAGATAGAGAGAGTTTGTCAGTGTTTTTTGGTGTGTGTGTATTTGTATTATCTCTTGTCCCCCTTTCCCTGGAGTTTGTCTATGGGGCTAAGCACTCATCATGTAAATCAGTGAGCTATTAGGAGCTGGCTCCTCTTCCTCTGCTTTTTTATGAAGATGAATAAGAATCGAGCCAGTGACAAAGGAGAGAGGGGAGGAAATGAAATGAACTCTGTGATTAAAGTGCGATGCTATATGGCCCTCTTGGTGCAGTATACTTATCTTGAGTGTGTGTGTGTGTGTGTGTGTGTGTGTGTGTGTGTGTGTGTGTATGTGTGTGTGTGTGTGTGAGTGTTTATTTTAATTTAGCTGTCTTTGTCCTTTTGTGCCGCTTTTTAAATGACATACAAGTTGTGGAAATCTCACACTGACACATTTTTGAAGTGTGCACATGAGTCTTTATGGTTATATGTGTGTGACTGTAAATCATACACATTCTCAAATAAATTTGCGATGCCATTAAATTGTAATTCCACAGTACGAGTTCCAGCACATATTGCCTGCGGACAATGAGGTTAACTTAATGATGATTTTAAGGCATAAATGAGGTTATGGTAATTTGCGTATATACAATATATTTTGTGTGCATACTGTATGCGTACATATGCATGCAAGTACACATTAATTGGCCTGGGCTTGTAATAAAGCCTTATCTGCTTGAATGGTGCATAAATCTTTGTTCATATAGTCTCTTTAAGATAGCCTCATTTGTATGCATGACTTTGGTGGCAGGTGAAGCAGCTTCAGCTTCCTTATTGCAGCATAATTACCATAAATCAAATTTACGTTTGTCATGTAATTTAGTTCTCATCTTGGTTTTGCCTGGTTAATTTTAGTATCCACCGCAAATAAAATTTATTGTCATACAGATTAATAACTGGAACACACACACACACACACACACACACACATAAACACCTCCCACGCATGTCTCAAGGGAACTATCATAATACCACGACTGTGTGTGAACATCTGACACTTCAGATACTGTGTTTCTCCCTCAGCCTTCACTCTTGCAACCCCAAACTCCTCTACTCGTTCTCTCTGGTGTGATTACCAGCCAATTTAGTGAGTGCGGGTGTTATGACTCAGATATGTAGATGGTTGGAATGCACTGCGAGAACTCGTTTCCGGACAGATGTCACAACACAACTTCCAAGCCGAGAGTGTTCCTGTGTTTGTGTTTGGTTGTGAAACATTTCACACAGACAGCATACTTTGAGTTTTTGCGACAGAATCCAGAAAAGATCAAAACCTGCTATGTTCAGAACTGACTTGGACCTCTGCTAAATCCTGTGAATCTTACTGTGACGACACTGTCACTGAAAGCTGAGCCAAGCTAACACTAGAAATGAAGCCAAAAATAAAGCTGATGGGAACGAGGGGGGACAAATCCATAAATAAACCTCATCTTTAAATAACTGCAACCTTTGTCAAATAAATAAAACAACAAATTAAACAAAGACACTATGATAGTTTTCTTCCCAATATTTGCTTTGAATGACTTATATTAGCCATCTAAAAAGCACAAACAGCAAGTTTTTGGGCAGTGTGACCTCTCAGTGATGCAAACACTTAATGAGGTTTTTGTAATGTAGAGAGAAGAACTGACCAGTCAAACTGTTACAGCTGAAGTTTGGCAAAAAAGCAAATGTCTTGTATGTTATGTTTTACAACTCATATTTTTCGACTTTCTTGGCTCCTGTGGTGAGTGAATAAATAAAACTCAAGACAAATATAGAGAGTGATTAAATGAAAAACAAGACAAATTTAGAAAAGGGCCAGACCAATATATCGGTTTATAGATTTTATTGGCCAATATTGGCCTATTTCAGAAATGTCAGTATGTTTTTGTTTTCTAATACTTTCTGATATTAAAACTGTTTTTCAAGTCCAAAGAATTGCCTGGACTTGTGATTTAAAATATTGTCATTACATAGTTTGTCCAGCAGAGGACTGTCTTTTATTTTTAATAAGTGATAAGTAAAGTGTATACTGTTCAGTGCACTGATGTATGGAATAAAGTTTATTAAGATGTGATCAGACCAAAAGTAATGAAGGCAATGTAATCAACTGCAGCAACAGTTGTTATGACAGTTATGTCTGATTTAATGTCCGATCAGTAAATTCTGGCAACATTCATGCCGTTGGGATGTCATTGACATTGGGAGAATCTCAACACTGATTGGCGGTGGCACAACTGCTTCATGCTGTGTCATCGTAAAAGTTAAATATTTTCAACTTCGAGCGATGAGACAATGAAGGCGATGGAGGTGATGAATGCCTCATCATGTGATTCACATCGCATGTATCATGACATTTGCGTTGTCTGAAGTGACATCGTGTGTAATCACAACACCACATTGACTTTGTATGTATTCTTGTGGTGTTCGTCGCATTCATCGCTTTAGATCTGAACACAACTTTTAAAATGGAGGACAGAATGATAGTAATAATAATGAAGTGTGATATACTGAATTAAAAAACATTTTAGACACTTCCCCTTTCCCCTATTCTGCAAACCTGACATTTCCTGTTTAACTAAATGAAACTCAAAACGAGGGTTGCATGTACTGTAGCCTACGTTTATAGGTGTACTTACCACACTCAACTTTTTCATTTTTTTTCCTCTTATAATTATCTAAATGTTCATGTATCCCCTTTGACTTCAGTATAACTTCATTATCTGTTTTCAATAAAGGCTTGTTAATTTAAAAAAAAAAAAAATCACAAGTGTGATAAAAAAAAAGTATTTAACTGCCATCATACTACTAGCTCCTAACTATGAAATATGCAGTAAAGGAAATTAGGAAAAGGCCAAAATCAATCAATCAATAAATAAATCAATAAATCAATAAATAAAAGAGAAGAAAAGAGGAAAAATCCTCATCCTCAATCAGGGATTGTGTAAAAGTGTGGCAGCCGACCCTGACCTTGAACATTTTGCAAAATGAGTTTTAGCATTTCTTTAAAATTGAAAGACAGGCTAATGGTCTTTTCTTGTATTTTATCAAACTCAGATTGTTGATTAACACCCCCCTCACAAACACACAGTCGCTGCCACTTTTGTAATGTTGTCAACAGCAGCCTCCAGTTGCAGAACACAACAAAATTTGATGAAGCACATTAACAGTTGTCATTTCCATCATGGTTACTGCAGTGCTTGTGAAGATCGAAATGACTGGATGTTATATTTTATGAGGGATTTAGAGGCTGAAATGGTGAGAGAGGGTTCATTTTTACCGTGTTAGAGGCTATTCAACCCATTCTAGCATGTTATGTACAGGAGATGATCACTTAAACCAGACTTATGTACTGTGTTATTATTGTTCCCTTGAGAGAAAGAATATGCGTGTCTGTGTGTGTGTGTGTGTGTGTGTATGAGAGAGAGTGTGTTCATTCATGCACCATGTCAGGTACAGTAAATTAAGGCAGGACAGATTTTAAAAGTCAGGAACACAAACTTCAAGATTGAGATGAAAACCATCTATCAATGTGCTATAAAACTGTACTTACTTTGTCCTGCACATGTGTGAGTGCACAACAGAGCAGCTGCAGCACTACTATTATATATGAACCTGAGAGTTTTCTGTGTGTGTGTGTGGATCTGAAATGATTCAGTGCAGGAGGGATACTTGACTTAGAGCAGGAGGGTGCATGCTATCAGAATGCTAAGCAACAGTTTTAAACAGTCTTAATATTGAGAGGGTGTAGGGCAATAAATTCACTCTGACACTGTGTGCTGCTTCCCTGGGGTAAAGCTGCTACTGATCAGCAGGTACACACACTTTGGTTGTAAATACTGATACCCTCACTGGTCAAAACAGGTTTCTTTTCCACTTTATCTCCCTGAGTCGGTCCAACTGTGGAGGATGGAGGGGAGAAGAGGGGACAGAGGAAAAGGAATATGTGGAAGATGAAGGGAAGTGTTGAGAGGAGGGCTGCATGGCAGTCGGAAAAGGGACTAAGAAAATGGAGTATAGAAATGGCGAGAAACAAGAAAGAATAGCCCATGAGTGGAGAAACAAGAGGGCAAAGATGAGAGGAGCAGAGAGGAGATGAAAAGCAGAGAGGGCAAAAGCGGTTGATGGAAAGAGGAGGGGTGACAGGCGGATGAAATTGGGGAAATGGAGAGCTGAAGGAGACGTGAGAGTGGAGAGGTGAGACAGAAAGGAGCAAAAGAGAAACTGTAGATAAGATGCGAGAAAGAACTGACACGCACTGTTTTTATGTTTTCTAAGTCGAGCCAGATGTTACGTGATTTCCCTGCCTTAATGAAGGAGCTGTTGATGCAAGTGTGTGTGAGTTAGTTCTCATCTCCTCCCATTTTATCTCTTGTTTAAGGCTCAGTATTATCCACAGAGGCTAATGACCTCTGTACCAATCTGCATGTGTGAGTTTGTCTTCTTCTTTCCACTAGTCGTGGGGTATTTCTGCTGGATTTTTCCTCTTTATTTCTGCCTCCACTCTAAGGGGGAAAGGGTTGAGCTTTTTATCTAAGGTGCGGAAACACTTTCAAACATCCTTTCGTTCAGCGCCATCACCAAATTGGCCCCAACAGTTGTAAGATGATCAAAAATATAAAAGATTCAAAGTTAGGGAAAACTCAACAGTTAGATAGCCTGGAAACTCCAGCATTTGATGTCGCTCTCCATCACGAGCTCACTGAAACATTGACGTAACATTGACTCTGTCAACTCAGAATCTAAAGGTAAGTCTTGCATGTACAGAAGCTCCGTCGCATCCATATTCTGTGCACGATCCCACTCAACACACATAAGTAGCCAGCACTCAAACATCCAGAGTAAAGGTCCCGTGCCATCTATAGGCAGTTCGGTATGGAGACTGTGGCATTAATATTAATATTTTATTACTATTCTGGTACCATAGCTGCTGCACCGTTCTCCTTAAGGCCACAGTGAGCTCTTCAAAGGAAATGGATTTCTGAGTACTTTAACATATATTATAAAGCCTTGCATTTTAAAAGCCTGTTGTATATATGTGAGTGTGTGAGTGTGTGCGTGTGTGTGTAATTGCATATACCAAATTGTCTTTTCTGAATGCAAAAAAACCCTTTGACTGAACCACTTTAGTGTGCAAATCTATAGAATAATACATCGGAAACTGGAGAAATGCTCCACGCATATGAGCTTAAACCGCTCCGGGACGGTTGCTTAACTCCTTTTTTATTTGCTACGGGCTCTTCCCACACAGCTGCTCACTTGTGTGTCGGCTCAGAATGTGGTGTGACAGTTTGGACCCCGTGGTCACATCCCCATGGCTGATATCCCCTAATAATCTTCCTCCCATATCCATTCAACCGCTAACTAGAGGCATGTGTGTGTCGCAGAAGTATTATAGGTTGGGTGTGTGTGTAGAGCTGGAGATAAGGAGCGAAAGCGTGTTGTGTGCTGGGACATAAGACAAATCACAAATACGCAGCATCCACAGATTTTAGGCGGGATTTAAATATTTGATGTGAGTGAAATATTGAAGCCCTCCACCTGCCTGCAGTATGTATCTTTCCCAACCTCTCCTTACCTCCTGTTCAAGATTTTTTTAAATCGTGGACAAGCCTTCAGATCTTTCTCTTTATATCTTTCTCACTTGCTTTCTTTCTTATCTCCTTCCTCCTGTGCCTTCATACTCCTCCATGTCCCCCCTCTCTCCCCCATATCCTATCTATCATTGCGGCCTTCCTCAGCTCAAGTAATCTCCCTCTTTACTGTGTCTCACCCGTTCTCTCTCATCTTCCTCCCATCCTTTCAATCTTCACTCTGGCTGCTGCTTGTTTCATTCTCTCTGTTCCTATCAGTCCCCTCTCTCTTTTTCTCCCACCCCTTGCCAGTGCATCTGTAGCCCCTCTCTCTCTCTGTCTCTCTCTGTTGCTCCCTCTCTCGCTGTCTGTTCTTCCATGAAATTAAAGTGCTCTAAGCTGCTGTTTAATCAGAGTCTGTTTGGGAAAATGCTGCAATGACAGAAACTGGCTGTCCCGGGCGCCGCATGCTTGTATGTACTGTCTATGTGAGTGTGTGTGTGTGTGTGTGTGTGTGTTCATGGTTATAATTGTATAAATGATAAAGAGAAGGACAGAAAGATGCTTATTACTGAAGTTCTTTTATGTCGGTTATTTCATATGTGAATATGTGGTGAAAGATGAATTCAGATGACCATTAATCCAGAGATATTAGCAGGTGCTGTGGCCTGATATAGTGGTGATGAGTGAAGAACATGGATTGTAGGACTGGATAAATCACAGGACAAAACAAAGATAATCAAATACGATTTGCAACCACAAAACAGTTTATGCTTCAGTGACAGGATTTTAATGCATTTTTCTATTCCTAATCAGATTTATTTTGATGGTGCTTTAAAAGGGAATTCCCGTTTTTTGACACCTGGACCTTATTTATAGGAATAAATAGGCTCATATACTCACCCAGACAATTTTGG
>JAQLOL010000024.1:10595091-10607390 GCA_029783665.1 Naso thynnoides
CCAAGTAAATTGTAATTGCTATTTGCACATGGTTTTTAGAATGCATTTGTTTTCATTTCATATATAAAAACTATGCATATTTTATGACAATGTGTAAACTGTTTTTGAGGAAAAATGACCAATGTTATCCCACTAATCTAACCGACTCATCTAAATGCTGTGCATGTTTTTTATCTTCAGTTTTGCAGTTAAAAAGCATGTGGCTGTATGTCCTAAATTTTCTAAATTCTTCTTCTTTCTTAAATGTCGCTGTGAATATGATGTAATGTCTCACAGGAAACAGAAGAGCCATTGTGTCTTTTGCCACATCCTGCACAACAGCATGATACATTTCTCCGAATGAGATCAGATACAGAATGAGGAGAATGAGCTACTGTGTTTCCCATGACAAAAGTATAGTAAGCAATATTTAGCCTGAACCCCCATATTTCATCCTGCTTTAAATCATTTTTATTTTTATTTTTGTGATAGATAATTGTTGTACTTGCATCTTTACTACAAAGACACATAAACAAGGCTGAGACGTCACAGTGTCAGAGAAATCCTACACTCCTCACTGACAGACTTTTTTCATAGACTCTAAATCTTTTGTTTCCACTGTGGAGTTTTTTCTTCTTTACTTTCCACACTCACCGCAATGCCTGTTTTCATTTGAATAAGGTCTTACTGCAGGTTTGACAAGCCAACACCCTTTATCTATTTTAGCTCAGACATGAAACAACCATCTGCACCCTGTGCAACTCATTCCTCCCAAGTGACCCCCACCTGAACTAGATCTGTGGACAGAATCTGTGTCAGTTTTTCTAAAGAAAGAAGGTTTGGAAGGCACCAGACACAGTAAGGCCAATTCAGACTTTTCGACCTCAAAGCCAATTCATACTTTCTGCATCTGCATGTCCACAAAGGTCCACGCAGACCCCTCTGTGGACATTCCCGTGCAGCCCAAAATTTGCGACCAGTCCACCTTGAAAGTGCGCCAACTGCATTTGCTCTGTCACTTGTGTGAATAGAGCAATATTTTGACTTCACTAGTTTTACTGTAGATACACTGACTCACAGCTGCATTTCAAACTGAAAGATTTCTCATTTTCTTCAATAACAACAACAAAGAATATAATACGTCCCACTCGGGTGAGAATGTGCTCTCCTTCATTTTGGTAGAATGTTTATTTTTTTCTCCTGTTATCTCTGTTGTAGCTGCAATATTAGTAACACCAGTCTGGCTAAAAATGACAAAAGAAAAGAAATGCAGCCACTAAGACTTCTTCTGTTGTCTTTTGTTTATTCTGCTGCACTCTGCACACTGCATATCAATTATGGCCAGACTGGTGCAGACCTTTGTTTAGTATGAATGAATCCTCTTGCCCAGTCCACATGAGCACCACCTATGGTGCATGAAATTGCAAATAAATGTGGACCTTCCCAGACCAGGTTTACACTGGCACTTGAAAAGAACCCAAGTAGCCTACAGCCACAGTGGCACTGTGAAGCTATACTTGGGCATAGGAGCACTGAATTAAATGCAAACCATGGCATATATATATATATATATATACTTTGTTATGGTTGGCTATTTTTGTGCAACATGGCAGAATTTTGTTTGGACAAAGTGGAAACACGCAATATACGAACCATGTTTGTAGCAGTGTAGCCAAGCATAAAACCGCGTGGACTAAATCAGCTGAGCTTTTGCGGCGCATATCTGTGACATCATCAAAAGTTACAAATCCTTATACTGCTGAAAAAAGCCCTGGATGACCATAACAAGGAAGTTGAACTGGCATGGTGATAACACTAGTGATCCATGACAAAATGTAGGTGAAATGAGCAAGTTTGGCGGCAGATAATGTCTTATTTAGAGACTGCATTGTCATGGCCCCGTGCGCTACTATCATATGGATACAAAGATATCGGATGGATCTAAATAGCGTCCGAAGGACTCCAAGCTGCACCAAAATTGTCTGGGTGAGTATATGAGCCTATTTATTCCTATAAATAAGGTCCAGGTGTCAAAAAACGGGAATTCCCCTTTAAGAAACAGAAAAAGTGTAGGCTATGATGCTGATGGTTCCAGGAGGTGACTAGCCTGGAAAAATAAGGTTTAAAATAACAGTTTTACAGTAAGACATACATCATATGATTTTTTTTGTCAACAACAGCCCTTTGTGTGGATAAACTGTTGTACGACAACACATATTTTTCTCTGTGTAACTCCCGTTTGCACCACAAATTGTAGCTTTCATGTTTCTGTTTGCCAAGACTAACAACTGACATACAGTTTGTCGGCTACGTACTTTCAGATGCACCTGAGAGTGGAATTTTTCACTTTGAACCGAATCAACAGTTTTCTTTCCATTATTTATGCTAGGCTAAGCTATCGCCATGAGAGTGCTTGCCTATTGGTCAGTGTCTCTTCTCTCTAAGCAAGACATTCCAAAATGTGAACGATTTCTCCAGCAAAATGAATTTGGTTTACAAAGACTTTCAGAAATATTTGACTAAGGTAAAAGATGTAACTAATAATAAGTATAATAAGTAGTAATAATAAGTAACTAATACTAGCCTCGCGCTCTTTTGAAATGGAAGGTGTTGTTGTTCAGCTGTGTTTCAACTGGCTCAAGTATGAATTATGAGCAGTATGCTTGGCACTGATAAAAGCATTATTGCCTTTGTGTGTTTCCATAACCTGAATCTCTCTCTCTGTCTGCAGTATATACTGAAGTAGGTTTACAAGATCTTCTATTTACAAAACCCTCACCCATTCCAACTCTTATCAGTTATATGACCACAGTCATTGTCACAAAAGAAGAACACAATACTAATTTAATCTGGTTTCTTGTTCCTCAATTACATTTGTCATTTTATAAAATACCAGACAACCTCCCCAGTCTGCTGCATTTAAGGTCTGAAAATATGCAGTTTCTAAATACCTCCACGCAAGCACAAGTGGGAAGCAAATATCATGTTAATTATGACACATATAACAAATCACATTCCTAACAACAGCATTTCCTGAACATGGTAACTATGCCCCTTCCCTCTTTGTATGTAGAAAATCACTATGGTGGTAGTGGTGGCAACAGTCATTCTTCAGGTCACAGCTCTCATCACTGTGGTGCAATCAATCTAGAACAAGTTCCTCATAAAACCTCTAGATGGCAATAGAGGTGCAGCCCACCCAAAGATTACTGTGATTGTGTGCATGTTCTTGTGTGCAGGTGTGTGTGTTTGCACCTGCAAAAGATTTCATTGCGTTTGTGTGAGCTGGAGAGAAAGGGAGAGACGGTGAGCAAGAGTGATCAAGCAGAAAAAAAAAATCCAGCAGTCAAAGGTATTGGAGTTTTATTTTACCTGTGCACCCACGCACATTGTTTACAGACAATGGAGGGAAAATTCTCTATTCTACATCGTGTTCGTGCCACCATTTGTCTCTATAATCCATGGCAGAACAATAGGCTGATGTGATCAAACAGTATCAGCTTGTTCCCTGGTTATTAAACGTCATGTTTGACCCAGATTCCTCCGCAACAGTGACTGTCACACTCACTACCTTTCCTAGAGTTTGATATAATAGAATGGGGTGAAATAGAAAAATAAGAGGAATGACATAATATTTCTTGGAAGCAGCTCTAACAAGGAAATTAGTGTTGCTGTCAAACCTTGCACCCTGAGCCAAAATTAGCGGGGACGGTTGGTTGGTTTAACAAATCCTCCAGTTGTACCTTCATTTGTCTGTCCACGTTTTCTTTTCCTGACTGTTCTCATCCAAATACTTTTGATTGTCTGTCTCTCTTGCTTTTCTTTCTTTCTTTTTAGAATCACTCCCTGCCATCAACCTAAACCTCACCAGCTGTCAGGTACTCATCTGGGCTTCAATGGATGTGTGTAATCTCTATGTATGTGCTTTGTTTGTGTGCAGGTGTGTGTGTGTGTATGTGTGTGTGTGTGATTGTCCTGGGTGATGTGACACAGAGCCATCAGCTTAAGCTACTCCACATGATGAAGGGTCTCTCACGTGCTTTCCCTAGTACCCTCTAACCTCTCATCCATCTCTCCCTCCCTTCCTCTTCTTGTCACATGGTCAACCTGACAATTTTTCACTTGGCCTTTGCGTCCAGCCCTCTGGCCCCTCTCCCCTAACCCGAGCTCTCATTACCTCTCTCTCTCTCTGTGACATTCAGTGATGGGCTGGCCGTCACTTCCTGACACATCGATATTCTCCTCTGTATCTGTCTCTCCTCTTTTCTCTTTCACTCAGGCTGCAACTCTTTCCATCACTTGCTTCCTCTGACTCCACTTGTTCTCTTCTTCTGTAATTTCCTATCTACCTTTCAATCCATACAGACACCTCTTCACTGTCCTTAGGTCAGGCACTCTGTCAGATATCCTTATTCTCAGTCTTTGCTTCCATTTTTGCTGCTGTCTGCTGTCATTGGATTATGATTTGTCTGTGTTTTATTCGTCTCTCCGTCTCTTATTCAGAATATTCAATGTCAATGTCACTCGTATTTATGGCTTTTAGGTAGATACAGCACATCAGTAATTCTACAGCGAGTGTCATATATTTGACCATTTCTCTAAAAGGACGCATCAATTTCTACACTTCTCTTTATATTCAGTTGATTTGTTTCATGTTTTATTCATTCCAAAGGCAAAAAGACACCATGCGCAAACGCACACGCACACACACAGTATATGAACCTGCAGTACACATACACACACACAGTATATGAACCTGCAATACACCAGCTAATCACGTAGCCTGTGGGCCCTCGGCAGGACGTCAGAGGAGAATGAGGACATCATTAGGAGATTCACTATGTTGGACTCTCTTCAAGATGTCAAGGACTTCCTGTCCATGTCCTGTCCCATTGTGGCCCCTTGTGATGGCACTGATCCTCATCCTCTGCCTCTGCCTCTCTACCTCCTCATCATGTAGCTCACATCTTTTGGACTGGCATGTCCACTGAGTATATGTCTTCACAGTCATGGCCTAAGAGAGGCTTTTCAATGATGAGAACCTCAGTGAGAAGGAATCTCATTATTTCAGCAGATGGGATCTGCTGCTGGATGTTCCATACAGCAGTGAGGGTTCATTTGTTAACCCTTGAAACATATATTACCAGAAGTTAACATTATCTTGGATTTTAACAAAGCAGCGCTACAGTGGTTGTGGGCTTTTGGTGCACGGCAACAAGACCGGCAAGGAGTTTTATCATAAAACAGATGTTCTACTTTTAATTAGAAATCTGTGTTGTACAAATGTCGTCTCTGGAGTCTCCTCTTTTATATTGCCTCTTTTCCACTGTTTAACCACAAAGTTGTTTCACTTTTTGGGATGACCTCTTTCCAGGGGTGTATGATCACGCATAGATTGTATTTGACTGATATCTTGACTGGTACAAACCCTCAGTCAAAACCTCAATTATTCAAATGTTGACTTTGGAGTCTTAACTCAATTTTCCAGCTTTACCCCAATCTTAACCGAAAATATTAAATTACCAGAATAAAGGGAAAAAAATCTGTGCAAGTTTGAAATATCTGTAATAGGACAATTTATCAGCCTTTTAGAATTATTGTTGCTATTACTATGTACTGTCCGTAGACAATGCTGACAACAGTCTTCAGGAGAAAGTAGCTGCAGTGAAAAAAATGTTCAGAGTTGGGTCTGTTTATTATTCAGACCACATGGTACATTGCTTCTGATATCATATTTTTTAATGCGATTTTTATATACTCTGAGCACCACAAATAAAATTCTTTTCACCTGCATGGCCCATTTTAACATATGACTTGTCATAGCAGAAAAAAACGCAAGAAGAACTTATTGTTAATAATTGCTGAGGCCATTAAAGATCCTGGCAAGCAAGCCCAGCCCTCACTTACTACAACTATCACATCTAAATGGGATTCAGCCATTGCTTATGTCATTATTTATGCCAGTTCTGTTTCTGTAATGTGACATGTAAATAAATATATGCTGTGAAAAGGAACCATTGTACCAGGGTGAAAACAGCTGTCTCAATGTATGCATATACACATATCTATCTGTCTATCTGTTAATACTTAGTCTTTCAGGGCCTCATATTAAAACAAAGTAGTTGCCACTTTCTCGTCCTTTCTCAACTCCATCAGGTATAGAAACATATGTACTCACTTTTTAAAAATATCTTTTAAAATAGACATATAATATTTGACCAGAGCATTAAACGTGATCATTTCAATTAATCCTACTTTAAAGCACAAAACCAGATTGGCATCAGTTTTTGTTTTTGATCTTTGCACATCAATTTCCAGATCTTTCTTCCTTCTCTGCCTTTCTTCTGTTTATATAAGTTGATATAACCATGTAACTTGCCAGCATCACAGATTGACTTTAATTAATACATCACACATTCTTTTTGATTCTCAGCCCTTTAGCTTGATTTGGCGAGATAATTTCAGGTCAGGATCCAATTAGCATGGGGCTAAATGATTTCCCTATACCATTAACTTTCATCGCCTACAGAGGCTGGATAGTTTAATGGTTCGTGCTGCCTTTACAGTCAATGCAAGAGGGTCCTGGATTATCTCTGTGAAAGTCTGCCTGCTGCTTGCTCTGCTTTCTCCTCACAGTCCAAAGACATGCAGATCAGGTGAACAGGCAGATTAACATTGCACGTGTAAATTCATTTGGCCGCTGTTAGTCCGATGATAGACAGGTGACCTGCTTCCCTGCCATTTGTGCATGCAGGGATTGTCTCCATCCCCCTGTGACTCTGAACAGGAATAAGTAAGTATGGAAGATGGATGCGTGAATGCTCTCAACCACCTTTTTTCAAGGTTATTTAACAATTTCTCTATTATTTTCTCAGTAGACTCTCAGGATTATCTCCCCCCCGTGTGCATACCAAAAGTCACACAAATGGTGTTGATTTTGGCTCGCTGTCGACTTTCTCTCTCTCTCTTCTTTCTCTCTGTCCCCGTTGCTGCCACTCTGTCATAGCTAAAAGGTTTCCGACCACTGCCAAACAGTCAATACATATCCACCAAGAGGCCGCCAAGGAAGGCTTAACCCAGCAGATGACATTCAGTGCAGTGCCATAATCATTGCCTTCTAATGACTTAAATAGCCTTGACATTTCACAGCACGCTTGTCCTTTTCCTGCAACTGCTCTGCTCTTGTATCCCTCTTTTCATGCATTCTGTTGTTCTCTTGTTCTTTTCCTTGCATTGCTTTTCCATGTGTCATTTGGCCTCTTGCTATTCCCTCCTCCCCACCCCCACCCTTCATTTCTATATCCCTTACTCCCTTTCCTACTCCTTTCCTCTCCTCTCCTCACTCCTCTGCTTATCGGTATGCTACTGCACACCCAGCTGTCTATGCAGGCAGAGCTGAGAGGAAGGGAGGGGAAAAGGGAGAGAGTCACTGTTTAGCAGCAGAGACAGAATCCAGCTGGAGGGTCACGACCCTAAATGACCATCCGCACTCACTTACACACAGGCACGCTCAATAAGTCATACACCCACTCCTCCCTGGTGGCAGAAGCAATAGGTCATATGCCAACAATGTAGGAAGGGAGAGACAAAAGGATAGAAAGAGGGGGAATGAGAAAGCAGGATTTTGGAATGAGGTGGAGGTGTGTTCACTGCTCGCTGAGCCATAATTGTCCTCTGGCTCGGTAAGGAGGATGGCAGGGAAGGATGAAAATATGAAGAAAAGTGGCAATGGAAGGGCCATGGCCTGCAGGGAAGGAGTGTTTTTGCAACAGAGTGAGAAAGTTTCTTTTATTCTGGAATACAGATGAGGGCTGAATGGATGACTGCCTGGCTGCACTGTTACGGGACAGATGGAGAGATACTCATGTATGCACAAACACTAACTCTGAGTTTTTCTGAGTTTCCTCTAGGTGTGTGTGCTTGAACGTCACAAAGAATAGGAACAAACAAAAACCTAATTTTTAACTTATCACCATTCACCATTGCCTTATACTTAGGGAAGACTCAGTATACACCATTTGTATGTTTGTATGTTAGTCACTATTCAGCCTTTGTATACATGTATTTATTTATGTTTATTGGAAATGAATATTGTAAGAAAACAGCTTTATTAAAGACAAACTTAAACATTTCTTTTGCTTCTTTTTATAACCAAAATTCAAAGCCCTAAAGCTTAGAAGAATTGTGATAAAACAGCATTAAAAAAAGTGTCATAAAAAATATAGAAACTGAAAACTGATCCTGTGAATAATGTGCTTGACAGAGTTAAAATTGATATGGGTTGTAAACTTTGTGGAATGATCAAAGAAAGCATGTGCCACTTAATATTTCAGTGTATTTACCCAGGAATTGTCTATGTTTTGACACAAACACTTGGTACCGCTAAAGCTGAACTTCATGCTTCGGAGAAGCTCAAAATTATATTCTGTACTTTGGATATTAAACTAACTTGGCAAATCATGTTCACAAAGCAAAAATGTCATATCAGATGACAAACTATTATTTTTTCACAGTTTTATGTCACAGCAATTGTGTTTGTTTTGTAAAATTAAACATGCAGGCCTAAAAATCTTTTACCTTTTTATTAATAAGA
The DNA here is from genome assembly GCA_029783665.1 of Naso thynnoides. Classification (NCBI taxonomy): domain Eukaryota; kingdom Metazoa; phylum Chordata; class Actinopteri; order Acanthuriformes; family Acanthuridae; genus Naso; species Naso thynnoides. The sequence goes on from JAQLOL010000024.1 coordinate 10,603,664, forward strand.
TTATATTACACAACCTTGGCATTTTTTATATGAGTTTTTAAAAATTATTTATGACCTTTTGACTTTTAACAAATTAATATTTCTCTTTTGTTTGTAGCCTATTATCCACTCAAGACTTATGTAATAAGCAGATGCATGGTGGCTCAGTTTTCCTGTAGACAAACAAACATAGGCACCCTTGTGGACACATGCACATGGGATAATGTAAAAATTAGTTCTTGCTCATTTATCTTAACGGGCAAATGGGAAATGATTTTGCTTTTAATTTCTAATGATTATCAACATGAAAGATTTATGGAACATCATCTTGGAGGACTTAAGACAACTCTGAAGCCTGCTGAAGAAAATAACAAGAGCTCAAAGCGCCAATCAGAGCTGTAACATTTATCTTGATGCTGTGAGGATTTTAATTAGAATGGAATTCCCGCTGCCCATGATTACTGAGGCAATGAGGGACTTGATGCCTTTGAATCCGATGTTTATTCCCAGAACAAACAAAGGCATGCAATAATACATCTTTTTAAAAAGTTGAAGATTAGTCAACAAAATTCAGGAAGGGAAAAGTTCACACCAACACATGGGGAAACTAAACGACCTCCGGTAAAAACAAGGATGTAACAAACCCACTAGCTGCAGGGCTATTGCGAGCCAAACGTTGCCATAGTAACGACAGCCCAACACAAACGCCTTGATCACAGAGACAGCAGCATGCCGCGGGCGAAAACCTAAAAAATTGAAATAAAAATTGTGAATAATTGAGATATTCGTGCAAATTTAATGTCCTTAAAACCTGCAGAATCAGAAAATTAAAGACTGATTGAGCTGTTTTAAACTGGTAAACAAAGAAGAGTCACGGAGGGCTTAAGGTAAGCTAGATTCAGTAAAGTTTAATGTGCTCAAACGTTACGTTAAGATACCGACGCAGTAACGTTACGTAGGTAAAGTAACATTTTTTGGTTCGCTTCATTAGCTTTACCTTAATGCAACGTGAGTCACCTTTGCTATAGCGTTACATTTGCTGAAACTTAGTCAAGTGTCTTTTTACATTGACTTCTTCCTGTTAAAAGCCTTTTAAGTTATAAAAACGATCTTTAGCATCTGTGGAAGTGACATGCTAATACTACGGTAATATTAGCTAGTTGACGGTAACGATATCTTCATGAGTGGTAGCTGACTTTAGCCAAATAACTCAACATTTTCCCATTTGGTGCATGTACTCTAATCATGGAGCTTGTAACATTGACGTTATAGTGGGCTAGAAATTCCAAGCTGTAATGTTAGCCATGTATTTTCGAACGTTAGCCTGTTTCATTAATACTTTGAGGCTGTAACAGTTGACGTTAGGCAGCTGCTTTTGTCAGAAGTTGGAGCTTCATGCCAGCGCAGGCTAGTCTTTTTTTTTTTTTTTTCTTTAGCATAGGCTAGTCACCACACCACCATAGACTCTTTATCACGTCATGGCAGGAAAAGCGCAGGTGTAGTACCTGCGGCATAATTATTGCTCCAAGCTTTGACCTGATAATGTTTAGGTAACGTTGTAGTGGCTCACTGGTGCAGCTTCAAGGGGCACTTAAGAGCAACTTAACCATCTTTACTCGATGTTATTACTCATACCTGTGCCTTTCCTACTGCAACAAGTAAAAAGTCCCTTCAAGATAAAGGTATGCAAGCTCACTTAAATGTAGTCAGCTGTACTGTATGGCGTTTTATAGTGTGGTGGGCAAAATTTCATAGTGGTTACTAGCAGGTAAAATGCTGAGTTACTCACCTTAAAGTGGCATAATTTCAGCAGCTAATCACTTCTACCTGCTACCTTCTGCTTTGCTGTTAGCTAAGTATGGCTGCCTTGCTGTTATAACATTATCTGTGCTTCTGGCTAATTTCCCTAAATCGTCCTTTACTGCCTTAAAGAGTTGCCAGACATATCTCAAGCATACAAGTCTACCAGGTACAGCAGATTGATTGTTTCAACTGCCTCTCATACATTTGAGCAAATCTTACCCCACTATTTTACTCATTTCAGTGCAGCGGTATCCATTTACGACAGGGTGTGATTCAGCCTGAGCCCAGCGTGATAGCTAGTTTAATGCCATTACTGTTGGTTTTTATTGTTTTCTCAAAACACAGCTAAAGACACCAAATGAATACCAGAGCAGCTGGAAAGAAAAAGCATGGATTTGAATGAATTTGTGGTACTTCCCAACAACAAGGCCAAATGCATCAAGCTCAATGCCAGGTAAGATGTAATAAGATCAGTGATGTGATTTAAAGCATTTGGTAGAAGCCCATTATTGTTACTCAGCTGTCATACTATTTCCATTTATTCTCATTCAGATTCTGCACAGAGAATGAGTGTTTGACAAAATGGTGCTTGAGACAAGTTAACCATGTGACCTGGATTCTTAGTCAGTGTAGTATATTTGATTTCTTCATACTGCCCAATGCAAATTGAGTCTAGTCTCCTATGCAGTTTCTCATTTGCCAATAGGTGATTGACTTAATTGATGTCAGCCTTGGTGGTGCCCAATCCAATGACTAATTGATTAAGATATTGATCAGTCATGGTAAAAGGGACCTGCAATAGTGCAGCAGATGAATTGAAGATATTGATAAAAGCCTGACTGTCCAATCTGACGGAGTAGGTCATTTGTATGATAGATTGTTGTTGATTGATTGCATATATGGGAGAGTGTGTGTATGTTGCTATAGGAACCTGCAAGAGCTGCACATGGAGGCTGAGACCATGACCGAAGAGAGCAAGGAGATGGAGGAGAAACTTCAACAACTGAAAGAGAGCATGAGTAAAGAGAAGGAGGAGAGGGGGTGAGTATCGGTGTTGTGCTTTGGTAGAAAGTTCTCATGAAAGGCTAGGGAATGGCAGCAAGAAAAAGGGAGGGGTAAACCTTAGCAGGAAGGTGAGAATTAAAGTAAGACAGAAGAAAGCAGAAAGAGACAGGGTGAGTGCAAGAGTATCAGAGGAGAGGGAAGTAAATACCTTTGTGTAGGATGGACTGCAGCAGCTATAACAGAAAACAGGATGGGGAGATTCATGTTTCGGAATCAAGTTTGAACTTATTGCACAGATATTTTAATGGCTCCTTTTGTTGTCTGCTCTCCATTTAAGTATGTGCATTATCTGTGTCAGTGTTACTTTGTTGTGGTTAAACATATATGACATCAAATTTATATAGTAAATCCCAAGAGCAACAGGTATGGTTGATGTTAGCCGTCTGTCAGTCAGTCCAGCCATTTAACCCAAAACAAGCTGTACAAAAAAACTACAGTACATGCTTGATTCCCATCAAATTGAGTACTAGGATATATTTGATTTGACATGCACTGATATCAGTGTTTCCCCTACCTTTGTACAGGCCTGGTGGGCTGCCAGGCCAAGGAGACCCACCACCAGGCCAAGAAAAAAAAAAAAAAAATCAGTATGCCAAAAGTAAGCCACCTACAAATTCATTCATAAATCAATAATCATTTACATTAGGAGCGCCTCTGTGCAGCGAAACGCGAGTCAGCCTGCTTCGTTGCCTAGTAACGATGCGAGTACCGCTGCTGAGAGCGCGGGCATATTTTCTGGGATGTTTAAGGTTTGTAGCTAACCAACGTTGGTGCCGCCGAGGAAAAGAAAAAGTATCACGGGCGAGAGACAACTTAATATAAAGAAATTTTCTGCCAGACTCCGGAGCCAAGGAAAATAGATGAAGGGAGAGTAACAGAG
>JAQLOL010000024.1:10621152-10641678 GCA_029783665.1 Naso thynnoides
CCCTGATCCATCCCACTGAATCTCTGTGTTGTTTGGGGAAAAAGCAGAGGGCCCACTCTAGGATCATCTCACCCCACACAGTCCTGAAATCACAATTTTAACCATTATTACCTAGCATGACACAAGTACTAAGAATGATTCAGGTACCTTCATCTGGAAAATGACCTTTCACCTGATGCAGCTGATCAGAAATGCACCTGATACACCTCTCATCACCTTTTGACTCATCATAGGTGATGAGACAGAGATCAGTGCAGAGGAAAAATGTTAGTGAGACTCAAAATACCCTTCAAAGTCTTAAGTCTTTAATATTGGTCCAAACAAAACAGTCTTTTAGCTTTTTTCTCTTAACCTCATTGCAGCTGAATATGGAAAATAGACACTAGCTTGAGATGGGCACAAACAGCTCAGAACACCCAAATGTGTTTCCAGTAGCAAACATTAAAATGAAGTGAAGTCAGTGTCTCTTCGTCACATTGCAGATACGGTGACCAGATGAGAATGGATGAAATTTGGCATTTTGCAATTTGCCATTGCATGAGCAGTTAGTGCAGCACTACTGTGCAGCTTGACAAAAACAAACAAACCAACATAAAAAAAACAGCCATAGTTCATCACAAACTGCAGCAGCCAATGCAGAGCCAGCTGCAGGGTGACATGAAAAAAATGATTCACAGTCATCAGTATTTAATGTTTTGTTAGCTATAAGTCATCAAAATTATGGTTCAATCTAGTTTTCAGGACAACTAGGTTGGGATTCGTGATTCTGGACAGATGCCTATAATTCGGGACTGTCCTGAATTTTTCAGAATGTCTGATCACCCTAATTACAGATCATTTGAATAATAAAGGCAATGACTTTGTCTAAACATCCTGTGGAGGCTGAGACCAGCACAGTTGACTCTGACTAGATTTTTGTAATGGACACGTGGTGTGCAGGTACACACAGTGTTATACTGCAGGATCCTACTTGTCCTTTCTCCCCTCGACCACTGATTTTTGAAAAATTTTACTACCATCTCATTACAACAACAGACAAAAATAACTGGTGGTATGAAAAATAGCAGGTTTTGACATCTTAACCACCCCTCTTCTTCTTCTTTTTTTTTTTTTTTTTAAAGACATTTTTTGGCGGCCTTTATTTCTTTGGACAGGACAGCTGAAGAGTGGACTGGAAACAGGGGAGAGAGAGGGGGAATGACATGTAGCAAAGGGCCACAGGTGGAAAACGAACCCGTGTCCGCTGCAGCAAGGACACAGCCTCACAGCAAAATGAACATAATTCAATATAAAGCACAAGATTTTTACGGAAAATATTCAGATGGAATCCCCTTTTAATCCCCTAATCATTAACGTTTTCATAATTGTAATTTATTTATCCATTCTTTCTCAGTAACTGTAACTGTTATAATGCGTTATCGAGGCATAACAAGGTTTGTTTTCCTGTGATAAGACATAATGAAAGACTGTTGTTTTTTCTTTCCTGATAATTTTTATCAGAGATCTGGAGTGCCACCAGCTCCAGCATGTAGATGGCTTCTGACACCTGTAAAGATGCTAGCTGAAAATGTGACATAATGAAGTATCTATTGATGAGACTGTACTTCAATCAAGGTCTAACATAGGTGGATAATGCACAGATTCTTTCTGTTAGAGATAACAATCAGATCAGCACCTGTCATTAAAGGAGAAGACTGGCCCGGCTGAAGCTTTACAGACAATCGTACCTCAGTGATGCTGCTGGCAGTGATCTCGACAGGCCAAATCTGTCTGATCATGTACGACACTCTTGCTTTTGATCATGTGATTAAAGCTCATCTGATAAATTATCCCGTAACAATGGGAAAATGAGCTTTGTTATCCTGTGATAATGCATTAATTTATCCCGTTATATCACGGGAAAACGAGCCGTTATCCCGTGATAACAAAATAATTTTTACATGATCTTGAGATAACAGAATGAAAAAAAGACAGTAGCCACCATGGCTGCTCGCAGTTTCCATACAATTGTGTTTGTATTTGAAACTTTTCTCAAGAATCTATGTAACAAAATATCAATGCAGGGTGTCAGTGTATTGTTAAAATATCCTGATATTAAGCTGTGTTGATTTTTCCCCCACCCCTATTGCATAAAGGGACAGGTTAAAAGGAAGCGTGGAAGATAACAAGGAGCACAGTACAAGACTGCAATAAAGTTGGGGGATGGATTTGGGTGAACTATGAAAATAGAAAACCCTAAGAGCAAAGACATATGAATAATTTTAACTGTTTCAAAAGCTATTTTGATGTTAAATAGCCTTTAGTCCGCCGACTGTATCAATATCACTTAATTGTTGGCAGGACTAAAAACACTAAAACTAAAACAAGTGGCATATATGGTAGCTGTTATTTTCTGAATTACGGTAGTAATTGAAGGCAGGACAGCATTGCTGTGTGCCTTGACGGCAGCTTATCCAACACAGCAAAGTGCTAATGGAGAGCATGTCTGAATTTAAGTACCTGGCTATGGCTTAAAAGCAAATATCCACGGAAAGCACAAATCAAACAACAGGAAACTGAACGCAAAAAAAACATGTATAAACCAATCAGGAGCTGTGGCTGGATGCAATTAATTGAAATTTATGAGGCAACTGTGAGTTTTAAAATATATTATGATTGTATAGTATATGGAGCGACAGCAAAGACTTTGACACAAAAAGTGGATTGACATCAATACATATGTGTTGATGGAGAAATTAAATCATCTCTCATTAATGCAGTACTGATAGATGCAGGAGAGTCACTGCTGGAATACAGAGGAGAGAGGCTTGCGCTTGCATACTAGCATAGGATAACCTCTCATATTATGAAAAATTGTACATTTTATGAGAAAAGCATGAAACCTCTTGTTAGAGTATTCCATAAGGCTTATTTTCAGATGTGGAGGGAAGTCAGATTTGACCTCTGGGGGCTGTCAGAGGTCAAAACCAAGATGGCCACCTGTCCCTTAGGTCTAATGTTCAAAGGCACTTAATTTAGGAACCAAATAGTTCATAAAAACATCTTTTTCCACTAAATTATGGATGCATAATCATTTAGTGATGCTTTTGAGGTTGGCAGCAGAAGGGGGCGGGGTATATAAGATGAACAGACGCATTTATCTGAGTTCTATGCTTTTGTAGATTTTTACAAGTAATATAAATAGAGTATTAAAACAACACTATGCAACTTTGACCACAACCGTGACTCCAAGAAGCAAAACTCAATGATGCACATTCATACGTTGCTTAAAACCTCAACTCTGTGGTTCACAGAGGTTCCTGAAAGCAGCATGTAGGCTGCCTGAAGTAGCAGACACAGCACCGGGTCGTTGCTGGTGAAGGCAGAGTAGTCATAGGACATCAGAGGGAAAATTTTATTTCATTTTATTTCACATGTATATTATATCTATATAATATATATATATTATATGATATATATTTTATTTTAATATATTTTATTTATTATTTAATATTTTATTTTCTCCATGACCCGGTTATACTACAATTGCTGTTTATGCGACATATGAATGTGCATTGTTAAGTTTCAAGCCACAGCTTGTGGTCAAAGTTACATAGTGTCACTTTAAAGTAACATAAATACCTCCTGGATATTGACTTGTAGCTTATGGTCTTGCCTTACAACATTGGCACACATGTCCACCACGCTGGGCCTGGGTTAAATGGACAAAAACGACCAGCTGCTCCTCGCTTGCTGTGGCGTTTTATGAAGGGAGTGGAGGCCAACAGTTCCTAAGGGTGGGGGTTCACATGAACTAACATGAAAGCGCAGCTGACTTGGTCACCAAACAGAGAAACCGAGAAGCTCGATAACAACACCAGGGTTTCCGCGGGTCATTAAAAAGCATTAAAAGTAATTAAATAGCTTTTGCGAAAATTAAGGCCTTAAATGGCATTAAAAAGCATTAACTTCGATGTCCAGAGGCATTAAAAAATTACATACACTTGATAGAACAAAAAAATTGTTATTGACGATTTTTTTTTATTACATAAACAGCTAATAATTTAGTGTGATGATTGACAGGCGGAACCTTTAATTGGCCAGTGCACGAAGTCACAACACAGATGCTTGGAATGCAACGTGCTGTGAACGTGTACATGCTGTGGCGAAAGAGTGGAGCTAATATTAGCAAATGTCAGAAAAATGGGAAAATGCAAGTTTCAGCAGAAGTGGTTGGAGGATGAACTCTTCAGAACCTGGTTAAAGCCCGTCGATGGTAAACCCGGAGAAGCATTTTGCAGCGTATGCAAAAAGATCTTCAAACTTTGCACAATGGGCGTCAATGCGGTGAAATCACACATGCTCTCAGATAGTCACAAGTCGGCCATTAAAGGCAGGCAGCAGTTAACTGTGCCGAATTTCTTTTCCGTGGCCAGCAACGCAACCTCTGCTGTCACCACCACAACTGTAGCGGCTGCTGCAATCACCACTCCTACCGCTACGGTGACTGCCCCCGGCAGAGCCCCGACAGGGGGGAAGACCAGCGACCTGCGAGCAGTATTTGGCTCGAATGCGACTTTGGAAGCGGAGGTGCTCTGGTGTCTGAACACTGCAGTGAAGCACCACTTTTATGCATCCAACGATGGTGTCTCTGAGTTATTTCAGACAATGTTTCTTGACTCTGACATAGCCAAACCTATCACCTGTGGAAAGGACAAAACCAGCTACATTCTAAAATTTGGACTTGCCCCACACTTCAAAAACGAGCTGATTTCAACAGTTAACAAGGCAGGACCTTTTGTGTTGATGTTTGATGAAAGTGAAAACAACTAGACGTCCATGTGCAGTTTTGGGAAGGTGGTTGTGTCCACTCCCGTTATCTCGGATAACAGTTCATGGGACACTCGAAATAAATAAATAAATAAATAAATATATATGCACACACATATATATACATATATATACATATGCATATGCGCAGTTCGACATGGGCATTAAAATGGTTTAAAGTGGCATTAAAAAGGGCATTAAAAAGCATTAAATTAGATTTGCTGATACCTGCAGAAACCCTGTCATGGCATAGGAGCGTATGATTGAATTAAGTGTATATGTCTTCTTACTTCTTTTCGGACAAGTCAGTGCTTGTGAATGGAATTTATGTTTGCAATATGCTTTTTCATTTTGTTTTATTTGTTTAACTAATTAAATTTTTTTCACGTCGAAATAAATTTTCAATCATTCATTCATTCATTCGTTTGTTCATTCATTCGTTTGTTCATTTATTCACTCATTTGTTTCGAATCATTATTTATCTCTTTACAACAGAGCCCTGACCTATCAGTTACTTATTATCTTCAGTCATTTACAATCTGCACCTTCACTTCTAGATGCCACTAGTCCAATTAGGCAACTGGCTGTTTAAATTTATTTGCCTATTATCACTTTTTACTGGCCCTGGGCAATCAGGCAGTCCTTATTATTGCATCCTGACACATTTAGCTTTATCCAGCCTCTTTTTAGGGGGGAAATATTAGGATAGATGCATTTAGGCAATTTCCTCATCACTTTTTAATGTATCAACAGAGGTATAGCCAAGGTCACATCCAAGCTTGCATATACACGAATTTTATAAATTTTTTTCCTTGCGTTGCCTGCAAAATCGGCAGACAGTAGAGTTCCTGCAGCAGTGAAAATCCCATTAAAGGCCTTTGCACACTGAGTCATTTTTCTTTTTTTGGATGTGTTTTTTAAATCCGTAATCCAACAAAAAATATCATGCACAGAAACCTTGCACACTGAGTCCGATGCGTATTCATTGCGAACAATTGTTGTACGTGAAAACATAGAGTTGTAAAACAGTGAAGATGATTTTGTGGTCCTTTGACTTGTTGAAAAATAAAAATACTGGGTCCCTCCAATCCTGAGAACAAGACAAGAGAAAGGAGGAGAGTTTCACCTGCTGATAAAGGAGCTGTGGAATTATCCCGATTGCTTTCAGGTGTGGGATATTTCAGGAGGTCTCTGATCCAGTTTGATACGCTACTGAAACCATGCACTAAAAAGAAGACCACCAATTTCCGCAAAGCAGTTGATCCTGAAAGCCGCTGGCAGTAGGACGCACACGTTAAGTAATCAGATTGTGCCCTCAGAAAAATGTGCACTAGTTTAACCTGGATCCACAGATATTCAATCAAGATCATGGTCAATAGTTGTTTTGTGATCATTCTGCTTCGTCACACTTTTCCACCAGAGACTCTTAATAATCAGCCATCCAAACTATTTGGATAGATGTGAAATATGTAGAAAATCGGACCTGTTCAAAATAATGACAGACAAAAATTTCAGAGTCATTGTGAAAACATGATTGACACAACATGAGATCGTTTTTTTTTCCTTAGAATATCAGGCAGTTTCGTACGAAAAACGGACTCTGTGTACAAAGGATTTAACTGGCACCTCCGTTATTTTGCACACAAAAACAAATTTTTCGTAGTTCAGAGGTAAAGTACACAAGCATGCAAGTGAGATTTTTCTCTCTTAGCAAAAAATGATGACTGTTGAGGCCAGTATTTGATTTATGGTAATGCTAAACCTCAGTAATGGTATACATACATATAGTATGGAAGCCTCTTAGCCTCACATTAAATCTTGGCAATCCAATCTTGGCAAACTTAAACCAGGAGATGTATTTGTTTTGTTGCAGGCGTTGGCTGTGAATCATGTAGAAGAGAAAAAATTGGAAATGATTAAGGAGAGGCTGAAAACAGAGGATGAGAGGAGATTTCCAGCAGCTCTTCTTGAAGGAGAGTTCAATGAGGAGGAGTCTGCAAGATCTTTCCAGGAGGCACTCAGACAGTGGAGAGGGGAAAAGAGTGATGGAGCAGAGGAATCAATGAATGAGGCTGTAATGTGGACACCTGTCCTACCAGGTGAGCTGCAAGGACATGATTGGAGGCAAACTAACATTCTCATACACACGATGACAAACAAATAAAGGATATCAGTACAGCGTGCTGATGAGAAAGACCATCCTTCTGGAGGAGTTGGAGGTTTAATCCTTTGGTTAATTTCATAAAGCTGAAGTTGGCAACATCTGGAAATCAAGCAAGCTGTAGCATGAGACACCTGCTGATACCTGACACCTGCTCCGCTGCCCTTTCCCCTCACAGTTTTTGCTCCGTTGATTTGCTTGTTGATATGTAGTTGTTGCTTAAGTTAGTAGAAGAACTTTTCTTTTTGCGTTGTTCCCCATTGTTTTGGGCTTTCACCAGAGGGGACGTGAACATGCATCTACCTTCGTAGAGCAGCCAGTAGAAGCATGTGCTCTCTGAAATGACCTATGATTAGCCGAAAAGGGTCCATCACAGTCTTTATTTTTCTAAAGCCAGAATACACAGCAAAGGAGAGGTGCAGAAATCTAGTGTTCTGTGTTAAATTACAATATACTGTGTTAAATTACTATATATGGATTTTTTGCCCAATAACACCAAAAGTAAACTGTCTGCCTGCTTGCTGGGTCTAACACTCTGTTTTGTGTTTTGTCTTCCTATTTTTTTATGTTTTGCATTCAAAAGCTGATTAGCTATGGCTTTTAGATGGATACTGTATAGGAGTAAAATGTTTGACTACTATAACTCCCTCACAAAATGCAACACTTTAGTTAAGCACAGGTACCTAAAAATTCTTTGTGTACTTAAGAAAACGTTTTTATACTTTTTTCCACCTTTGCCCAATACATCCCTCACTTCTTTGCTCTTCGTCTCTTCGCTCTCTGTCTTCTCTCCCATTTTCAACTCCTACTACAGCTTTTCTGCTCTCCCTCTCCTGGCCTTATCTCTGATCTGTTAAGGCCTTATAGAAAGTGCTTACCACGGCAGTAGGAGGGTAATCCGTGGCTGTTGCATATTGTGATAATGAGAGGAGTGTTAGGGGTGGCCCTACTCCACACCACAGCACTAATCGCCTCAGCTGTGTGCATGCTTATGTGCACAAGCTCCACTGCATCAGGCAGTTTTTATGCCTTTTCACACATACTGTTTTTTTTTTTTTCTATATGCGCATGTTCGGCAGTGTTTGCATTTCCAGTTTTATGTGGGTGTGTATTATTAGTGCTATTATTTTAGGTTCTGTGTGTTAGTGCCTAGGTGTTTGTGCTTTTTATTAGGCCTCCTATTTTCTTTGCTTTTCTGGTTGGACAGACTCTGCTCTTCTCTCTCTCTCTCTCTCTCTCTCTCTCTCTCTCTCTCTCTCTCTCCGCTCTGCTCTGCAAATTGCTGCTAGCCCCTCTAGCCCTAATTATTTCTGTCAGGCCAATGGCACCCAGGTCCAATTTAAAGCTGCCACTGTGGACTGCCAAAGTGTCTAGTGTACAATCATAACATTTCTCTTTCTTCCCTCTATCTTTCTCTTTCTCTCATGCGTTTACTATGTTTGTTTTTGTATTGTGTACATCTTTTTCTTATTCCCGGGGGCTTCTCTCCTGTCTGTTTGTGTTTGGCACTCATGGTGCAGTGTCAAGGTGTTTTCTCACTTCTTGAAGAGAGGTGTTCTGAGGAAGGTGTTGAGAAGTTGGCGAATGATGTTTTCGGGCTCCTTTTTTCTCCTTTTTTCTATCTTTGTCTCTCTGTTTCTTTCCTATTGGCTATAGTTTCCTCCTCCTCCCCCTCTTACCTGAACTTTATTTTTGTGTGATCCACCGCTCCCAATATTTTTCCAGGATTAGTGTCAGGTACAGCAACCCAGGCTGACCTTGCTCCAGACAGAGGAGCTGATGGACTAGAAAGAGGAGCAAGAGAACGGAGGGTACCTGTCAGGGTGGAGTTCACAGAAAACAGCCTTACCTACATGAACAGATTGCTTCTGAAGAAATATCGAAGGTATGCAGACAGACGGACAACAATGTGCATGTGGCACACATATATCAGATATATTATATATATTCCAAAGCATGTGGAGGCTTCAATCATGGGGCTCAGGCAATAGGCCTCATTAGAAGAGGTGCTTAATGCCTGACAACTTGTTTTTTTTTTTTCAAAATCATTCTTCTTAAATTAATAATGGGCCTTGACACATAGCAAAGGGTACGTTTTTCTAAATTAATATGGATTGGGAGTTTTTTTGGGAATTTTTACTATTATATTAATAACACTACACACCTTGCTGTGAAGTTTTACCTTGACTTAATGTAAATGAAGCCAGTTTGATGACATTTGAAATTTACTATATAATATCTCCACCTCTTTTGATCCCTATCAAGGTACACAAACTAGGTGTTTTCATGCCGTGTCTTCATGTTCCCATGAACATTAGATGGTTGTAGTATCAAATCATACATACCAACAGTTTAACAAAATGTACGGAATTCAGTTACCAGAAGCTGGATGAGGTTACTAGTGGGAACAGCTTCTTTACTACTTCCGATACTAGGGACACAAATATGCCTACAATGGCACATCCTTGTCAGCACACATGCTGCTCCTGCCTCTCTGTAGTCAGCCTACATAAGCCATCAGTGTGCAAAGCATTTTCTCAGCACTTATTGTGTTGCAGACTGCCTGAGGGCCTGGCTTCAGCAGGTCCCATTATTACATCCCTTTATTTAAGCGACTCCTTTTGGGCTTAGTTGCCCACTGGAGAGTAGACCAGAGGAGAGGAGAGCAGAGTGCAGTTTTTAGGCCCACTGACTGCCTGAGCTGGAGTGCTCTAAGTCCCCAGCTGTAGCAGCCTTTAACTGTGGAATCGACTAGAGAGCCAATCTAGAGTGCAATAAGCCTGCAGCGGTGATGGTGGCAGAGCTTACTGGAGAGACAGAGAGACTGGCGGGTTTGCAGAAAAAAAAAAGTGGGAGGCTGAATTTTAACAAGCTTCTGTAATAATGGGAAAGAGAGTGAAGAAAGGAGGGAGAATAGTAGAAGGAGTTTGAAAGAATTTGCTAAAAGTGCTCAGCTTTATTAGATTCCTAAACTCTATCACCCTGTTAGATTTGTGGATGACCTGCAGGTTACAGAAAGCAAGTTTAAAACCAGGCAGGTATCAATCTGAATTCTTGAGCGGCCTGGTCAGTGTGGGTGGGGTAAGTGAAAGCTTGCCTCTCCATCAACTGCCAGTGTCAAAGCATCTGTGATCAAGGCACTGAACCCTGAAATAAAAGTCTGAACAGGCATAGAACTCAGATCTGATCTGGCCCCTACCTGCATCTGTAAGACCTGACCAGACTACATTCAACTTGTACTGCCAAATTTAAACCCCCCAACCTGGCCAGATGTAATGTTCTATTTTTGTTTTTCTCTGTCAAAAGAAAAACTATAGGAAATCTCCTCACATATATGCTTACTTCAGACACTGTGTTAAGCCTGTTAACAAAAAGACATGTGGCCTACCAGCACGGATCGCACATATTTTTCTAATAGCCCAGGAGTCATCATTAGCTTATTGAACATGTTTTCTGTGAGGTGGTAATGGTGCTCTCTGTCAGTGTGAGAAAAGGATAAGGGCAGAGCAATTACAAAAGGTTATTATTTTGAAAAAGAGAAAAACTCAGATTTTTTTAAATTCAGAGTTATGTTTGAGCAAACATAGATGCAAAGATGCCTCTAAACAGCTCAGTCAACAAAAACATTAGGTCAAATGGGTTGTGTGCATCTGGTTTGTCTGCCACTCACAGAACTTTGAAATTTTGGAAAATAAACTGTTGAGTGTGTATGGAGTAACGAAAATGCTGTATTGTCTGAAGCCGCCATCGTGACCTGTACCATAGACTTACTTAGAGCTTAAGTTTTAGCTATGAGCACAAAAATAGAAGCATGAATAGTCTTGGGGTTACGGTCAAAATATCACCTCTGATGGATGTGGAGCTTCCATAAAGCACTTTTGGCTCAAATGTCAAACTTGATTGAGCTAACCTGCTGTCCACAAGGCAAATATAGCAGCAATAATGGCCCTATTGAAGGACTCATCTTTGTCAAATCTGGCTTGCTTTTACTGTGCTGTAGAGAGCATCAAACAAGGGTATTTTTATTAATCTTAGGAGATGTTGAATAATACTTAAGTCTAAATGATATATTGTTTCTGGTGAAACTGTGAAGGCATGCCTTCTACATCACTAAGCTGTGCAGCCACTCCTGTTCACTCAATTCTACAGTTTCATGTTTTGTCTGGAATTTACAAAGTTATATATTATCTCAGTCTCTACCTTTTAGAGAGACTTATAAATAATTTTATAGTAGGAAAACTCCCCAATAGTTCTTCCTTAGAGGGGCCAAAAACACTATAACACGGTAGTTATTCTTGCACTATGGATTCTTAAACCCTTGCTGAGTTGGTTAAAGGTCTATTTATTCTTTGCTCCAACTTGTTTTTTCATAAATCAAAGTAATTCAATATTATCTATAACGTATATTCTTTGTCAGGATGCATTCTAACAGGCATCTCTGGAGGAAGGCAAAAATGCAAGACCGGGGAGACCAGAAGGGCAATATGATTCTTTTCTTTTCTAGCAAAAGCCTTAATGCAAACAGCCCAAGGCTAGTGAAGCTACTGCATGTAAAGTACTGTATGCAGAGATAAAAAGAGATGGATGGATGGAGCAAAGGGATAAGAAATGGGATATGAGGGACAGGATTAAATATAACCCTCTGAGTACATTAAATAGACAGAGAAAAGACAAATATTGCCAGGTTCAAGGCTATGGAGAAAGAGCAATAGGAAAAGATATAAACTACAAGTAACTTCCCCTGCAACCCCTTATGGGCAGCCTGAAGCATCTCACAAAGTCTTTCTCGCTGGCCTTGCACTTTGGCCAGATTAGACTCCAAAAGAAGTAATAGAGTTAAAGAGGGGAAATAAAGAAGGAGAGTGTGAAGGACACAGATGTGTGCTGTTCGGATGGGGCTACTGTAGAATGATCTGACAAGAACAAAAACAGATAGTAAACATGTCAAAACAACCAGGATTTAGGATGAGGGAGTATAAGAAAGGAAGCAAGGGGAAAGAGGAAAGTAAGGCAATTTTTGTAAATGTATTTGTCGATTGATTTATAAATGATTTTTTTTTATTTCCAGAACACCAATCGAAACTTATCCATCGTCGGCCTCTAGTACTGATTTAAATTCACCAACTGACATTAACATGAAGGGGGAGATTGCAAGCAGCCTAACAGGTACTACACACACACACACACACACACACACACACACACACACACACACACACACACACACACACACACACACACACACACAGTGATCTGTATATACATGAGCGCCAGCCTTGACAGTTTTGTGCTCTTGTTGTAGACACCACCTTTCTGATGTACGTAGTCAAACAGACTCTCAGTCCAAACAAAGAAAAACCTAAGACAGAGTAGTTTGACAGATGGCCTGCATGCACACACATATAAATAAACAAACAAACAAACACAAACACACACACACACACAAAATAGCAAACACATATAAATAAACAAACAAACAAACACAAACACACACACACACACACACACAAAATAGCAAAGTAAAAAAAAAAAAACCCTCTACCTCTCAGCGGATCAGACCTATCAGTGCCTGCCCATCCATCCGTGGCGGTGTGACGGGTAATCACTGCCTGTGATTGTGCGGGCAGAGGGCCGTTAGAGGCGGCTCATGCCTGACAGGTTGCACTCTGCCTAGGTAAGGAATGGGGCAGGAGAGGAGGGTTGGGGTTGGCCTGCAAGTCTAAAACTCAGGGCCTGGAGCTCATCAGTCAGGGGAGTGTGCTGGCTGTCTGGCCCCCAGCCGAGGCTGTCACAAGACTGGGAGACCACAGTTATCTCTCCCCCTCTAAACCTCTGGAACCCGAGGCTGTCAACTGCCTCTCATCACATCAGTCAACATTCACTCTAGTCTTGACCTTGTTGGAATCTGAAAGTCCTTGCTTGCCCCTTCCCCATATCAGTTTATCTCAAATAGTTTTCTTTGAAAAACTTAAGATTAAAATGGTTCCATGTGTTCCCAAAAACATGTTTAATGACTAGAAAGGCAACCTCACAAATTTGACACAATAAAATCAAGTTTGGACTAATATTTCTTTGTAACTGGAGTGTCCTTAGTGGACTAAGCTGCATATTATCACTGAACAATATCTCTTGCAGCTTTCCACTTTGCTTCATTCCGTAAATCAGAAATGCCTTAATAAATGTAAGTAACACTATATAGATTTAAACAGCTTCTGTCTCCTAAGTATTATAACTTTTATAGATATGGAGCTTTGTTCTTCTCTCACTTCTTGCTCTTACTGCCGCAGCATCTTTAATGATGCCTGCAATTCAATCACAGGCTGAACTTTTATAAATCCCATTCTAAACATACAAACCTCTCTCTCTCTTACTGCATTGTGTTGTTCTTCAAACAAGTTTCTTGGCTGCCAGTGCGGCCAAGAACAAAACACTGAACTTTAGGTTTGTTTGTTGCCAGACACAAAAAACAGACATGAAATTTGAGAGTAACCTCTGGATACTTTTTAATGGTTAAAAAGCTATTAGGGGACTAGCCTGTTTCAGTCAGATCCTGATCGTTATGAGGCTAAAGGCTGAAAGTTCAGTCACAATCATTTACTTCAAAGCATTAGACCATGTGCTGCAAGTTGTTATGTATGTGTCTGTGCCTGGAAAAGCTCCCAAAAGACGAATTTTTCATCTTTCTCAGCTTTGAGAAATCTTTTTATAATTACAAAACTTTCTAATTACTAATAATTCTAATTAACATTAAACCAGAAAATTGACTGTAGGTCTTGAGAGGTTGATCCACTTTTGTATATACATACTTTTCCCAAGGACTTTCACACAACTGTACAGATTTTCACCCTATTTTATTACATTTATTTACTTTTTTATTTAGCCAGGTTGGTCAAATTGAGGTACAAAATCTCTTCTTTCTGGTAGTTGGGGTTTTGATGTTCAGAGTTTCCCATAAAGTTGAAAAACTTGATTAAGGCAACTTTACCCACACCTCTTAATATATACTTGAAGCCAGCATATGTCAAACAAATCATTGTTTCGTTAGATCTCTGCAGCTTCCTCAAACCATATATTGTTAAATTGGATATTTTACTTCAGCTCTAAAATGCACCCAACCCTGTCTATTAAGAATGCAGTTATTCACGTCATGAATTTAATTTCTGCCTGCTCACAGATTAATAATTGATGTTCCATTATTCCATTGATAGGCAGATGTGAGGAAGACAGCAGCGTCTTTGGGAAATGTAGAGCTGTTCAGCAGCTAATAAACTATTCCTTCCACCTGCTTCAAACTTTTCTAATGTATGGCAATTACAACAGGTTGCAGAGTTTCTCCTCCTCTCCCGTCTATGAATATGAAAGGATGGGTTATGTGTCCATGAATAATAAAAGCTGTTTTCTGGCATCATGTGGGGAGATCTCCATTGTTTTAAATTCTCATTTTCCTGAGCTGTCAGACCCATGGGGTGATGTGAGAGAAGGATTGTTAGTATGAGAGAGGGAAAGAGAGAGAGAGAGAGTTGGCATTAACCTGTAACTTGCGGCGGCAAAATAACTTCGGAGAATCAAAAGAAGAGACGAGATTTCAAAATACAGTGTTTTTGATTTTATGTAGAAAGAAGTAATAATTTTTATTCTAAATAACACAATCTATGTTATGTTTTTATAAAGGTAAGAGGATATACTCCCATACAGTGTTTGTATTAATGGATAAAAAACCAAATGAACATACAGGGGATGTAGATTACAACACATGCATGCTGACCTTTGAGCAGTGAGGTTGTGTCATCAGACAAGAGACCTCTGTTCATCCACTACTGTGTCAGCAACATCTTTTGACTGAAACAAGATGAAATAAGATAAGATTAATACAGACTCAAGTGTGCGGCTCTCAATGACCCCAACCTCTGATGCTGGTAGGATGAGATTGTAAGAGAAGAAACTTTCCTGTTTGTGTCGGCTTTCAGTCGTGTCCACTCACTGACATCGTTCACCGGTAGAAAAGCTATGAGAGATGCTGGAAAATACACAAAAGCACATATCTTTTTTTTTTTAAATTTAAGACTTGGTTTATGTCATTGTAAACATTCATATAAACCAGCTTTAGTTGCCTGGTTCCTTTCAATTAAAAGAAAGAGTGCGGTGCTAACTGGAGGCTTGGCAGTGGACATAAGAGGTAAAGAACATAGAAAATAAAGCATTTGATTGAAGCTTATTTCGACTAGCAAATTTTTTATGAAATGATCTAAACAGGTTTGATTTGAGTCTCCGATTTTATCTTTGTCATTCAGTCACCTTCAGTGCTGTTAATGCAAATGTTAAATATTTTTTAATTAGTCAATTTAATGAATAAAGAACAAAAATAACAAATTAATCTCTATATTTCTGTAACTCTGTGTCCTTTGATAAAAATTTAAAAATATAATTGGTAGCAGATAAACAGCAGCACCTACAAAAAACAAACAAACAAAATCAATGCCCTTAGTTCTTCACATTGTAACACATTAGGTTACACTCTTTTCCTCTCGCCCTGTTTTAATTTGTTGTGTGTGTGTGTGTGTGTGTGTGTGTGTTTGTGTGTATGATTTTGTTTGTAGCTCAGGAGGAGGATTTTCATCGCTACTGTTTATCATTGTTTGCTGTCCCTGATGGCAGCGGCAAGACTGAGCCTCAGATCGCTACGCCTGAAACATATCTTGTGATAGAAGTCCTGGATGAGGTGGGAAATAACTAAAGCCTTTTATTTTGACAAAAGTGTTATACCTGAACACACAGCAACTCTTGGCAGGGCAAATGAGGTGACAGACACATTTACATCAGCACGTGGGCATATTATTTCTCTCCATTTCTTTCTCTCTGACTCACTCACATGGATGACATCACTATTCTCCTGTATTTTCTACAGAGAGACAGAGATGCACATGAAGATTTTGTTGCGGAGCCGAAGACAGACAACAGAAAGTGAGTCTAAATGAGAGTGTACAAAATAGGAAAAACGACACGTACATCTATAAACCAAACTTTGGGCAGGTGCTGGGTTGAAGGTAAACTGCATCAATTTCTCTTGCAGCTCGCAGCTCCCACTATTAAAAATATTTATTGCACCAACAAAAATCATTTTTCATAATCAAGGCCTTGCAATGTGCAAGTTTTTCTGCTTTACACTCAATGGTAGGTGCATGTCTTTCAACCCATTCCCCACGTCTTTTAACATTTTATACTCCTTCAGCTGCTTCTTTGTACAAATTTAAGCCAGCATTTCAGTTAAGCGTCAGCCCTTCAACATCTAAAAATATTCCAGATCTTTCATACGTTGTTTTATTATTATAACTTTAAAATGCACAGTATTTACGGGTAATATCTTTTGCTATGTCCTCTCTAATAAAAGAAATAAAACAAAAGACATAGCTCAGTGATGTCGTGGAGTAGTGTGGGATCGTCATAATAGTTAACATTTTGATTTTAATATTTTAGTGTAATATTTTATTGTTAAACAGCCACCTTTACCGCTGAAAATGTACCCCATTATTTCAAATGGTCATGGCTGAGGTGAAGAGTTTAAGTTTGTTCACAATACCTTTGGTTAAATTTGCTTCCTCTCTTTGACTGGTGTTACAATTAAGTGACAGGAGACAAAATTAAATGCACCATTACCTTCAACAAACATTGTCTGAAACATGAAGACAATGTAAGTACAGCTGAGCGATAAATAGATTTTATCAATGAATTTGAATTTGTGGTTTAGGAAGATTTTCTGCAATGAAAATTGTTTTTCTTTTTCAAGGCCTGTGTTTGGTTTCAGGAGCCTCAAAATTATATTGTTTTAATTTATGATGATAAAAGAATTCCATGTAAATATGATTTGTCAAATAACTGCAGGCTTAAGTTCAGTTGTATACGACTTCTCCCCTGAAACTACATGATGTGCTTTTAAAGACAAGTTTACAGCTTGCACTTAAATTCCAAAAGAAAAATTCAGATAACTTTGTTAATTTTTGTTGCTAAAACAAAATGTATTTTGAGTAATTTCTTGTCATTTGTAGTTTGATTTTAAAAAGAAAAAAAATCGATAAAAATCCTTAATCGAGTTTGGTTTGGAGATTTCATTTTTAGGCCATATAAGTTACCAACTCAACAAAGTGTATAACAAAGAAATAGTAGTTTTCAGACATTTTTAAGTGCTGCTGTTACAAATTCTGAAGTCTGAAGTCAGCAATGTTGAGAACTGTCAGCTTTTCAACAACCAGCATTCCTGCTGCAATTTCTTCAGAAATATCCTTCTCTAGTTCTTAAAAGTGTTGGCTTCCTTAACAAGGTTGGCAAGGTTCTCTTTACCTATTGTTGACTAATTGTTCAGCAATTTTTCAGCACATAGTCAAGAGATTAATACAAATACACTGATTCCAGTGTTTTTTAGTGGCATTGAAGTTTGTAGCTGAACTAATTTTTTTTCTTTAATTTCAAAGCAGCTGGTAAACAATCAGGTAAACAGCAGGTTCCCACTTGATTGAATGCTTGGATATGCTTTTTGTTCAGTTTGAGACAAAGGAAAGGAGATAATTATTGCACCCAGTCAATTCATATTATATGATTTGTGCCGGCATCTTGACACGATAAAAACGGCTGCAGTTTGTGCCAATAGTTGAGGGTTTTTGGGAAGACATCACAGCATTACTAACATGCATTGTTAATAGTCAGTTTATTATTTACAAATCATGTGACTGAAGTAAAATGGGTTATATCTCTTATTAGGTTGCTACTACATTTAGAATTTAAACAATTAACAGGTGGACGTGGACTCTCTAACAAAGTCTGTTATTTCCCACAGGGCCTCCTCTGTTCAGCAGTTCCTCAGTAAGGAAAGATCATTGACACCCCAAACAGCTTTAACCACTGGTGTGTCCTCAGGAGCCAGACGCTTGTCTCCCAGGCCAATGCAAACTTTCAGGCAGTCTAGTTTACCAGCGCAACCCAAAGCAGCTCAGAAGCTCTGTCTGCCTAAAGCTCAAACTTCAAAAGAGCACTTGGTAAAATGTAAGCCTTGTTTTTTTCTGTAAGGACACAGAAAACCAAATGCTTTATTTAGATATTGTACTAGAGAATTACCCCCTTTTTTGGATGACAGTGATGTTAAAATTGAGGTACTCAGTTTATCTTTGGTGTCATTGGGCAAAAACTCCAAGGTAACCTTTCAGCATTTTGTGGTTCAGGTGGCCTGCAAGAACACTACACTTCTGCACTTCTCCATGGCTCTATATTCAGACTATAAAAATGAACTTTTTGGCCACTCACAGTCATTTCAGTGAGCCAGTGTTAAGTTGGCTGCTCTATGCTGCACTTCAAAGCGACAGGCGGTGTCGCTACGAGCTGATTGGCTGTTGATACGAGTAACGTGCCTTAAATTCTAAAATTTGCCTCTGGTAGTCGTGTCTGCGGGCATCACCATAGGCTTTAGTCGAACTGAGACAGAGCAGTTTTCTCTGCGGCAACTTTCCCTGCAACCCCTTCCATCTCAGCATGAATTTTTGGTGTAAACTGGACTTAAAAGAGAGAGCAACGACCAATTAAATAAAAACTTGGCTGAAGTAAATCAGGGAGGAGAGGGTGCGGCAGAGATTTTTCCCGAGGAATCTCATGCTACAGCTAATGTGATTTCCAAACCTTGCCTACACCAGCTCTAAGGGGTACGACATGGACACAGATGTAACCTGTGAATGTAAAATCACATTTCAAATGAATGAAATAAGCTCTAAGATCCTGTGGAGATGTTTTATAACACCATGACTTAAGTATGTGTAGCAACATTGTTGTGTCTCACACATGCGGGTACAGTAGGTTGCAAAAGTTGTTCTTTTCACGTTTGCTGAATATTAGACACTCAAAAATATTGGCTGTAAATGCAAAATCAGTACCTAACAATCAAGCTCTTCGACCCACCATGCAGTCTTTGTCAAGGGCAACCCTCATAATTCCTATACAAAAACTACCTTGTGGGTGTTACTGATAAAAAATGAATGTGACCACTTGCCTGCAAAAACAACTAATATCCTTGTTGTTATTTTTGGTTTATCATCTGCACAGCATCATCCTCTAGAAGTATACCATCAGTTTGCTCCACTGCTGAGACTCCAAGGACTTCAAAGACATTGATCAAGACACAAACTGCAAAGTCACAAAAGCGTAATTGCTTCCCCACTGCTCATAAACGTAAACCTGCCTGTGGATCACCTCGAGTTTTGTCCCTGCCCTTATTACCACATTCCCAGACTGAGATCCCCCAATCCTCTCATGCTCCTCTCTGTTTTCCACTTGATGTCTCTTTTCCACTTGATGTCTCTCCTTCAGCTGATCCTAGACCACGAATCCTGGAAGAGTATCATCTTGACCCTTCTTCATCAAAATCCCTCTCCCTTAGGTCTACATTCACAGTGTCACCATCAGGCTCCACTGAGACAGCCTTACTACCCCAAATTTACCAATCAGCCCCGTTACAAAAAGGCTCAGACTCATCTCTGTTATCAGAACAACAACAATCTTTCCATTTATTCCCAGGCCCAATCTCATCAAGGAAGCCTTCCCAGTCTCCCCTGAGCAATTTGGATTCCTCACAGCAATACCAACATTCCCTTTGTGACCCCAAGACTCTTTTATATGATCATCAACCTCAGCTGCCTCCATCACCTGAGTCTTCAAGTCAGAATCAACCACCAAAATTTATAGAAGCAAATCCACCCATAAAATCCCTGTCCAGTTTATCTCTATTTAATGAGTCTCCCCCAGAAATATATTCTGCAATGGAGTGCATCCCATCGTTTCCTTCACATCTCTTAAATGCCAACCAGAATCCTCCATTAACTGTGAAAATGAAGGAAGAAGAGGAGCTTTCAATAGGTAAGTACTCTGCAAGGAGTGTCTGTATTTGTGTGGCACCGATGGTGTTCAGATGGTGGCAACAGATCCAATTAGAAATTATAAGATAAGATAAACTTGATTGTCCCATAAGGTAAATTTGTCTTGGGCTTGTAGTGCAACGTGGCAGCACTGCAGGTACATACATAATCATATCCAATCACACAGTAGACAACCAAGTAGTACAGCAAGAGACAAAAAACTGACATTACATGATCATACAAAGTTTACTTTGTTTTCTAAGAACTATTTGCTAATGTTTAATAAGTTCAGTTTTAATAGAAAAGGGGATCTTGACTTGAACTATTGAAACCCTACGTACAGAAGTTATTATTAGAAGAATTGTGAGATGTTAAAAGCAGGAATAGACAGTAAAATTGATGAACACATCATGAATTTGATTTGAATGTCAAAACTGATGACATCATCAAGTTACATCTGGTCTGTACCAGCCTGGGTGAGTTGCTGTTGTCAGTTGGTAAATATGATCATATAGTCTCTGAGATGTTAAAATCCAGACCTTAAGTCTTCAGAAGTGATAGAATGGCATTGTTTGTTTGTCACCCTCAGCTTCAGTTTAAACTAACCTAAAGTTTCATTTTACCAAGTTTACTTACCTTAAAGTCACTCTGTAGATCATAGAATCT
>JAQLOL010000024.1:10655333-10669257 GCA_029783665.1 Naso thynnoides
AAGATGTATAGAGAGTTGGATTTTCAGTGAGGATCAAATTTAATTGGATTTCAATTTCAAATTATACTATTCAGATAATTCAAATTCAATTCAAATTCAAATATAAATGATTCAAATTCAGTTTCTGATGGCATATATTTCAGTCCATACAGGTGTCTCTTTCATTCGCAGTCTATTATTGAAATGATGTTTTCACTGTCAAGCTGTAATTACACACTGTAGATCTGCCGGCGAAATTTTGTACAACAACCACAGAAACTTATGTTCTCTTGTGCACATTAAACTTGCCATTATAATTATGCTAGTTTCTACTGCTGTCTCCATCCAAACACTATAATACACACAATAATAATAAGGGAAATAATAATAAGAATAATAATAATAAGGGAAACAGCTGCTCAGATAAATACGTTAGACTACTAATAAGTAGTCTAACCAAAGTAGCACCTGAGCTCTGAATTGTTTATTACAATGCAGGTAAACTGTGATAGTGATTAACAACATGTCCATCAATACCTTTCCTTGGAGGGTTGGGGTACGGGTGGGGGGCAGCAAAAAATATTTTTTATGCTTTTGTCTCTCTGTGCCTGTGTGTGCAGAGCTCCTCTCACGAGCAGAGTTGCTAATAGCATCCTCACCACTGCTTTCAGGTTCAGGTTGGGTAGTGGCAGGTTGGATGACGGCAGATGAAGTAGCAAAATGTTGAAAAAATGTCAATATTTTGGCCTGGTTTCCTCTTTGGGTCTTTGGGTCTGTTTTTTCTGAGTGCGAGGCATGAATGAGCCACATCCTTGGCAGGAACACGAGAGCAGAGTCATTTCTCAGGGCAGTAAAATGCTGCCGAAATATAACTAGAGCATATGTTAATGATGTAAATTCCATTAATAAATATTTTGTGCCTTTCTTTTTGGGGGTGAGCCACCCCTTCAAATCAATGTTAAGGGAAGCACTGTACCACGATTGTCAAAGCCTTTTTTACACACTCTCCTTTCATGAACTGTGATGTTTGCTTCCTAAACCCAGCCTTTAATAAAGCTGCATTTTGCAGCAACACCAAGTTCTCTAAATCTGCGCCCCATATGTTATGTTACCACCATGAAAAGTGAATATATTGAGTTCCACCCATGTAGTACATT
The DNA here is from genome assembly GCA_029783665.1 of Naso thynnoides. Classification (NCBI taxonomy): domain Eukaryota; kingdom Metazoa; phylum Chordata; class Actinopteri; order Acanthuriformes; family Acanthuridae; genus Naso; species Naso thynnoides. Next base: position 10,656,470 of record JAQLOL010000024.1, read on the forward strand.
GCATGCCCTCTTGCTCTTAAAAGCAGTAACTGCTGCTTAGATGGCTGTTAAAATTCCCATTACAATTTGTTATCCTGAAAGGCTAATATGTTTTTTTCCCTGAGAGAATTGTAACTTGTAACTTCCTGTTCTCATGCTCTTGTCTGTGTCTTTTCACCACGATCTGCATGAAATCCATCACCTTTTCACCCCCTACACTTCCTTGTACTCCTCCACCATTCCAACAGTCACAATGGGAGGTAATCTCTCTTTTTTTGTGATCCGTCAATCCTTCTTTGTCAGATATGTGGAGTGTGTAATGGGTCGTTAGCCAGCAGAACGACTTTAGCTTTGACAGCATGTTGGGTATCGCGCCTTAATGTGCTGCCTAATGTGTGCTTGTGTGCGAGACAGTGTCAGCGCTTTTTTTTTGTTCAGTGTGTGTGGATGTCTGGGCATTCTTGATATTTTTTGTACGCGTGTGTGTGTGTGTGTGTGTGTGTGTGTAGTGGGCATAATCCGCGCTACAGGCCTTGTGCTCAGAGAGCACTGAGAATATCACATTGAGACGTGTAATAACCGGATTAACACATAACATAACATATGGGGCTCCCAAAACAGCTCTTTATATTCTTCAAACATGCAAACACACACACACACACTCACATGTGTACACACATATATTTCATTGGACTAGTTGGCATACAATGTAGTTGTACACGTGTGTTTTTGTCCAACTTTGTCATTACTGCAACATCTCTTTTCTTGCTCAATCTGAAAATATTCATATAATATTCAGAACAAATGGTTTTTTGGATTAGAGGTACTTATTATGAAATGAGTCGTACTACAGCTTTATGTTCCAGGGCCCGAACCATATGGGATTTTTGGGGCTGATACTGATATTTGGAAGTAAGAAAATTTTGATATCCAATATGAATGGTTTATATTAAATTTATGTAATATGGACTGAATGTGGTTATCAAATACTTGTGACAAAGATATGTAATGGACACAGGTTTTTTTACATTTTGACAACCTTTATTCTGAACATCAGTGCACTGAACAGTTAACATGTCAGTTATTGGTAACTGAATAACTGAATGCCCTCTGCTGGAAAAAAATTATGTAATTACACCATTTGAAATCACTTATTAAAGTATTTTTATCCGTCTCTCCAAACATTTTTCATTTTTCAGCATATCAGAGAACAAAATGCTGGTACTGAAACATCTTCAATAGGCCCATATCGACCAATACATTCGGAAAGCCAATATGTAGGTCCAGCCCTACAGATTTCTCATTGTAATAAGTTAAATAAGTAAAATGATATATCTGAGATGATTCCATTCTGCACCATACAGCAAATGCTTGGCTTTGCCTGCTGAAACAAACAAACAACCCCCCCCCCCCGCCCACCACCCACCGCCAAGATATTTAACTTGTATACATCTTTAATTCTTTTCACTTATGCTGTCTTAATGCACTTTGCAAAAGTGTAACACAAACACTGCTCGTTTAACATACATTTCCTGTACCATCCCCATAGGGCCCTTCAGTTACATGCTCCTCTCAGCCAACAGGCACTCATGGAGGCACAATTATTAATTTAAAAGATAGCTGTTCTTTTAGACTTTGTTGAATGGTAGAAGCAGTTGTGTCGCAGCGTAGGTGCATGATAATGGAGTTCTGCTGTAGATTGGTCTCAACCGGCCAACATCATGTAGAATAACGGTGTATTTAGAAAAACCTAAAAGGCTTTATATTGTAGTCTGAGGTGTTTAAGATAAACATTCATTTTGATGACACATTCAATATAAAAGAACATATATAAAAGAACATGCACTCTTAAGCACACACGCACACACACCCACACAAGGTAATGTTGTGCCACAGCACGAAATGTGGGCGTCCATCAGTGTTGTGTGTCGGCTGTGACCGCGGTCCGTTAGCTGTCTTTGAGCTAACCTTCAGTCAGTGCTTACTTTCATACCAGTATCATCATCTGATATGCTGTGAATTTCCTGGTGTGCAGTTTAAACAGTGCAGGATTTACAGGATTGAAACAAGAAGCCTTAAGGGCCGTTTACATGTGGCAAGTTTTTTCGTTAAACGATGAACTTATGACTCAGCCTTTCTTTTTACATGACAACGGCATGCTGGTAGCTTGAAACTGCGTTACAGAGTGTAACCTTTTAAAAACACAGTCTTCTCTGTGTGTGTAAACTGGCAAAATGAAGATCCTGTGAAAGCGATGATGTAATGACCCCACTTCGCCCATACGCATGATGTTTTCAGTCCAAAAGCCATGCGTAAGTTGGAAGACAACAATGGCAGACTACCAAGCTGTGTTTGTGCTGCTGACTTTGCCGAGTTTATTAAGGCTCCTCCGTTTTTTTTTTGCACCACTTACTTTACTTAACTTAAGTCAAAAAAAGGACAGGATAATTAAGATAGCTTACTTGTTTTAGCAACACCACAGTAACAAGAAAACAGTCACATAATGTTCACTCTCGTCTTGCCTTCTTTTACCTCGCTCCCTTTCTTGGCTTCGGACTTTGGTTTCATTCAGGGAACTTTTGCTGTGATGGTGAGAAAGGTAGTTTTTTCCAGGAGCTTCTGGGATCATCATTGGCTTTGTTAGACTTGTAGCTTGTAGCAGGATGTCCATTTCACGCGGCAGGGTCCACGTCTTTGTCCTGCAGCAGTGGCAGACCAGAGGCTGCAGTGACTCACTATTACCATCTTGTGGCATTACAAAATTACACCGCCAACTACTGGCCTGTCATGCATACCACAGCACTTTTGGTTGTTTGTGCGGATCATGAAAATGCAGATTTTTTGAAAAACGCTGAGAAAGACTTTTTTCCGTTGTTAGTAGGGTTGCTCATGTCCGAACGTGGCCTTAAAGAGGTTATAAAGAGCTCAAATTAGACATCAGAGAATCAGTTATACTAGTAGTAAGATGTCGGCTGATTTACTCCAGAATGTTTGTTTGTGTGCACAATGTAATTTTAATGCATATATTGAGCACCAGACCTCAAATGAGCTTTGCTTTTATTTTGAATACACTCAAATAACTGAGAACATGCGCTGCAGTTGATTCTTCGTAACTTTTACGACTGGATCCTGAAAAATCTGAATGTCTGCTTCTTTTCTGTTTGTGTTTACACTCAAGTCCACAACTTTCAGCACAATTTAAAGGTGTATGTTAGTTGGTACAAATATGGCATAAATTTGATTATTAACAAGGGCTGCAGGTTTTAAAACAATTAGTCAACTGTTACCGATTAGATTTGCTGAGAAAGAATACTGTTAAAGTTGCAGGTCTGTTTAAGAGGCAGCTTTCAACAGAAAAGAAAAGAAAAAGATGCAGTGATGCTTCAAAAGAAATACTGATTATTTATGTTTGAACAACAAGCAGAGCTTTAAGTCTAATTGACAAAAACAGTTTGGACATCTAAACCTCTTGGGACATTTTGAATGTCATCGGATATCTATGGAAAATGGATGGCTGCTTGATAATGAAGTTAATTAAAAAAGATGTACCAAAGAAAATGATTAAATAATAAAACTCAGCCTTCTCTGTTGGGGATCACTGCAGGCTAAGATGATACCAACTGAGCAACTCCTCTGACACGAGTGTGTCAGATCAGGCGAGCAGTGTGGATGGCATCGATACGCCTGCTGTCTTTATAGAATCAAAAGTTAATTTGGCCTTGTCGCAGTCAACACAGACTATATGTCTTTTTAGGCCCACCTGTATAGTTAATCATAACTCATCAATGCAAATGTTTTGTCGGTTAGAGTCTTCTTCAGTCAATTCTCTGTTATTTAGAGGCAAAGAAACAGCAAAAAAAAATCTAAGTATCAAGCCACTGGGATTTATAGGTGAATTCAGTGTTGGCTTCAGATTTGTTGAAGTGCTCTCAAACCCCCAACCGGGTGTTGACTGATGCAGATTACGCACAAACTTTCATCAAGTGTGCCCTCAGGATATATCACAAGTGCTTCTGGAGTTAAATCCATGATGTCTGCTTGTGAAAAAAGTTATAAAAGGCTCGGTGCATCCCTCTGTCAATCACTGCTGGTGTTTGAGTGCTGTGTGTTTAGGATGTTCTGCCTTTGACTGGTGGATTTGGTCTTGCAGGGGCAGAGTCAGCCAGGAACAAAAGGACGAGGAGGCGGCTGCAGAGAGGGACCGGCAGAGTGTCCTCTTACTACCCTAAGACGTACACACACATGCACATAAACACATGCATGCTTTAAGGACAAATCAGAGGAAATATGCCAATAGATAACATGAATATGAGAGAATAAAGCAGTGAATGTCAATTTAATTGTGAAATTATATCTGCTGGGAATTTTTTGTGCAAAAACACAGAAATTAACTGTTTTGAAAAGACATTTCTAGATATTAAATGTTGTTTTGACTTCAGTTATGACTGTCTTTTTTGTGTTTCCATAACTACCATGTGTGTGAGATGTTTATGTTGTGTGTGCTGTGAGACACATGCTTGTTAAAGGTAGAAAACAAACAATAAGACAGGCAAAAGATGAGGACAGAAGGGGAGGTGACAGGAAGAATAACGACAAGTTAGCTTTAACTCTCAGCAGGAGTCTGCTTGTATGTATCTGTGTGTGTATGTGTGGGTGTGTGTGTGTGTTTTAAGTGACAAGCATTGAAGGGACAATTGGCTATGGTGCCAATTAATTAATCAAACAGTTTTCTCTGTTGTGATCAGTTTGTTTCTTAATAAGGTTAAGTTGGCTCTGTATTTGATCAAACTGCCTACACACATGCGTGCACGCACACATGAAGAAGAAGCTGCTGCAGGTGATAAATTATGTTTGTAGGGGAGGGAATGAGGAACTGTGCCAATGCTGCTGCTGCCATCTGTCTGTATGTGTGCAGGAGTGGAGTGAAGATAAACACCAGGACCTGAACCTGGTTTGTGGTCTCAGTGGTGAGTGTGTGTGTGTGTGTGTACATAAACTGTTGCTATGCGAGTGTTTTGCTGCTTTGCATGACTCCCCACAGCCAGTCCCTTATCTGTCATGGCCGCCACTGTCTTCAGCTGAGTTCACTACCGACCATCCACTGCTTTGTCTCTAACTGATGCTCACGTGAGGATCAAACAAGGACGAACAGGAGAAACTCAGGTGGAATGGATGTCAAAGACGCCAACTTTGTGATTACATTTAAGATTAAGCTTCATTTGTGCAGCGCATGTGGTTATGTGTGTGAATGAGCATGAGTGCGCCCTTTGCTTTAGTCACTGCAGAGGGATATGAGGGTATTTTATTTGTCCTGACGTTAATCGCTGGAAGCGGACAGCGAAAGCCCTGTAATCCAACAGCAATCACCACAAGACTGATTGATAGTGCAGGGGACGGAGAGAGAAAGGTTGAGAGACCACAAGGCCAAAAAGGAGAGAGGGAGGTGAAAAGGTAGATCTTTGTTATTGTGTCCTTTGCTGAGTTTATCACTTACTGTTTGGGAGAGGAAAATAAGAGACATAAATCTGATGGAAATTGAACCGCTGCACTGGGTTTAAACAGCTCTGAGATATGCGCTCTCTTTCTCTCTCTCTCTCTCTCTCTCTCTCTCTCAGCTCTGATTCTTTTGTCACTTTATAACATTCACACTCACTCTTATACAAACAGGAAGAGAATGAATGACCTTTGATAGATTTCATGTGTCTTCGATGCTGTTGATGCTGTCGGAAAGGCAGTGAAACCTAAAGGGTTGACATTTAACTCTTACAATAACTGAACCTTGTGGGGAGCTGAGGTTCAGATTGGCTGTGTTGGCTGTGAGATGACACTTTTTTCATGAGTAAATTTCAGACACTTTTTTTTTTAACAGTCAGTTTAAAATTAAATCTTTTATCATTTCTTAACAAAACACAGTGGACATTGCTGGCAAATGTAACAGAAGAATTGGTTCTTGTTTCCTCTCTGTCCTCCCGAGAGATGCTGGGATTTTTACCATATATGTCTCTGTGGTTTTCATGGGATTTGGCATTTTCTTCAACAGAAAGTTGCACGGTGGGAACACTTTGTTCTGCCTCCGGCTGCCTGTTTGCTTGTTTTCTCATAAAAGCCCATTTGATTTTCCTCACCCAGCATGCCCTGAAAGGACTCCCTTGTTCGCAGTCTCACAAGTCACCTACATTGAGCCGCAAATGTCAGCAGCTGCATCCATGTGTAACAGTTTGAGTCCAAAAGTAAACTGTGTAATGGGTAAAATGGAAGAAAGGGCACTCCTAATTTTTTTCTTCTCCTAGTTGTTCTTCACTATAACTTCACAATGTAATTGCTGCCTAGATTATACACACTGATAACATGTTTGTCCAGTAAGTGTGATGATTTTGTACTGCAGAAAAGTCATGGTAGGGGTTGAGAATGAAGAATATTCAATGGTCAAACATTATAAACAGCATCACAGCTGTAATCCTGATTCACTGAAAGCTTTTGTTATTGACACCATTAAAATGTCTTAGAGGGGAGGAGACAAACTTTAGAAACTATTGCAAAGAGACACATGTTGGATCTTCAAAATAAAGGCCACAATGACTTTGAGACTGAATGAAGTGTCATGGTTTGGGGTTTGACTTCATTGTTTCCTGTTTTATTTTGGTAGTTTTATCTTCCTGTGTCAGATCGGCCTTTGTGTTTCCTGTGCTGTCTTGTTTTCCCTCCTTTTTTATTTGTCCTTGTTTTCACCTGTGTCTTGTTTCCTCCTGTGTTTGCAGTCCATGTGGTCCTCTTATTCTTTGTCTGTCTTTCCACCCTTTTTGCTCCTCATCTGTGTTTCATCTGTTAATCAGCTTGTGTATTTAAGTCTCTGTCTTTCCCTTATGCTTTGTCAGTTCGTCTGTTGAACTTACCGTTCCTGTCCTCGTGTTCATCCTGCTTCTTCGTCACTCGTCATCACGGTTTGTTATTTCAGTTTTTTCTTCCTGCTTTAGTTTTTTTAATACTCTGGCTTTTTGGGTTTTCTGTATTTTTTATCAGCTTTCATTGAAGCTCGACCTTTGTTGGATTTATCATCTGTCTTGGTGTCTTGCATTTTGGTCCTCCCTTTTCTTGAAACGCGACATCAAGAGCTTGATTGCACTCAATTTTTGTAAATGTTATTGCGATGATTACTGCTTTCTAGTTACCTCTCTCCTCATGAGAGTGCTTATCAGATTTAGTGAGGTATTTGTGCTCTTTTTGAGGAGTCAATTTTTTCTTTTTCTATGCATTTTTTTCTCAATTATAGTTTAAGAGTTTGATATTTTTGATTCAGTTTTTGTCTCGTTAAGAGTGTGCTTATTTATTTACACACCTACCTTTTTGACTTCACCTGTGATGATTTACTCTAGACAAGTCCAAAGTATGGCCCTGGGGCACAACACAGCACAAGGTCAGATTTTATATGACCCACAGCTTCTGTCTTAAAATGCATTATTTATGGCCCACCAGCACTGTCAAACAGAACTAATAAATCATGCAGGTTTAAAATGCGATATCTCTTTTCACCTCACGGTGGCAGCACCACTTTGTAACAACACTCTCTCAGTTTGAATTGCTCTCCCCTGAAGCCCTTAGCAGCCTGGCTTCCAAACCTACAACCTGCATGTTAGATCTGATACCATCTAAACTCTTTAAGGAACTGTTTCCTGCTTTAATTAGTCCCACCCTTAGAATTGTAAACGAATCACTCTCCTTAGGCTTCGTGCCCTCTGCCTTTAAAACTGCCATTATTAAACCACTGCTTAAAAAACCTAACCTTGATCAATTTACTCTGAACAATTATAGGCCCATTTTCAATCTTCCTTTCATGTCAAAACTACTCGAAAGAGCTGTCGCCAATCAATTAACCACCTATCTTAACAATAACAATCTCTATGACAAATTTCAATCTGGCTTTCGGTCCTGCCACTCCACTGACACGACCCTGACCAGAGTAGTAAACAACTTACTTATCACTACAGACTCTGGCTCAACATCATTACTACTGCTTCTCGACTTGAGTGCAGCTTTTGACACGGTGGACCACAGCATACTGTTAAATCGTCTGGAGATGACTATTGGTATTCAAGGGACAGCATTATCATGGTTTCATTCCTATTTATCCAACAGAACTCAATCTGTCTGCTGAATTTGCCAATGTTAAATTTGGTGTGCCACAGGGATCTGTCCTCGGCCCTATGCTCTTTTCCACCTACATGCTTCCATTAGGTGACATAATTTGGCAAAATGATGTTAATTTCCACTCTTACGCAGATGACACACAGCTGTATGTACCCATGAAACCAAACAACACCTCTCAAACCAAAAATCTAGAAACCTGCCTGTCCAAAATCAAACAATGGATGAACTCAAACTTCTTACTGCTGAACGCCGACAAAACAGAGCTATTGATTGTTGGACCATCAAATCAGACTCACCGTTATGAAAACTTGACCATCAATATTGACAACTGTACTATTTCAGGAAGCCCAGCAGTCAAAAATCTCGAAATAATCCTTGACTCTTATCTCACCTTTCAGCCACACATCAAGGCCATCACCAAGTCAGCATTTTTTCATCTCAGGAATATCACAAAAATCCGGCCCATCTTATCATGGCATCACTCAGCAGTGGTGGCTAAGATTTTCTGCAGAGTGGCATTAAAGCACTCCACCTGGCTGCCAGACTGAGGGTGAAATGGAGTGGTTTATGTCTTTTCAATTCCCAGCAGTGTGTACATTCCTTGGAGCACAGCTGACTCGAAGTTTGTGCCCTGGTCGCTGTGCAAGGAGTGTGAGGCTCCATGTCTACACATCCACTCAGAGGTGATCTTTTCAGCTACTGTTGTTGCTTGCTCATCAGGGACCGGATAAGCTTCCACCCACTTACTGAAATAGTCCTGCACCACCACTATATAGCGGTTGTGCCTCTCAGTCTCATTTAATGAACCCATTAGGTCGACTACGATCCGTTCCATAGGGCCGCCTACTCTAACAGTGCCCATAGCTGCCCGTGGGGTCTTCTTGGGGCAAGCCTTTGCAGCTCAGCTGGTGCAGGTACGGCACCACAGTGTGACGTCATTTTTCTGTCGTACCAAAAGTACCTGGTCTTAATGCGGGAGAAGGTCTTTTCTGCTCCAAAGTGGCCACCCACTGGCCTTCCATGCATATGGACCATTACGGAGGTGCGGTAGGGGCATGGCAGCAGAATTTGTGGGTAAGACAAAACATCGGCATTTTGGTGAAACCTCCCTGGCCGGTGGAGCACCTGGAAGTCGTACTCTGCTAGTTTCTCCAACCAGCGGGCAAGTTGTCCCTCTGGCTCCCTTAACTTCCTCCCGAGCAGATACTGCCTGAAATGAGAAGTGAACTCCACTACTGCCAGGAGCTCCTGTCTGGTGGTGCAGTGGTTTTGCTTCGTAGGGGACAATCTCCTACTCCCATAAGCCAGCACTCTCTCCTCGTCCCCTTGCATTTGGGAGAGGACTGCTCCAATTCCCAAGTCGCTAGCGTCAGTGTCCAAGAAGAATTCGCCACGGTAGAGAGGGTAGGTGAGTACAGGTGCTGACGTGAGCCGAGCTTTCAGCTCCTTGAATGCCTCCTGGCACTCGGCTGTCCAGTTAAAGCGTGCATGCTTTTTAGTGAGTTCGTGGAGTGGTTTGGCCACGGTGGCAAAATCTTCAATGAAACATTGGTTGTAGGATGCCAAACCAACAAACTGGCGCACCTCTGAGATGTTTTGTGGAGCAGGCTACTTAACCACCTTTAGCACCTTCTGGGGATCAGTAGCAATGCCTTTGGCTGAAACAACGTGCCCCAGGTAGGAAACTTGCTCCCGAAACAAACAGCACTTAGATGGTTTCAACTTTAGGTTGTCTCCATGCAGCCTGGCGAACACCTGATTGAGCCGCTCCAGCATTTGGGTGATGTCTTGCCCCTGGACTATGATATCGTCAAGGTACACCAGGCACATCTTCCATTGTAATCCGACCAGGACACGGTCCATAAGCCACTGGAATATGGCCGGCTCATTACAGAGTCTAAAGGGCATCACGTTCCACTCAAAAAGTCCCTTCTGGGTACAGAAGGTGGTGGCTTTGCGGGCCCTGGACGTCATTTCCATCTGCCAGTATCCTGACGTCAAATCCAGGGTGCTGAAATACCTGGTGGTAGACAGGGTATCCCACATGTCCTGGATGAGTGGCAGGGGATAAGTGTCTTCAATAGTCCGCTCGTTCAAGGGCCTGTAGTCCACATACAGGCATGGGCTCTGGTCTTTCTTCCGCACCATCACAATCGGTGCAGCCAAGCTGCTATTGCTGGGCTGAGCTATGCCCACCCCCAGGCTCCGCTGCATTTGTTGGTCTGCGGCAATCTGTTTGTCTCTGGCCATTCTGCAGGGCTGCTGTCTCATCGGTGGCCCAGGGGTGGTCAAGATGTCTTGTTGCACAAGGCCGGTGCGACCAAGGTCAGTTTGCCCCGTAGAGAAAACATCACTATAGAACTGTAGTAAGCTGGCCACCCTACCTTGGTCAGCCTCGGGCAGGCTCATGCAGCTCTCAGAATACAGGACCTGCAGGTGAGGAGGTACATGGGCAGAGTAACAGTTAACAGTTTCAGGAGCAGTTGGGACCTTGAGAGACGGTGGAGCTGCCACTTCCACCACCTTAGCTGGCTGGAGGACTCCCCCTTCTTTAGAGTGACAGGAGCAGCACCAAGGTTAAAGACTCTGATGGGAATGTCGGCAGACTGTCATGCCCGCACAACAACCCGGGCCACCAGGACATGGTGTCTTTTGACGAAACACTTTATGGGGCTTAACACCAGGTCTCCCATCTGCTGCAGGCTGGAGGTGCCAGGTACTACATACTCACAGCTTGGCCCCAAGACAGTCCGGCATGCTACCCAGACGAAGTGCACCTCTGGTTCCAAGCTGACACTGTAACGGGGTACCGTTTCCCCGAACAGAGTGATTTCTCTGTGGCCATAGTCCAAACAAACCCGTGCTTGCAGCAGAAAGGGGTGGCCCATGATGACTTCGGTGCTCCCGATGGTGTCCACTACTATGAGGTTCACAGTGGCAGTGCAGCCACCGACATGTACTGGGATGGCAACTTCGCAGCTTTCAAGCTGGTAAAGGAAGTCTGTCCATGCACCCGACCCATCAAACTGTCCTGGCTGCAGTGTGGGAATCCTTTCCTGATATTCATAAAGTTCATCATCACTGCTGTTTGCGACGCCATCACAGTGCATTGAATGTACTGAGCAGCTATGTCGTGCAGACTTAGCCCGCCTCAGGTTATGCTGGCCATAATCACACAGCTTGGGCTGTCCACCACTCAGTGACAGTGCCTCTCCAGGCAGGGTGTAGCTGCAGCCCAGGGTCTGCACTCCATGACTCGGTCCCACCTGCTGTTGCTTGTATGGAGTAAATGGCGCCACTGGCAAGGGTGGAGGTGATGCTTGGGTCGGGGCAGCTGGGGTACTGCTGTCACAGTGGTTACAGTTCATGGGGGTGAAGGGGCTAACTAGCTGATCACCGATATCAAAAACAGCTGCTGTAGTGGAGTTATTTCCTGTGCTGTATGGTTGTAACAGGCCAGGATTGGAAACTGTGCATCTGGCCGGGCCGTAATTTAGCTGGGATAAAGTCACAGACTCACCACATGTTGAGGCTGGCGGTGCAGTGAAAAGGTAGTAGGCAGCGAGGGCGGAGGAGTGAGTGGCCATGACACATTGGGCTGTGAAGTCGTCCAAGCTTCCGTTGTGTGTGTGGCTGATGTAAGCTCCGTGCTAGTCACAAAGGGGTTGGTGTTATATCCGTTGCTGGCGTGTCAGCCATCCGGCAGGTTGACTGGGTCCATGCTAACTTGAAATGTCTCTGTTACATCCGCTAAAAATGGGTTTGTGCTGATATTTGGGCTTTTCACCTTGATTTGCTTCCTTTTGATAGCGCCGTCATTTCCGAGCGTCACCATTTCCCTCTCCATCTGATGCCTTTTCAATGTACGGTCTACTGTGGAAATGCTGATAGAGTGGACATTTTGGAATATGGGATTGTCTTGTAGGACTCTGGCAGAGGTAATGTTTCCAAGCTTTATAAGATATTATGTGGTACTTTAAATAATTGTATTGTATCCATAAAAGCACAATGGGAGAGAGATTTGGGTGTGCATTTCACAACAGAACAGTGGGAAGCTATACTAAGTCGCTCAAACTATCTCTCAAAATGTGTAAGGTATAAAATCATACAAATGAAGATCCTGTTCAGATCCTACATCACCCCACACAAACTAAAGAAAATGAATAGTAATGTTTCCGATATGTGCTGGCATGGGTGTGGGGCAACTGGTACTCTCATACATTTATTGTGGCACTGCCCAGAGGTACAGATATTTTGGTTTAAGGTGAAAGATTATTTGTGTACTTTATTTGAAACAAACTTTCAGTTATGTCCAGCAGTGTGTCTACTGGGAAATGAGATAGAGGAGGCTACCACAAGAGACCTCCAACATTTGACAGATTTAGCTTTTCTTTTGGTGAAACGAACAATACTTGTTAATTGGAAGATAAGGAAACCAAATTGTTTTAATATAGTGTAACTATATGATGCACCTTATTATGCCTTGCAAACATATGCAATTGTTTTACTAACCTGTTCTATATTAAAAAGTGTGACTTTAATTACTAATTTGTTTTATATGACTGTGTGGCTTTAATCACTCATTAGAAAAAATGCAAGACTAACAGAGTGTGCAGAGGAGACAGTAGGAGAGACACAGAGACAATTGTCTGACAGTACTGGAC
>JAQLOL010000024.1:10669357-10680912 GCA_029783665.1 Naso thynnoides
ATGGTGATTCTACACTTTAAATAAAGATTGACTTGACTTGACCTGGCTGCGTTACCCTACCAGCTAATTCTACCATGGGGACTGTAGATTAAAAAAAAAAAAAGAGGTTGTGGCTTGGAGGTGAGATGAAAAACATTTTTTCACTGAAACCAAAACAATTGTATTTGCCTAATTTGCCAAAAGATTTGCTGTGTATGAGGAATTCAGTGAAAAAACACATTAGCAGACACAAGCTATCAGGGAGCGAATGTGCTGGAAAAAGGGAACGACTTGAAGCTGTCTTGGCCCCACAACAGCAGTTCCTCATACAGGCCCGTGAGTCAAATGGAAATACCACCAAAGGAAGCTATGAAGTGCCCATGCTTATTGCTTAACATGCCAAACCTTCTGCTGAGGATGAGTCTATTAGAGACTGTCATTAAAATGGTGGAACATTTGTCCTAGTAAGAAGCAAGAGTTTGCTTATGTTAGCCTGGCTCATATGGAATGACAGTTGTGTCATTAAAAAAAAAAAACTGAACAGTGCATTTGTATGTAACTTTTATGGATTTAAAAAAAAAAAAGGTCAAAGGACCGTTGGCCCTAGGACATTTTCACATGATCAAATATGGCCTGCTTTGAAAAAAGTTTGGACACCCCTGATTTACTCTGACTGCAGCCTTAAGTATCTGAGCAGCTACGTTTTAAAATCCCCAAGGAAGACTAAGTTAAAACGTAACGGCTTTTTAACTTTTGCAGAACAGTGTGCCTTGGATTTTTGTCTGGTCAAAACTTATTGTTCACAAAGTAAAGCACGCATCTAACCTCTCCTCCTTGTTTGGCTTCATCAGATTACCTAGGAACATTGAGAAGCAGTGCTCTCAAACCAATCTGGCATTTTTTTTCCCACTGTGTTTGGTGCTCTTAGAAAACTGATACAATTAAGACATTTTTAAAGCCCTGATGAAGACCTGTGGTGATCAAAACATGTTGGCATTTAAAAATGATTTAGCCACTAAAGCTTTCTAATTATTTCCTTCCTCTTCAGTAGCATTTATTTTTGGAGTTCCTAGATTGTCGTCTTTCAATTAAATAAAATGTCTTTATTCATGTTTTCTTATTAGGGTTGATTTAAAAATTCTATTCTAACATACCTTTGTTACTAAACCTTGTCTACTTCTACCTGGGAAAAATTTTAAAGCAGGATTTTGAATTCTAACAGTATTTCTTCCCCGGTATTGCAAGTATTACTTAAATACATGACCTGAATACTACTTCCAACTTAAGTGTATGAAATATTACATTTATTTGAAGCATATTTACAGTCCCAAATTAGTATACAGACTTGGTCTGCAGAGGGCAGGATTGTTTGAGCAGCAGTTTGTCCTTTACCTCTTTGCACTCCGTTATATTGCTGCTAAGTTCATGTCAACAGTCTGCTTACTGGCACATTAGATTTCCCTTTGAATGTTCTGATTTTGTTTTTAAATTGAATGTTTCATGCAATTGTAGTATTTTAAATTTAGGTTGTACCAGTAGAACTTTCTTGCATTACACAACAGTCAAATGACAATAAAACTTTGTAAACCTTCCTGGAGGTTGGAGTAATATTGGCATCATTAAATATTGTGATATTTCTGTCCAAGTCCATTCCCATTAATACATGACTATGATATGTTAACAGTATAATGTGACAAAACAGCTATGTGTGCTTTCAGAAAGTCTTTATAGCCATGACAGTTTTATAATGAAACTGAAATCCCATTTAGTCATCCTATTTTAAGAAGAAAATTTTTGCCTAATTCACTTAGAAGGGCAATTTACGCTAATATGGGGAAATGTGGGGATCTACATTTAAGATAAGAAAAACATGCTTTAAAGTGGATAAAGGCAGAGAATGTTGAGTCTGTAATCACAGCATGACTGTATCGGTCAGTGAATCTCTGTTCTAGTTGTCGTGTGTTTGTCCTTGTATAAGTTAACTGACCCTTGACTCTAAAAAATACACTAGGACTGACTGGTGCAACATCAGTCTTATGCTGTGTTCACATGGAACCAGGCAGTAGACCGCAAACTGGATGTCATTTAAGTGGATAAGAGAAGGACGATAAAGTTTAGATAAAGGCTAAAGTTAAAATATTGTAACTCTTTGTCGTCAATGGTATTTTCGACTGGATGTTACGTTAATCCTCTAATGCCTCATGCAAGGAGAAATACATGACCAGTCTTGACAATGAGGAGGTCATTAATTTGGTGCAATAATGCCTGGAGTTGTATTTACCTCAGCCTGCAAACCCACTTAGATGTCAAACAAAAGGCCGACAAATGGAAGGCAACCAGCACAAAGCTCACGTCCTCCAGGTTAACTTTTAAGTTTGCAATAAAAAAATAAGAAAAGGCTGCATTTTACAGCCTTATGTACCACAAGAAGAGTTACATAAAATAGTAGTCATGAAATAATTTCATTAAATATATTTTATTCCATTCTTTGTAAACAATACATCACCACCATAGCAACATGGTCATGGGTGTTTCATTTTGCCGTCCTTCCATTCTGTCAGGCTATGCTTTTTACCGTGCCGTTCACAGGGTGTCTTCCGGTTTCCATGTACACTTCCTGCACTGCTGTATGAATGACTGGCTTCTTTTTTGCCTCTGAAGTTGTCAGATTGGAGGCATATTGGCAATAGATGTGTCATCTAATCATGTCCCATGACGTGTGTTGCAGCCTCATTACAGGAGAAGGAGAATATGCGTCGCCTGTCATCTGTGCAACATAAAAAGCCTCATAGCTACTTAGTTTGTGCAGGCTGCAGAATGTGTCTGCCCCATTATTTCCCTGCTCTGAATAGATGTAGCAGAGCGTAACACAGGTGTGGGATGGCTTTTGCAAACTGTGAAAGATAATATTGAAATATCTTGTTTGTGCATGTATGAATGCCACACATAATAATACACCGCAAGCATGCATTAACTTTCCTTGCATATATGGAGAGATAGATTAAACTGTCTAAAGGTAGCTATACTTTTTAATACACTAGAGCCCAAAGGATTCCATATTTTTGCCACTCTAATAAACACATAATCTTGTTTCATATTATTATATCTCCCTGCAGCTTCTTCACATGTTGCAGCCTTCCTGGCTTTAACTGAGTTGCGGCTGGGTATTACAGTCAAGGTTATAGCCCTGTCTATTCATAAACGACCCCATATGCTGGAGATGGAAATACAGAGTGCCCCGGCGAGAAAGTTCAGGAGGAGAAAGTCATAATGGAAGGGAGGAGAGAGGGAGATGAAGTGAGAAAATACAAAGAACACAGAGGTTGAGGTGGTACAGGAAGAAAGTTAAAGGCAGGTGAACGCAGGACATGAAAGAAATGGGGCGGCACTAGAAAGATGAAGGCTATCTAGTCTGATAAGGAAATGTATTTTCCCTCTGCAGGTCTCATTCTCCACTTCACCATTTTCTTCCTTCGCTTCTTCCATCAGTCCTCCTTTAACCATATCCTCTTTTCACCACCCCTCGACTCCTCCCTGCTTTTCTCCTTCACGCCCCTTTTCTTCCTCCCCTACTTGCCAACATTCTGCTCCTAATTCCACCTCTCCTTCTCATATGTCTTCCTCCATTGCTGTCCTTTCATTTTCCAGCCCCTATGTTCCTTTCTCCTTTAATCCTTCCATTTGTCCCCTGCTCCCTCCTGTTCGACGGCAGGTCCCGGTCCCCCGGCTGAGCAACTGGGACCCGCTGACAAATCGATACATCACTGTAATTGATTCTGTCGGGGTTCAAAGTGTTTAATGAGAGCCCCCTCCCTCCCTCCCCTCCCCCTCCTCCTCCTCCTTCTCTTTGCGCATGGGTTTAGAGATGGGAGGGTTAATGGTTAATGGAGCCGAGGCATCTATGTGTAGCAAAGTGCTGCAGGTGGTTGGTGAGGGAAAGGAACTGAGGGGTGAGGGGGGTAAAGGGCTTTCAGGGAAGGACAGTTAGTTTGGGGTGTTACGGGTTAAATGGACCAGTTCCCCCAAGTATTGGATCAGTCCAGCTGGTTAATTAGGATGGGTAAAGACACCATGCAAAAATTTGGACTCTGAATAAAAGAGCCATGTGTTTTTGTGCTCACAGGTGATATGATATACGATATGATAAGATATGACTGTGGTTATCTGTTAATTGCAGTTTTAACAGTTACAGTCTTGTCTGTCTTTGGTCCACAGCTGCAGTGAACAACCACACACACTCACACAGATGGCAGGAATAACATTACAGCAGCTACAAGGACTTTTAATTGCTTATTAAACAGTCACATTTCAACAGTAATGCCTCTATCTGACCTACATACACAGCTGAGACTATCAGAGAAGAGATTTGGCATTTGTGTTATTCAAAATACCTGTCTTCATGTTCTACAACGAAGAAATAAGACAAAGTGATTTACTTTGCTGGAAGAGACTTTATTCAAGTTTTTACAGGCAAAGTTTCAGTGTGTTGTGTTAACTAGTGGAAAGAAAGCAACAAGTAATTTTTTCTTTAGAGAATTCTACTGTCGGTGTTATTATTTTGTGGTGTCAGCCAGTGCTGTAGCAAATCAGCAAAAAGAAAAAGAAAAGAATGGACAGGACAACAAAAAAACCCCTGATGATGCAGAAGGCCAGAGAGTGGACAGGAGAAGAGGAAGAGACAGTGTGATACAGTGAGTTTGTGGGTTTGGTGTTTGTCTGTGTGTGTGTGTGTGTGTGTGTGTATGGGTAATGTTATGGACAGTAAATCATTAATATCAGCAGCCTGTAAGACACTAATGAATAACACGGGAATATATCAGCTCATCGTTTGCTTCTCTGCTCTCCTCTCCACGCTGTGCTCTTGCTCTCACTCTCTCTCTGCATCACATATTTGTTTCTTCAGCTTTAATGAGAAACACCTGTGAGAGCTCCTCATTAGGCCTCCCCTGTTCTGCTCCCATTCGACGTCTAGTCCCTCCTCTCTGTACAGCATGGTGTCTTTGGTTAGTTTTAAAACTGCATTTTTTAAGACGGCGTTTTGAGATCACACAACACAAAGAGTGAAGTTTTGATTCCTAAATGTTCAATAAAGGAGAAATTATGTTTTTACAGTGCCAAAAGAACATGAATATACTGCATTAAGCCCGATTTTGCAGTGCATTAAATTTAGTATATACCTAAATAAACACCTAAACTGATGCTTATTTACATTGAAAGAATCCCAGTTAGACTATACTCAGTGGGGGATTTTTCAGCCAAAACTTGGTAAAAATTACAGCTGTTATTTATTTTTCAGCATACTTGCCAATCCTCCTGTAATTTCAGTTTGTTCCAGACTGACTTCCCTCCATTTCAAAATGGAAAAAAAGCGTCTTTTTAAGCACAAGGAACTCCTTTTATCTCCTACTGTATTTATTTATTTATTTTTGACTTACTCAGGAGAGTTAAATTTGACTCTTGTGTAGAAAATGAAGTAAATCATAAATCATTTTACAGGTCTTTCTGGGAACAAATATAATGACAGAAAAAAATAAAGACAGCAGCAGAGCAATAGACAGCTTATTAATGGACTGTGGTCATGTCAGCATCAAGAATCTGGGAGAAAGCCCATGCAGAAAAAGGGAGAACATACAAACTCCACACAGAAAAGCCCTGCCCCAGCTGGGAATCAAGCCAAGGACCTTCAATCTGTAAGGTGACAATAATATCCACTGCCCACCATGCCCATGCTGTCCTCTTTATGATGTACGCACAAATGTACAGACAACTATTACTAGATGACTGTAACATGGCAGACAATTTAAAAATCCCTAATTCTCAGGGGAAGTTTTTAGGTGTCTTTTTTGTCTAACTGATGGCTTTATGAACATTTATTTATGATCGACATTGAAGATATCAGGTCAGCAAACACGGCACCTCTCAGCCAAACTCTGCGTGGGAATTTGGCCACATGTTGAGTCCTTGCATCTGGCTTGCTAATGTTCACCAGAGGGAGTCCTGCTTTTGTCACTTGGATTTGTCACTTGGAGTCACAGGGTTTGTGAACTCACAGCTCTTTAAGATGGAGCATTTTAAGCGCTGAAGATACCTGTCGATGGTCAGTAAATATCTCCAGAATGATCTCCGGCTGATTGTGAAACAGTGAAGTCTTATATAGAACTTCTACACGTTTCAAATACAGGATAGTAGATGATTGAGTGTAACTGTTAGTTGAAAGTGTATTGTATAATATGCATTAGACAGAAACAGATACAGCACATTGTGTCAGTGTAATACTGAGTATAATCCATTTACAGAGATAAGGATCCTGCTCCAAAGTAAATGGAGTTCATTAACTTTCTCATGATGATGGCTGTTGGCCAAAATCACATGAACAAATGCAGCAGCATGATACCAAAATGAATCCACTTCTCTACTGCTTTCATGACATTTCTACATTTCTCTGTTTTCCAGCCCTTTCTCATTAGTTTCCCATTTTTGTTCATTATTTTACCAACCCTCCCTCTCACTGTTTCTTTGTAATTTTCAGCCTTTTACTGTGTCTCATTATCCATTTCTTGTTCGTTGCCTCCTCAAATGAATCTCTATCATTTTAGCGTCTTTATCATGGTTTCTCTCACTGTGCTCTTTTTTTGTCTTTCTGACTTTGTCCTCACATACTGACAAACCTACTCAGTCTCCTAAGTTATGTGTGTATGAGAGTGCCAATGAGGTGATTAATGGCTTGTTTGTTTTTCTGTTTTACTATAGCCATACTCCTCATGCTAATTAAAGATGTTTCTGCTGATTTGACTGAGCCCCACTCGTGCAGCCCTCTTTATACAGCTGATTCTTACAATACAGTTCTTGCTGAGGGCTGTTAAGCTGATGCTCTGCAGTAGTTTGATGAATGTCTCTCAACTTACTTTTTGATGGGGAAGGGATGATTATTTTTGTGAAGTGTGGACACGACCAGAGCATTAACGAAGCTCCCTGTGCATGTGTCTGTGACTGTGTGTGAAAAAATGCAAGTGATTGTCAGTTCAGAGTGTTTTTGTAAAATTCTACTGGACTTGGTATTAGTATGTGAAGCTGCTGCACCTCTTATTATATCAGATTTTCAATACACGATAGTCATGCCTGACAAAGGCACGATAACAGTAAAGATATTATCACAATATCCACTGAAAATTTTAAAAGAAATAATATCAAACAAATAAATCAACTTTGTTTATTTTATGTTTTGAGTTTTTTTGACACTACATTCAAAATATGAGTAAAGGGAGCATAAAGAAAAACTTCTGGAGCACGGGGTCATTCAACAATTTTAATGTAGGGTGAATAGATGTTTTGACACAGCAGGTGTCTTCCTCAGAGTCAAGAGTGAAAGGAGGTTGAGAGAGAGTCTGTAACCATGTAACTGTACCCAGCTACTTTGACTAACAAGAAAACAATATGGAACTGAAATGGTTTAAGAGGTGCTTTATATATTTACATGATATTATCATGTGTTTTTTTTGTTTGTTTTTTTTTAAAGACAGTGCTATTTTTTCAGTTTAAAATATCACCATTATGGTTGTTACCAGTTAACACCAACAACCTCTGATTTGATGCAAAACAAACAAACAAACAAAAAACAAATAGAATAAAATAACTGACACTGAAAAATGTTTCATCTGGTTTTGCAGAATTGTCACATATTCATGTTTCTGTGTGATGAGAGGATGTTACCCCCCCAGTCTGTTGTAACATATGAACACACAAAAACATTCACATCTCTGGGTAATTTACACTTTTTCAATTTACTTAACCTCCGTTTCTGTAGACTTTGGGAAGACATCAAGGAAAACACATGAAAATCATGCAAACACCTCACAGAAAAGCCCCAGCTGACGCACTTGCTGTTAGGCAAACATGTCAGCAGCTTCAAAACACAACAGTGAGAATGCCCCTGAAGGCAGCACTGCAGCTCCCTCTTAAACAGAGCACAATGTTTCTGGCTCTCTGACTGAATTTCAGATAGACATAAAGGGACTTTTAGTGTTTCACTCTGTGTGTGGAAGCGAGTGCGGGACAACCGTGTGGAATACAGTAGGTGTGTCTGCAAAACGCAGCTGAGTTTGCTGCAGCACTGTGTTAAGACTAAACACACTAAAGACTGAGCAATCAGCGAGTAAAGTTTCCTCGCTGCTGTCATTAAAGCTCCACATAAAAGCTTAAGCTGCTTTTATCCTTCTAAGGAAGAAAGGGAGAATGTCAGCACATAATTAAATTAGATGAAAGGAGGGGAATTAGAGGCTTCCTCCTCTTTAAACACAAACGACTTAATCAGAACCTTGGGCTAAATGAGAGACAGACGGCTACATGATCATGGGGAGGATAAACATCCCACTACTTGCTTTTTTTGCAGTCTCTATTTTCCTTGTGTCTTTATTATCTCTCTAACCTGCTGTACATCTCTTACCGGCTGTCTGTCCGCCTCTCTGGATCTTGCTTCCCTCACCCTTTTGTCTTCCCCCTGTCCATATGTTTGTACAACCTGTGAACTTTATCTCTTGCTCATTACAAATTATGCAAAAGCATCCGTCTCCGCCTTCTTTTTTCCACCAATTTTCTCTGCTACTCCCATGTCTTTAAATGCATTTTAAATTTCACCTTGCACTCACACCACTCTACTTTCTCCAAAGCTGCTGTCTCTCCTTAGAAAAAAAGTACACAGGGACCTTGAATGCACCAGCAGCAGCAAACAGACTTTAATGTGTTAGAAGCCACTGAGCCCTGATGCATAAGCCCTTATTGATTCGGAATATGAATCCCATCATCGCTGACAATGATCTGTTTCATCATGTCCTCCCTCAGAGAATGGCAGTTTATTTTTATATGATCCTTATAAACACTGGTTTGAAGGAGGGCATGATGCAAGGGAGTGCATCAGAGGAAAAGACGCGTCTAAGATCTTGTTTGTTGGATTGAGCTCTGCCTTTAATGTCAGAAAAGGAATTCATTCTGAAATGAGCTCAGTCGCTGCATCAAAATGACACTAATAGATGCTAATGAAGATATTAGCTATCAGAGGAAGGTCTTACATATCTGAGAATGTGACAACTGTAAATACTGAGCACTTAACAGACATATGGTTTTAATTAGTGTTACCAGGTTTATTTAATCAAATCTGATGTATGGTCTTAAATGTAGATTTACACATGGACGCCTGATTATGTTTTTAAATAGGGGAGCACATTTGGAATGATCCCTTATCGGTGGAGAGAGTAATTTGATCAACTGAGATTGAGATCAACTGATTACGGTCTTTCAGCGGTTCCCTGCTCTCTCTGCAAAGTTGTACCCTCGCTGTCAGAGCCCCCTCCTCCAGAACAGTCTACCCCTCTCAGTTAGATTCACAGTCTGTTAATGCATTTAAAAAACTTCTTAAAACTCATTTTTACCCCCGTACCTTCCTGTAATAACATGATGTACTTTATTTAATGTGCCTATTGTGTATATTGTTATGTTTGTATTTATTTTGTTAAACTTGCATGTTGATTTTTTGCTTTCATTATATCATGTGGAACATCTTGTAACCCTGATTTTAAAGTGATTTTGTCACAAGATTCAATAAATGGCATAAAGTGTAGTTGTTAGTGTGTTTAACAGATATTAAAATTGACTCACCAAGGTTACATGCTCTTATGTCGAAGGAAAGGTGTTTGAAATTTTCCTCCCCTCCACTTGAACTAAAAACCTACAAGCTAAAATATGATGCGCTTAAAACTGAAAGTTTCAAACACATCATGATATTCATACGTTTAATAACCTACAGGTCAAGTTGGTTGACTTCAGTTTGTTATTTTCACGCTTAGCATTTGTGTAATTATGATTTTTAAACAAAAACAGATCCAGTCTTTGAGACAGAAGTTTTTCAGATTGATGTGTACTACTGTAGCTGTTCTGCGGTCTTCGCTTTGTAAACGAACTCAGCAGTTCCTGAGTAAATTTCCGCGCTTTGCACATCTTTGAGCATCACAACACAAGCGATCATAGCCGACACTGAGAGTGATTATGAAGAACTAGTTAGGCTAGTTAGCTTAACTGTACAGGTGGATCAATGCAATCGGGGTAAACCGAGGGGACAGCAGTTTTCTCGAGTGGTAGACTCTTTCCTACCGTGACGGTCACAGTTGAAGAAAATAATTACTGCAAAGACGCAACACTAAGTTGTTTTGCTGCAGCACGTCCCACATTGTGTTAATGTAGTCCGACGGCCAGCAATTTCAAACACCTCCCCTTTGTCACAGAGGCATGTAACCTTGGTGTGTCAGTTTTATCATTTATTGAACACACTGACAACGAGACTTTGCACCATATATTAAATCTTGTTACAAAATCACTTTATAAGGGGTAACTAAAGAAAATGTTACTTTACCTACCTCCTTTTTGATTTGGATCCTCTGCAAACGTCCCATCTGGCAGTAGATAATCAATCGTCTCAACCAACTCAAAGGGTAATCCAAGAATGTGTGATTTTATTTCAAAGTATTTGTTTTGGTCAGTTGCTAGAATGGGAAAATGAACATTTACATAGGCTGCTTGAATAGCGACTTGATTGCAACAGTATGATGATAATTTTTCTTTAAAAGAAGACATGATGGAAAAGTGCAGTAGCATGACAATAACCTTAACTGGACAATGTGGATGCACGTGTTCATTGGTATGTACATGGGAAATATGCTTATTTGCTCGTTTGCTTAAAGTATGATGAGAAAATCAATACCTCTCACATGCTTGAACGGTAAAAATGAACCTGATTCTGGCTGTCAGGTAGTTTAGTTTATCTAAGCATAAAGACTGGGAGAGAAGCAGTGCACAGGGGAGGTAGCAAAGAGGACAGTGATGGAAAGAGGCAGGCAAACAGGGAGTTGTAGAGAGAAAGACATGCAGATGAAGAAAAGCAGGATGCAGCTCTCACAGAGTGAAACATCAGGGTAATGCTGTGGTAGTGAGCGTGACTTTTATTTTTCAGGATTTTATTATTTTGTGACATTCAGTTTCCATTCATTTGCAACGGGAGTTGACTGTCGTCCTGCTGTTTTTTTTCTCTGTTCTTTGTTGTTTCCCTGATTACAACCCTAAGTGAGGCGGGGGGGTGGTGATGACACACAAATAGAGAAAAACAACACACGCAAACATTAGAGAGGAGTGAGACAGTTGTGTTTAAGTTGAACTCATATGATAAAAGCACGAAAGTGCAGTCGTCCCGCTGACTGCACCACACACAGCAGCACCATGCTGATGTGCGTGGTTGTGCGTGAGGGAAAATGTTTGTGTGTGTGTGTGTTTGCGTGCATGCCTTGTTTTTCTATGTGTGCAATTCAGTATGAGAGCCTGTTGTCCCACCAACTTCACTACAGACCTGAGGGAAGCCAGGAGACTGCTAATTAGCAGCACAGAGGGAAGCAGCCCCAGTGACAAATCAAATCTGCTTTTGAAACCCGTTCCTCCTGAGATTCCATGGAAACAGGGCGACTGAGTAACCAAGGCAATGAGATGTGATGTCATCTATTTAGGGCTCCAGCATTACTGTAATTTTTATCTAAAAT
>JAQLOL010000024.1:10691030-10715134 GCA_029783665.1 Naso thynnoides
CTCCTTTCTCACTCACGCCTTCTCTCCTCCGTCCTTCCCACTTGCGCCGGTAGGAGGGACAGGTGGAGTGCCTGCGCTGGGCTCCACTGGACTGCGCCGTGCACGAAACTTGCAAAATGCACCTGGACACACCCCGTTGGCGTTGTCCCTCCTAGACTGCGCCCAGTCTACGAAACTAGGGCCCTAGGCCTCTAGATCTACTGGCACTGCAGATGAGCCGAATTGTAAATAAAAGAAGAATGAAGTACCGGGTAAATTAAAATTGTCACATAAATTCTGAAACGAGCGCAAGCCATTTTCATCAAATATATCTCCTAGTGTATGAATACCCTTTGTGTTCCATTCAGGTAACTGAATGGGTTGATTGTCTATCAGAGAGCCAGAATTACTGAAAATGGAGAAAAAAAGATTCAGTTTTGAGTCAATCTTGCACCGCCTTTTGGCCGCTCTCCATACAGATATTGACTGGGAAATGATTGGCCCAAAACAGACCTTGCATTGATTGGTGGCTATGTTTGAAAATGAAAGGTCTTTCACCTCAATGGGAAGGACCAAACTCTCCTCCAGATCTCTCCAAGACACTTCAGTCGCAGTGTGAAAAAATTTCAGAGGTGGACGCAGAGTGTAAGCCTAGTAGTACAGTTTGAAGTTTGGTAGCGAGAGACCACCATAAGATTTGACTCATTGCAGTAAAATCAGCTTAAGGTGAGAAGACTAGGCCTCTAGATCTACTAGCACAGATGAGCCAAATTGTAAATAAAAGAAGAATGAAGTACCAAAATTGTCACATAAATTCTGAAATGAGCGCAAGCCATTTTCATCAAATATATCTCCTAGTGTATGAATGAAGTAAAGACAGCTTGAGGTGAGGGCGTTTCCCATGCCATATGAATTTAGAGATAGCAGAATCAAATTTGGTCCAGTGCTGAGGGGGAAGGGGTAGCAGGCACATTAACAAGTAAAATTAACACAGGGAAGAGTATAATTATCTTTACTATCGACATGCGAGCTTGTAGAGAGTTAGGCAAGGAAGACTCTATTCAAATCAAGACAAATTTGGTAGAAGATGTCACCAAAATTACTTTTTGTAATAGCTTTAAGGGAGGGAAAAATATCTATATCTAAGTACTTGATTGTTCTACAGTTGAAATTTTGGGTGGCAAGGCAGGGGATTTCATTGCACTGTTCAGTGGTAGAAGGGCTGACTTTGACCAGTTTATTTCATAGAGTGAGATGGCACTAAATTGATTAAAAACACAAAGACTATGGGTGATCGGCCAAGTCGCATTCTCAGTAAATAAAATATTGTCAGCATATAAGGAAATATAGTGTTGTGAGCCATTAACTGAAATAGGGGAAATCAGTGTAGGCTGACAGATTGTCTGAGCCAGCAGTTTCGCGTGAGGACCTGCCAATCTCTCCATCCGAATAATTTGCATGATTTTTTTTTTCAACTGCTGATGGGGCATGAGTGTTTTCACACAGAACACAAATATCACACTGTGAAAAAATACCATTTTATTTTTTAGATCAAGGTTGATTTTTCTGAACATTCACACTGTGAACAAATGCATGAACCAATCATGATGATTGTGAAGAGCAGACGTTGTGTCTGTATTTTATAACATAAACAACAATGGTTGACAAACTAATTATCTGTGTCTCTCAGCGGCATGCATTGTTCAAAAAAAGACACACAGATGATAGAGATGATCTTAGACAATGTGTGTCAGAGTATCACCGATCAGTTGGGCTATGCAAATGGTGATTCACATTACCTTATGTATACTTTTGGATGAGGTAACATTAGCTAATGTATATTAATGTATGGGGGGCTCTGTTAACCTTTCATTTATCTAATCATATGGCTTACATCTGCCTGCTGTTAATGCCTATGACGTGATGTTGTCCTGTCTTTACTCAGTATTTTGTGTTTGATGGCTGATAAGTTCTGCTATGTATCAATATTTTAGTATGTTTAAATATAGTATTTGAAACATGAGTCCCTTTCCCCCCTTTGGCGTGAGCTGTCAAAATTCTTTCGCAGATTTGTATATAGATGTTTTTATCACAAATTCGTGTCACTGCCGGTGTGAAGTGATTCGATCCGAACATTTCACATCCAAACAACTCCCATTTTCATGTTGTTTTCTTCATTACGCACCCAGTGTGTAAAGGCCTTTAGACATTGAAGTAAACTGTCACCTCATCGATTCGCAAATGCAGCTCACCCATACAGAGATGCTGAATGAAGCTGAGGTGTTTTCTAACTAAGTGTCCCACCTTACCGATAGCAGCAGTGTTGCACAAACATGATAAGGACCAAATATATGTATACCCATTTCTCTTTATTCCAAACAATACCCTTGTTGTAGTGCAATGTGCACACAACTGAAAGGATTGCAACCCAACCGCAAGCAGCTAAGAAGAAATCTTGCATCACAGTAGTCTCTAAATCCGGATGAGTCTGCTGCAACAACAGCTCTTCTCCCACCCTCTCTCAAAATTGAGCCCTGCCTGTTACTCTTAATGTGGGTTATAACCTACTATGCCATGACCAGTCAGTATCACAGCTTACAACCTCATTGACTGCCATGACACCCAATTACAACCCATTCGATTTACCCTGCAACTATGGAAAAGACTGAGAGAGCACTAATGATATCCCTGGACACACTAATTGACACCTTCAACTTAAACGCAGAAATTAAAACCACTGAATTGGCAAACTATATAACAGACCCTGCAGCCCTCAGTACTGTATAGATTTTTTTCTTCTTCAAAAGCCTCAGAGAGCTCAGCTTCCCTGTCAGCACAAATAAACAAGACCCAAATTTTTATGTTCACTGAGTTGGCAGACAGGTTGCACTCTTGGAAAAGGTTAGATGGGTGGACTTTGAAGCCATTCTGACTTCATGAAAAAAATGAAGCCTGGGACTGTGTGTTTCATCCATCATGAAACAGCCACAAGTTGGATTAAAAGAATCAGAACAAAACAAAAGTTCTTCTGTCTTCTGGCAAAGGTTTTCAAAGAAAAAAAAACAGCTAACTGTCTGCAGATGAGTAACTAAACCAACTTTAAACTAAAGAGAGAGGACACTGGAGAGAAGGTCCTGATAACTTATTTAGACAAGAGAAAGAAAACTTAAATCCTATACAATATTCATGAGGCAACCATCTTTTTTAAGTATGTGTAATAGAATTACAGACTGAAAGATGTCTCAGCTCTTTCAGAAGAAACATTATGCCTTCATTCTGTTTTTGGCCCAACTTGTCTCTCTGAAATTCTGTTTTTTGTCTTTCCCCTTGTTAGTCCATGCTGAATTTGGGTTAATGTACATGATTTTCTGTATACATTTGGTTTCTGGGAATGGTTATAGCCCCGGTGACAAAAGACAATGATGGAACAACTGTAGACTTAATGGTGTTCAGTTGATTATTGCTCAGCCATGCCATCTGGTCAACCAATTAAAAGACACCCTGGTTACAGTAATGGTTCATTGGAAAGTTACAGTTGCTTACAATAAACAGAATATCTTTGTCACTGTGTAAAGAAAACCATAAAGTAAAAGACATAAATAGCCACTGCATGCTGAACCTTTGCCCAAATTACTAATATAGGAATCTGAGTCAGCTGTCGAACTCCAGACTACAGCAATCAAAACAGCCAATTAACACGCTGTAAGATCGTGTGTAAGTGTGTGTGTGTTGAATATTTAATGTTAAGAGTCTCACTACATATTCCCCTCTCAGATCATGACATCATGTTGAGACCAGAGATAATTTCTGCATAAAACATGAGGTCACCAACTCATCAAATCGAATGATTACTGATTCAAACCCTTGTCCTTGCTACTTGTTCCTTCTGCATCTTGATTCCCCCCTTTTCTTTCTTCTGTATTCTGTTTTTTTTTCTTTCTCTTCCTTACTGTGCCATACAAGGAGGGCAATGCGTTAAATATTGTGTGGTTTGAACAAGTTAGAGAGGTCTGGGGAGTGGAGGGGAAATAAGCCTCATAGAGACCTAAATGACCCATTTAAAACATTTTTAAACAGATTTTAAACAAAAGGAGTTTTTAAAATCTAAAACATTTCAAAAACCATGCTAGAAGCTCTCTGTTAGCTTGAATGACTGAGTTGATTTCCCTGTCTTCTGATTATTTAAAACCAACTTATGGTATTCTGAGAAACTTAATTAGCAGAAGGTGAACTAGTTATGACTATGACTGGAATCCCTTGGGCAACTGGGATAAGACATGCACCAGCATCTTTTAAAACCTGTTTTTAACTTCAGCCATTTGAAACATTTTTAAATTAAACATAATTGTATCCTTTGTGTGTTTAAGCAAATTTTATGACCCTGGGCCTGCAAAACACTTGCAAATGGGCTGTATAATTTAAAAACATTTATGAATGTTAATGAGGAAACTTGACATCAGCCGTGTTGTGGTTCAAGTCCAGTTCAGACCCTCTCAACTCCATCATAACGCTTTCAATTTTAAGCAGTAAAAAAGCAGCAAAACCCACAAATTTCATGGAGCCAAGATGAGCTGAAACACATAAATGCAAAATAGAAAGAGGCAGGGAATAGTAATTATGTGTGTTTGTATGCATGTGTGGGGTGCAGACTGGTTGCACGGACCCCCGACAGAGAGGCAGAGAGGAGTTTTTCGAAGTCTTCCCTCTCCCCCTTTCACTCTCAACAACACGCAGGAATCAAGCTGTGCAACACTGTGAAAGGAGGGAGAGCGAAAAGGGCTTAGAGCAGAAAGAGAGAGAGAGAGAGAGAGAGCATCAAACACTCTAATAACTGGCCTTAATTAAGACCAGAGGGAGAGGGGGAGTTATTAGCTGTCATAAGCAAGTTTATCAGACCCAGAGAAAACAGATACTAGTGTGTGTGTGTGTGTGTTTTTTTGTTGTTGTTGTTGTGTTTATGCATCTTTTTGCGGATGCATGTGTAAGAGAGAATCATAGAGACAAAAAAAGGAAGAAACGCTTATGTCCATATTCAGTTTTGTATGTGTGTGGACATAAATAAATTATTCACATGTGTGTGTGTGTGTGTGTACGCGGGCGCATGCAAGCTGTAATAGTCGAGCAGTAGTATTCCCTCTAAACACAACTGTTTAATATGTATGGAGCTGAGAGAAATACCCTCTCATCTCCTAGCTCATCAAAAAACACTCACAAACGCATTATTATCAATCCCCATTAAAACGCCACTCTCTCTACACACACACACACACACACACACACACACACACACACACACACACACACGCACACACACATACACACACACACACACACTTACACAGCCATCTATCTGCAAACAAATAATAAGTGTTTAATGCAGTCTGAGAC
Source organism: Naso thynnoides (assembly GCA_029783665.1). Classification (NCBI taxonomy): domain Eukaryota; kingdom Metazoa; phylum Chordata; class Actinopteri; order Acanthuriformes; family Acanthuridae; genus Naso; species Naso thynnoides. Next base: position 10,696,398 of record JAQLOL010000024.1, read on the forward strand.
ACTTTAGTTCATTTCAGTAAAGGGGGAGCTCTTATTGTTTCAGTGCATTTTGAGGTGCTATCATTGTGAATCGGAATGCCTGTGTGGGGCTGTTAGCTTAGCATTTTTAATGCTTTTGTTAATTTCAATGGATTGCTATTTTAAGTGCATAATAATGCAACATACATTTAGAATGTTTAGCTTCTTATGATTTTTCTTGAAAAAGACAATAAAGAAATAGATCTAAAGATACAATCCCTTCACCAGGCCTAATGAAGCAAGAGAAGAGGTAGTGAATAGTTTGGCACTATTTGCAGGATTCACCTCTAACTTGGTGATCAAAGACTGGTTTCAACAAAACCAGAGTGGATGATTGTCGAAACAGTGGAAAGAAGAACAAGATGGTTTTGGTTGCTTTTATTTTCTTCTTTCTGTCAAGTTTGATTGAAATTTGTTTTACAGTGAGTGAGAAAGGCATCAACTTTGTGTTGGTTAATCTTATTTGATTGATCAACACATGTTCCCCTTGCTCCATTCTACTTTGGTTTATTAGGCGCACAGACTTTTCCTCCGTCATCTCCTTCTCTTCTGGAGTAAAATTGAATATAAAATCTCCTCTTCCTCGGCAAAATCCAGTGTCTCAGAGAAACTTTTCATTTTACCACTGGTTTGGACTGTGGGCCTATGGAAAAACCCTCATTTGGTTACCCTGGCGACCACAGCTTGCACCACAGACAGCGTCCGCCACTTGGTTTAAGTATAATCGCATTTATGTCATCAGACACTTTTCTTGAGATGCCTGCAGACACTTGTCTCTTGATTATATAAAGTGTGGGAGTGACTTTGAGTGGCAGGAAGGTTTTCTGTAACCATCATTTAGTGAGCAAGACTGAGCAATACAACATAATCTGCACTTACTTACCCTCTCTAATATTTCAGTACCTTTCACTTCACTTTTGCTTGTGTTGTGCATGGTGTTATTTGGAGCTGCTTGTATTTATCTAAAAAGTCTTTCAAAGAGTGTACACAATGGGTTTCCTCACAGTCTGTTCCCAACAATCAAGCTTAAAAACACGAACTAGCTGTAAAAGAGCTCTGGTGTTTATCTTAAAATACAGCATGTTGTTCTACTACTGTTGTAATTGTGAAAGTGTCATTAAAGTCCCACTGGAATTAAAGGCAGTATCTTTTGAAGTTCACCAGACCCCAAATAAACTCCATTAATTGAGAGGGCAGGAGTCAGGTCTGCAGCACATGGCTATTAGCTGTGCTCACAGGTCAAAGAAGAAAGATGCAAAGTTACTAGGATGTGTTCCCATAGGTGCACATACACATTATGCTCTATTCATTTTTATGCAAATAAAAACAGATGCACAAAAGACTGCTCATGCTTCCCGTGCTGTTTTCCTTCTTTGTCTTTTTCTCTGTTATTCTCTCCCTTTATCGTTAATTTTCCTCTCATTGGAGCCAATTTCCTTGTATTGCTTTTCTTTAGCCTCACAGGGGATTTGAACAAGCTCACTAAGGCAGCACAATTATGCAGAAATTTGCTTACGCTGATAAATGTCTTTGTTTTTCTACATCACGCCTAAATTTACTCTCTTTTTACCTGCCACCAAGACTCGTATTCCTCTATATTCTGTTGGTTTTTTCCCCTTTGATTCAGTTAATGTATTTTTTATCCTCTCATTCTCTTTTATTCCTCTCTTTCATATCTCTTGGCCTACATTCACATCTTTTTGTGTTTTCTCTCTATCTCTCCACTCAACCATTCCATCTCCCTTGACCATGCATTCCATTATAGTGCACCTTCCATTGATTCGCTCTCTGGCTGAGGTGCTATTGATTACAGTACATGCTCCAATGCTACTGAGCTCAGGTGCTGCTGCTGTGCAAAAATACATTTAAACATACACACATAAGCACAAAACGATCCCTCAAACACACCTTTTCTCTTCCCTCTTTTTGCTTTCTGCCACTAATTCATATCATTCCCAGACTTTTGGTAAAACATTAGATCCTTTCTTTATATTTTCATCATTTCTACTTCCTCTTGGGCTTCATTGGCATATTGATTGGCTCTGCACTACCCAAAGACATACAGTATGTCTCCATGCGCAATTCCTCAACCATCACTTTGGAGCAGATTTTTAGAAAGAGAATGAGCTGGAAGAACTTTAAACCAGGAGAAAACAGCAACTCTTGCTGAGAGTTTTTCCCCAGAAGGAAGGCCTCAGAATAAACCTTCAAGATGTGAAGACATGTGAGGGTTTTGTGTCTGTGTGTTGAAAAAAAGAAGCAATATGTGAAGAGCTTCTCATCAGGAGATACATGAATTTATGTATTTATGCTAACGTGCTGAGTGCAAGTGCTTTTTAATGAGAAAGAAAATGTTTGAGCGAGCACGTGTCCCAATGAAGCAGGAAATGTCCAAGCCAAGTCGCTGAAAGTGATGTATTCTCATGGCCAGTAGCGGAACAAATCAGAGCCGGGCCGGGCGTAGGGCACGTGACCGGGCCCTTTAAACCCAAATAATAAAGCTCATGATAACATCGTTTCACAACATACTCGTGTCCACAACAGCGGGGCTTGCAAGCTTAATTAAGCCAGTCATGCAGCACAACATTTTTATTCAATATTTTACACCTAGGCTACTACATCACTAAAGTCAATCTTGTAAATCTTTTGGCAACCATGACTCATCCTGACTGGGGCAACCTGTATAAGCCCTTATATATCCAGCTTTTCTGATACTGGTGTTTAGAGAAAATCTGCTTCCATGATCTGAGCTCTTCTGGGCCCAATCCATGGGATGGCCTGCTTACCCCAGCTCCCCTGAGCTGGGGCAGGGGCCCTGCTTACCTAACTCCCCGAGGTCCCCACTCCCCTGACCCGGGCCCCAGAGAGGCCCGGGCCGGGGGCGTGTTGCCCTCCCAGTGCCCCCTGAAGCTCTGCCCCTGCTCATGGCATGCAGCATGAGGAAATTCACCGATGAAGAGATTTGCTGACATGCTCACTGCCACATGGACAAATCGACATGCCTACACCTGTGCTTAGAGATATTTTTCAACAAGATCTCTCTCTTACAAATTCGCTTCTTTTTCATCTTTTTCACCTATTTCTTTAATATTTTTACCTTATTATTAGCTACTTATGGTTTCCCTCCTGTTAAAAAGCTAAACTCACATGTTATTATTTCCCAAATGATACATTATATTACATATTTTTTCCCTATTTATTTTATACTGTGTGTTCATTTTATAAGATAATAATGTGTTACTGTGTCTTCGTTTTGTGAAATGAAGGCATTCTACTATGCTTTTCATTTCTCTGTTACTATGACTAATGTGGATTATGTTTTTCTAATAATTGTGTACGTATGTCTTATGTTGGACCCCAGGAAGAATAGTCTTCACTATGGTGATGACTAATTGGAATCTGTAATAAACACAAGCAGAAACATTAACATAAACATGAAGAGTAAAATTGCTTAACCATTTATACAGGCATTTTAAATTTTTTGTTGACTGTAGGTTGTCCTATTGATCATTTTGTCTTGGTTACTTTCTAAAGGTCAATTGTCTCTGCATGCAACTTTTTTCGATTGTTGCATAAAGCTCATCTGTTCTCAATTTGCTGCCTAATTCATAGCTTATACATGATGTCAGAGCCTTATGGGAACACCAACCTGGCAGGCAAAAGAAAGGTTCCTCTGTACTGGCTGCATTGCTGGATAGAGTGCCTTAGTCATTTCTACATTTGGTCCATGGGACCTTAATTCGTAAAAAAAATGTATGCAATCCTATGGCCAGAGTGAAAATATTTTCTGGCCCTGTTTAGCTTGTGCCATGAATTACACATATGATAGTTGGTTATTTAAATGATATTTTTTTTTGTCAAGACATGTGAATTTTATTGTCAAACAAAAAGGAAAAACGTTTTTTTGTGAGACTACTCAGTAAATTCTCATCTCGCAAAATATATGTGACTAACGAGGACATGGCTGTGACTTTAGCACAGTTTTTTTTCGTTCCTTCAGAACGAGGGAAAACGTATTACAACAAGTAAAAATCATTACAGGCACGGGCATTTTGAGAGCTGCAGTGAAGCAAACAGAGAGTTAGTCTGCTCTGCACGAGATCATTGTTAACAAGTCACTTATGCAGCAATCACTTGTGTAGTCTTTCTGACAAACCCTTTTCAAAGCCTAATACTTAAGCAGTTATGATGAACTCTTATTTTCTTGACTTGCTAAATTATCTTTTAAATAAAAAAATATCATCACATCAGCATGTGCCCAAAACATATCTATCCATCTATTCCTTTTGCTGAGATGTGATCTAGTATTCCTGTCTTGAAATAGATGGAAAATTTACCAGTCTGTGCTGTAGCTCCTCTGAGCATCCACTGTAAGCACACGAGTGAGGGAAGTGTAACTGTATTTGCGTCTGTGTTTGTGCTTTACTGTTTCAGATAAATATCTAATTCCAAACAAAAAATCTCTGTTTCTTGGTGTGTGGGTGTGTGATTGCATGTGTTTGCTTGTGCTGACTGCAAAAGTTTGCAGAATGTTAAGAGACAGAAGTCAATGGTACAAATATGTACTATTACTTTGGATGAAAAAACAAAAGAATATGTGACTGAAGTGATCATTAGCTTATCAAAGGTCACTTTATGTTGTGTCCACTTCTGTACTCTCTTGTCTCATGACAAAGCAGTTTGCTGCAGCAACTTCCTCCTTCCTGAACTTGATGTCTGCGTGCTAAGCTTTTGATATTTTTTATTTAACTTAGATTTAATGTTTACTAAGGATGGATTAGCTCTCCCAGCAGGATCCTTGTTGCTGATTCTTTGCAAGCTCCCGGAAAGATCAGAGCCTTTCTGCCAAATCTAACTGGATAATTCTTGCTATAAATGGTCAGCTCCCTCACGTAAACGCCTCAGACTGAGCTCAGATGGTTTGCTTATGTCTGTTTGACAGACAAAAAACAAAACCACAGCAAAAAAGATGTGAGTTAGGGAGCAACTTTTAATCTGAGCTTGCAAAAACAGCCTGAATTAATGGAACTGTTCCCATTTGAAATGTGGAGAACATTTGAGGGCAGATTTACTTTGTTCCACAACTTAGTGCTCTGATACTAAGTATGCTAAATAATTGTTCTACAGCAAGAAAGATTTGTAAGGCAGTTAGGTAACTTCTTCATTAGTTCCTGTCTTTATAACAATAGATGATCAATAACCAGTAAATGAGCTGCAGCCTCAACTGTGACTAACAATATGAAATCTATCACATAATAATGTGTAGGGCAGTGTGAGATTGGACTAATGAGAAGAGGATATTAGTAGACTTACAGGAATTCAAGCAGTCCCATTTTCATATCTCAGGGATGATGTATGTGATGTATGTGTGTTGTTTATGTCCTGTCTGTTTCATTATGAAATAACAAACTATTAATTGGTGGGGAGTAGAGAGTGGAGGCATCAGCTGATGGTCTGCATTGGTCCAGGAAGTCAATACTCTTGCCCTACTTTTTGCTGTTTGCATAAAAAAACAAACAAACAAACAAGACATCTCAGCGATAATCCTATATAGAAATGACACCTTAAAGATGTGCAACCATCTGATGTCAAGAAAGCAGCAATAACATGGAGGCAGCCATCAGTGGAACATTAACATCTATGTTACATACTGTAAGACATCTAGAATAAAGTGCATACACAGTGCAGTGGATGTCACAACTGCTTCACAGCCCTGTGTGTTATTCAGACATAATAATTCACTATTAAAACCTATTATATACTCATTTAAAGTTTAAGTGACTATTAATTTTTGACGCACATTCCATTGGATATCAGAAATTTGCAAGGTGAGTCTGTATTAAGAGAATATTCCCGAAACCTGTGTGGCTTCCTTTAAACTTCAAACATTTTCATCAAAGCTGGGTCACTGCTGATAAATCACAGAGGAAATTGTTCGATTTAGATTCTCACTTGCACTGATAAAACTGAATTACAAATATGTACAGGTTAGATAAAAGCAAACTAACCTTGAATGAAGATGGGCAAAAAGGCGACCATGTAATATCAAGATGACAACCACGCAACTGAATTGGATTACAGAAATTAAAAACACAGGCAGGTCACTCACTTCAGTGGCTGCCACTGGCCATCTCTTTCAAATCTAATTGTGCCCGCTCACTGCCTCCATTTGTGCCTAATTAGCTTTTGTTTAGCTTTTTCTTTTGCTTAAGTTTGGGCAGAAAACATTTGTGTCTTTTGAGTTGAATTATGGTGCCCACTAAAGCAGCACAAGCCTTCACTGCCTCCAACGGCATGCACACCCCACCTCACACTTGTACATGCCCCCTCCACACACACACAAGCACAGGCACACCATGTACGCACTTATTGCCGGGCAATCAATAGCAGTGGTGATGGATGCCGAATGCTGATGTACGTGCTGCCCTCTGACCTGTAATTGAATGTGCAGGGTTCACACACTTTATCATGATAGGGCCATTCCCTCCACAGGTCATCAGCTGCTAAATGGTTGATAAGCCGGCACACTCTGTGTCTGCTGCTCATACGTCTGCTGTCAAAGCAATGGGCTTTGCTGACTGATTTCTGCAGCGTATGAGAAAGAGGGAGTTTGTGCAGGAGCTTTCAGCTGGAATACGCCTGAAAGTCTGTGAATGCACATACACATGTGAGTGGAATAGTGTGTATCAATTGATTACTAATGCCTTTCAGCCTCTGTCATCTCATAAGAAAGGACTCTGATGGTTCTGGAAACAAATGGTATGGTATATTGCGTCCGGATCACTATCAGCATTCTGCGCCGGTTCATGAACCATTTATTGGCCTCTTAGTTTTAACACCCAGCCAACATCATTGCAGGTGTTTGGCTCATTAAGACACAAGTCATGTCTGGTTCACAAACTGTTTTCAGCTTTGGTTTTGTTGTTCAACAGTTCAAAATGGTTTCATACCAAAGGAAGCAGATGAAAGTGTAACATCCTCTGAAAACTTCTAAGACCCATACAATAAATCCATTCAGTATAGAATGCAATCCATAAAAAGAAACCACAGCGGAATTGAAATCATTAAAGTCCAATTTCATGTTTACAGACACATTTCCGGCTTTGGTTGAAGAATCCCATTCAGGAAGCTCACCAAGCTGCAATAACTTGGGTAATTGGTAATGAGTCCCTTGTATTATAAACAGTTCAAGCAATCATTTCAAAATCACTCAGCAGGAAGATCACATAATGTAAACAATAGGTGCAATATAAACAGGTAAATTGAAAAGAAAATTAGAAACCAGGGCAAGAAATTTATGTTCACTTACTGAGTTTCTCTTATGTTTGCATCAGCAGTTGAACATTGTGCTTTTGATTATTCATGTCGGCTTTATTTTCCTTTGAGGCATCCAACATTCTCAGCCAATAGCCCCACATTTATAGTAATGTGGTCATGACTGATGAGGAACATTTACGCAAGGTGTGATTTTTTCACTCTAAGTTGTTCATAACTGTTTAGGTTCATAATTTCACTTTTTATTGTAAAAGCTGTTTAAAATGCATCCTTTGGTATTTTGTGCTCTTGAGATGACAACGCCATCCGGTCAGTCCACAAAGCAGATTGATTTCCAAGACATTTTGTACAGACATTCAAGGTTTCAAGAAGATGTATTATTTTGAGATGTCCTCTAGCTCTGCCATTAGAGGGACATTGTTTGTTTTACAACAAATGGTTCAACAACTGTTGTTTTTTTTTTATCACAGTATCATTCATTGTGGACATCCTTCCCCTCCTCAGCCACCTCTGTAAACCTCTACTTTTTCATGTAACACCATCATCAGGTCAAAAATTCTCAATACTTTGTTCAGTGAGAACAAAACACACAAACAAACACTGTGAGCTTTTAGCACGGCTCCTTTAAGCATGTCTTTTCCTGATAACATTTAACGCAGCACTCTCACTCATTCAGAATTTTGCATCTTTTGGCACTTTTTTAAAAACAGCTAAACTCAGCTGTTAATCACTCTTTTAGGATGGTCTTAATTAGCCAGCAGTGTCTTTGTCCTTTCATAAATCAGCCATGTGTTTTCTAGCCTTTCCTTTCTTGGTTAGGCCAGTTTAATTGATGCAAGTTTATAAACAGAGATGTGTTCTCAGGTATCACAACAGAAGTACTGGTTAATAAAGACCAGCAATAAGAGCTAATAATTAGACTCCACTCACAGTCCAATAATGAGACCTAATTTCTGAAATTATAATGTAATGTTGAATGATAGATGTAATTACGTCCCGTCAGATTTAAAAGTAGTAGCCTTTTTGGAGATAGAACAGCTGCTGTTGCTCTTTTTTCCAGTGTTACAGATGGCATAATGTAGCATGGACATTGTGTTTTTCCTTTTTTCATTTAGGACATTTACAGTTTTCATCACATGCAATGAGAATCTTTACAAAAATGTCATTGATTTGTATCAGACTTGAATGTGAGGCAAAAGAAATGAACTTGAAGGAGATGGCATTCTTGATGTATTATTCCGGAATAACATTAAAAAAAGAAAATACAGTCGAGCCTGGATCTCAATGAGGCTGTGTGTCCTTGGTTTTATATTTACAGGGGAAACAGCCAATAGCACGGAAGATCATATTAATCATGTTATGGTCTCCCCTACTTGTGTGTTTGTTTGTGTTTGTGTATGGGTTAGTCTAAATGTTGTTCTGTCCTAGGTATAGTGGCCTTCGCTACTAGGGTTATTTCAGGATCCACTTTCTACACACAAACACACACACAGGATTTAGCAGGACATTTGGAGGAGAGTAAACAGAGAATATTTCATCAGCTGTGTGAGCTGGCAATATTTGGGCCTGCGGTAACAGCATTACAGTCTATTTGTTTGAGGTATTGAGTATGTGTGTGTGTGTGTGTGTGTGTGTGTGTGTTTGTGTGTGCGTGAGTGAGTGCATACATCAGCAGTGCCAGAGCCTGTGGTGGTGTGGGATGCAAGCTCACCTGAGTTGGTTTGTTTGGAATAATAAGCCTGCATACAGCATCTCAGATGCTAAAAAATACACAGTGGGTGCAAAAAACATAACCGTGTAGGAACACCTGCTCTCTGTGAAGAAGCATGACCAGGGAAATTCAGGTTGATGGTAAGAAGTGCAATGAAATACTTCATTAAGTCTAGTGAAAAGTGATTTTGTAGTGATGCAGGAGATGGACAAACTGTTTTAGCTTTAAGGCAATTACCTACAATGCTAAAAAAAAAGGGTGATATGGCTCCCCTTTCTGCCAGTGTGCTTCTGGCAGGTAACTCTTAGTCTTGCTAGCATGTGATGCATTAGCACTGACTGCTGAGGTAGCTTCTTCTTCTTCTTCTTTTTTTTTTTTAACAAAAGATGGTCTTATTTAGTGAGCCACAATTTACTGTGTACTGTGAAATACTGTGTGAACGGGAAAGACACACAGGCTAGAGTGAATTGTAACCCTTTTTTTAAAAAAAAAAACATTTATTTTTTCAATAAACAGCACCTAGATGTTTGGCAATATCAAGGGCTGTTTTTTTTAAGAGAATACAAAAACAAACAAAACCGCAAGTATAGTGTTTGAATTTGAATGCCACAGACCCCCAAGAATTTGCATTACATCTTGTTAAATGCTGCATTGGCAAGTTGATACCCATGTCAATCAAAGCGTCCACATCTTTAATTTTTAATACTTCAAGCATTGTTTTATCTAAAAAAGTGTACTGTATGAAGATTTCCCCCCTTTGACAGCTTAAGATACTTTAACTTTCTGTCCTCCAGCAAAATTAAAATAATAAATAAATACTCCATTCATGATTTTTGATGCATTAATATGTCACGTCTTTAAAAAGGCTATTTCTAAGAAGTAGCTAAATCAGAATAAAGAGGTTGTTAGGGACATTGAACCATCAGACCAAACGAAATAACTAATCTGCCTGCTAGTCAGCCGAACAGGCAGCTGCTCTAACAACAATAAAGTGAGAGTATAATGAAGCTGTAGTGGCCTGTACAGCTTCATTATACTCTCGCTCTTGCAAACTATTTAAACACAATTCGTACATTTCTTAAATTATAATGTATGTATAGTATGGTAAGCTTAGTGGTGTAAGTAGTTAGCCCAACTTAAGCTCTTTACTTGATTACATTTACGCTGAAAAAAACCCCAAACCAAACATAATAGGCACATTATTCTGTGAAGATTATCTTGCTGAATGAAACTCGTCAGTGTCCTAAACTTTGCTGATCACAAAGCTTATTTCCTACAATAATCTAAAACCCAACGGAAAAAAACAATTGGCTTTTGGTCGAGGGAACCAGGGCAAGGGTAACTTCTGGACTGGCCTTCAAAATTTTCATCTTTCATCCCACATCCCATTTAAAATGGACACTTGGTGAGTTGAGAAGTTTTAATGGACAGCTTATGAGCATTTCCTTTGTTCATCCTTTGACTTCATCAACTTCTGAACTGTCCCCTCCTTCACCCTCATGTTACACCTCATACTCCCTCTTTCCTTTTAGTAATTAGATCCCCTGACACTTTCCACACTGTCCAGCTGTGAGAATGTGTGTGTGTGTATCCTTGTTCTTGTGACGTTGATGAGCAACACATAACTCCATTTACCATATCAGAGGTATGAATCCCTGCTGACTTGAGATTTTAAGTGTGTTTGGGTGTTCTTTTTTCTCTGGTGAGTGTGTGGTGTATTTTTGAATATGGCTATGCGTGTTGCACAATAATTTGGCCTGTGTGTATGTGTGCGCACAAGGATGTGCATGTATCTTATGGGCATGGGCTCAAGACGCAGGCAGTGAGAGACACAGCAAAGAGAGAGTTGAAGGACAGTCCATGCTCTTGAAAAAATACATCTGTATCATACCTAAAAGGTTCAAAAAGCAGCTTTCTTTTATTCAGTCCGTCACATGTAGCTTCATCCCCAGCCCGTGGAGGGCAGTGTGATCCCAACATTCTGAATATTGAGCCCTCGGATTACAGAAAAATTTGTACCACTTTACATAAAGTCTACCCTCATAAAGGGTAATAAGTGGTTCATAAATAAGTTATTAATTATTTTATAAATACCTTATAGTTAGTTTGTTCATTTTTATTTTTGTGTCATGCCATATCTGGCCCATCCCACATGGGATTACAAGACATCATCATTACAAAACAAAATAATTAGCTTCCAGTTACATTTACAGTTACATTATAAGTCATAAACAATTTTCATATGATGCAGGCTCACTATTTAGCAAAATCAAATTACTGATGCATTGCATCTATTCTGTTAAATCTTAGATCTGAGCTGACTTTATCATGTTGTTTTATCAGTTAGCATGCTAAACTGTCTCCTTCATGGAATATTTGTTATCCACCAATAGAATTATGGTTGGATGAAAGTGTCTTTTCTTATTAGAATGGGGAATTAAGAAATTGTGCAATAATTATCTACTACTATAGAGTTGTTTATTGTGAGGCTTCATGTTGGTTGGTATCTACTTTGGGACAGCATTTCAGATGTGGCGCAGATGGTAATCTTCTTCTACTTGGTGTCCTATCACCCATTCTTGGTCGCACTTTCAGAGATCTGTGCCCAGCCTAAACCCTCCTTGGTATCTATTCAGTGAGTTGATTCTCTCCCCATCAAATCTTGATTTTTCTTTGCACCTCGTTTTTATGACCTTTTTGTAATGAGTTACTAACATTTATAGCTTGTAGAAGGGAGCCTTATCGTAACTTATTTAAAACACATCACTATTTACTAATGAGTTACTAATATTTATAACTGTTCATTATTAATGACTTATATGGTATTTATAACCTAATTTATAAACCATGTATAACCAATTTTTATAACTTGTTTATAATAATTTGTAAATGACTTATAAGGTATTTATAACTTAATTAATAACCTAATTTATAAACCATTTATAACCCTTTATAAGGGCAGATTTATTGTGAAGTGGTACCAAAAAATCCAAACAAGATGAGTCAAAAATATTTTGGTCAGAGTCGTATAAATCCATTAAAACTGAACTTACAGGGGCAGTCAGATCATTTTCCCTAGCACCATTTCTACCCCCCACCCCCACCCCCCACTTGTTCGTTGTTCGTTTTTTCAAAAGGGTTTTCTGCTGAATGCACTCTTTCACACACTCCCCGTTAATACTTTTCTTCCTCTTGTCTTACATTGTAGCTATCTGCTCTGAAAAGTTGTTGTGGGGGTGGTGACATAGTACTTCTGCCACTTTGTATCAATGCCACATGTCAGGAGCAATGCTCTTAACAAAGAGATTCTTCAAAGTTGGTCAGTTTATAGAGAAAATGTAGAAATATGTCCAGAATTTATGCCTACACCATTCATAAAATGTTCTTACTTTAGCCATAGAATCTAAAGAAGGAAAAGTCCTGTCTGCTGCTGTTGCTCGCTCTGTAAACACCAACTCACACATTGCTCCAAGCCCCTCGTGAAGACAGACTGGTTTGCAAAATGGGTTCGCACTGAACTAATTTAAACTAAAAAGCTAACCACAGTATAGCTGCAGCCAATATACAGTGAAAAGTATGTTGAGCAGCAGTTAACGGTTACTTTGGTGAAAAGTTCTTCTCTATTTTGTGCATTGCCCCTCTAAGTACCATGTGTTTCCTCGACACTAAAGTGTTACATCTGCTGGGTTACATTTTGCTTTTGGAGTATTTATGTAGTGCTCTATACTTATTGTGACAAATGGGTCTGCTTTTGACAAAATAAATCTTGTCATCTCTCCAGTGCTCTTGCAAACTGCAGAGATGGCTCCCTGCTGGGATAAATAAGTCTACTCTATGCTAGCATATCAGATTTACAAAACATTCTTTCTTTATTCACTCACTCTATATTTAGCTTTCAGCTCTTTTCAAAAAGGCTACAAACAAGGACGCTTCCCTTCTTTTGCATCCCTGGGGCAAGGAGCATTAAAGACAATTTTCTAAACCAGACCCCCCAAGATCTGTTGTGGTACTTAGGAATAAAGGATGCCTGAGATCAACTGTAGCCCTCCCCTCATCAAGATCGAGTCTTGAGTTGCCGCTTCAGGCCAGTCTTAAAAAGTCTTGTTGTGCTCTTAACCTGTGACAGCACCCCCTGACAGTTGGTGGTATCCCCCAAGGATGCAAATCACTGCATCAGCTCTCCATGGTGGATTTGTTGGATGATAGAGAGAACGACAGTGGGTGCCCACGTTGTGGCAAACAGGTACACTCCTTTTGAATTGAGCCCAGATTTGATTTACTCTGACTGGATTCTTCATATCTGCTGGCAGCCTCCCTCTACACATGATGTCAACCATTGTGCTTCGTAGCACACAAATCTCAACCACTTTTTCGGGCACTGTGACTCTTCATGACTCCGAACCATATTTTTTTCTGCAGCCTACAATACTCTCAAGGGTTAAAAGGTATATATGGATGGATGACAACTGTTTTTATTTTATCACAAGTACATAGTACAATGTAAAATTTGTCCTCTGTAATTAACACGTGGTTGGTCCTCCCCTGAGAAAAGCCAGGATCGCTGGGCAGCCAACAGGGGCCTGGGGACCATCATCCTTGATGTCGTCGTTGGTCAGGTGGCAATCTAATGCATGTTTTGGGGATGTCATCAGTGGGGGAGAGGGAAACCCCGGGGAGCACGGTGAGATTTTATCTCATTTTATCAAGAGATAAAATTAACAGCACTTAAAAAAAGACCAAAACAACATATGTTGAAATCAGAAAAAGACACATAACAGCAAGAATAAAATGTTACAGCGCTACTAGGTTTTAAAAACCATTGACTGTTGGCAGCCGCAATGATCAAGCCAATGTTCTAGTAGAGCCTGACGGACTCTCAAGGTAAAGCTCTTACAGTGTTCCTGTTGTATAGGATTAGCACAGACCATCCAGGATCTGCCCCCATAGAGATAAATGGACTCATCCTTATTGACTCAATATGCAAATTGTATTGTTTGGAGGTTCAAAATTGAGTGCTTAAGACTTAACAGCCCTACTATAGAGCAGAGCCGGCATAAAAAAAAAAAAAACAGAAATGGCCGTTTTGAGATATTACACTTTTGTTGACCAAAAAAAAAGAAGAAAAAAAAACAACACGGACAAAGGCGAGAAAAAACAAGAAGAGGAATTGAACACTTCACAGTTTGTTTTTTTTATATGCCCCATATTATCCTTATCCTGGGGGAGAACCTTTGTGATTGCTCCATTGCTCTTTTAAATCCCCTCCATTACTGTGTCTGCATTTCAGATGCTCTACAACTACTTCTGCAAGCCCTAATGCCTTAGGGCTAGAACTATTGCGCACTAACTGGGGATTATAGGCTTGTATTTGCCATTTTCTCCTTGTTATTGGTCTTCAGTGAATAGCTCCGTATCCCATGTATGAGAGCTCTCAGACTGCACAGGAGTGAGCAGAAATATCTCCATGCATGGTGATGCATTGGGCAGCATGCTGAATTATTGATTGGTTCCCATGGATGATGATGATGATGAGACTTTGTAGTGTGCTGGGTTAGCTCTGGGGCAGGCGCTTTGATTAAGAAGAGTGCCCCTCTCCTCCTGCTGAGAGAAAGAAACAGAGACAAAGAGCGTAAGAGAGGGGGATAGCCAAAATCTGATGCATTTATCAGCGAACAACAACTCTCCAAAATATTAAGACAGAGAGATGGAGAGGAAGGGAAAACAGTTACAGTCTGTATGAAACTACTCTGGGCGTTTAGCCCAGCACTGCCATGGCTGACTATGAGAAGGCTGAGTCAATTTTTTTGCAGAAGTAACCTCACTAGGGTGATGTAGCATGGCTGTAGAATGTCATTCAATTACCACATCACACTTTCTCTTCCTGCTGTGCAACGCCAAAGGCAACCGTTTTTGTCTGGTCTCAGAAATCCCAACATAACAATTCTCGATACCAGTCCTGACTCCTCAGGTGCGGTCTGCATTGTATAGATGCATGTTCAGGGCTCTAAAGCATTTAACGATTGCAACTAAAACATGAGAAAACAATCAGTGAAGCAACAATAGGTGTAGAGGTTCCCTGTGCATTTGGTTTCTATTATGGCTTATTTGCTCACCTTGAATATTAACTTAAGCAAATACTTATCAAAGTGTCAAAAATAACATCAGCAACAACTGTGGGGAAATCTCTTAAGCCCCTCTTAAAGCATCCATCTATAATGGATTATCAACATACTTAAAATGCATTATAATGTGCCTGTAGTGCTGTATAATCATAGTTATAAGCAAGGATAGAGTTAACCCTAACCCTAACCACATATAATGAATTGTAAGTGTGTTCATGATGTTTTATAACGCATTGTAGAGATAGGCTCCATAGAAAGTGTGGCCAAAGATTCATATTCTTTTCTGTCTTATTACATTAGAATGATACATTGTTTAATTTTGTTTTATATCTTTTGACCTTTTAATATAAATGCCTGCTATCTCTGCAAGTACAATTCAGTAGCTGCATAACTTGCCACTTCATTTTAGTAGATTTAGATATGAATTCAATCTCCTCACAAAATCTAATAACAATGACTGCATCATTAACTCATTGTTCTGTTCTTCTTTTTATCATCTATCCCTCCCCTCTTTCTCTCCCTTCCTTTTTGTCTAAAGCTTTTGTCTGTGTCTTGCTGTTAACTTGTCTCTGCTTCTCACTCTCTTTTACCTTAAGTTGTTTAAAAGACACTCGGGGTTTCTGTCTAAATTAGAGCCAGTCAAAAGAGAGAGGGTGCAAGAAGAGCTGGTACTGTGCTAATATATCTTAGCACTGATTATAGAGAGCAGAGAGCAAGTAAATGTGTGTGTGTGTGTGTGTGTGTGTGTGTGTGTGTGTTTGAGTGAGTGACAGAAAAAAAGGGTGTGCATTATGTATTGTGTTACATTTTTTAATATGTATTGTCTTATATTTTAGATTGTGCTTTTGCTTGGGCAACATGTTTAACCAAACATGCCAATTAAATTGAATTGAACAGACTTGAGAGAGAGAGAAGAAGAAGAAGAAAAAGAAGAAGAAGAAGAAATCTGTAAATCTTTAATAAAATACGACTAGCAAGTTGGGCCCGACGGATATATTGGTTTGCTGATATTCTCAGCAGATTTTGGTCTATTGCAGATATATCAGTATCGGTGTATATGTTCTCTAATGAGTGTCGATATTAAAACTGTTATTTAAGGCTGGAAAAAATGCTCGGGCTACTGATTTTAAATTGTGTAATCATGTACTTTGTCCAGCAGAAAGCGGTCTATTATTTGATTAGTAATAAGTGAAGTGTTTAGTGGTCAGTACACTGATGTTTGGAACAAGGTTTTTCGGATTTCCTGTCTCCATAACATATCTTTTTTACACGAATTTGATGACCACTTTCAAAATATTAGTTATAGGATATTGGCTGATATATCGGATATTGGAATTTTCTTACTTCCTTATATTGGTATTGGCATTGGCCCCAAAACTTCCATATTGGTCAGGCCCTACTAGCAAGTCCTTTTTACAGCACTGTACATAACACAACACCTCAGTTTCACCCTCACACTCCTCCCACACACAATCAAATGCACCAACAACAGGCCTGGGTGATACACCTGAAAACCTATCACGATAATGAATTTATATTGATAATTATTGATAATTTAGGTTGTGACTGACGATTTGTTGACTCATTAAGGTGATAAAATGAGTAAATATCACAGCATTTTTGACCAAATATCTCGATACTGAGACAATATTGTAAGGATAACAATTGGTGAATCCACAAAATATTGTGATAAATAATCATCAGTATTGTGGATAAAGGTAAATAAAAGAACAATGAGAACAATCTGGTAAGTTCAGAAAATCACAACACTTTACTGTAATGAAGCCTTTTCAACCAGGAGAAGATAACACATATGCTATATCATGATACAACCATATCCAAACTGTGTCACGATATCTTGTTTCATACCACGACATGATTCTATATTGATATACTTCCCAGCACTAACCCACAAATTAAAAAACACCCATTAACAGAAACTTCTTCGTAAGCAGATTACCAGTTTAGCCCCCCATAAATAACAGACAGCCTTATCAACACGCCATAGAATCATGAAACCCATTCAGGTTATTAACAAAGGTGTAGTAGAAAAAGAAGAAGTGAGTAATAACAAATCTGGCAGACAAGCCCATTTTTCAGAGGCAGTATTTGTTTTTTAATGCAAAGAGGTGTGTGATCTATGACTGATGTAAAGATCATAGTTACGATTCCTGCCTACACATACTGTATAGTGTAGACAAATAAGGAAAATCTTGCAGAAGAGAAAAATGATATTTCCCTCTCCCACTGTGTGTGTGTGTTTGTGTGTGTGTGTGTGGTGCTTCTTGACAGCTCAAGCCGCTTCTGGCATTTTGGCTGACCACTGCAATCTGACCTCAGTGGCAGTTTATCAAAGTCATATGCAAACTACCATTCATCATGGCTTAAACACACATATTACTCACACATTATGCCATTGGATTACACAGGTCCCTCCCCAGCCAAAAATGTGCTTAGTGATTTTTCATTAAGCCACTATAATTAGAAAGGCACTGAGGGGCAAACAGGGCAAAGTTTTGGATGCGTGTTAATGTAAAAAAAAAAAGGTCCAGTTCCATATATTTAAAGGTAGAGTCATTAGCATTGTTTGTTGCGGCTTGTAGACACAAATTGGGCCCCTCTTCCCGGCTCAATGCCACCAGAAGTATCCTGGTGTGTACATAAACTGCTTGTACAGCAAGCTATGCAGGAACATTAGATTTGTTTTAATGGAGAAGTTGATGATTTAGTAAGCTAGTGTGACCAGTGTAGGTTAACCTCTGCGTTGTGAAGCAAGAAAACCACCGTGCTGCCGTCACAATTTTCTTTATTGCCTGACGAGGATAAAAGTCAAACAATAAACAATCTGTCCTACCAGACACCACCCGAACCCCTACCAAAATAAACATCACATGAATTTAATACATTACATTAATTACAGGCCAAACAAAACGCAAAAAAAAGAAAAGAGCCTGGAGCAAACAAAGACGTTTACCTCTCCCTCAGAACCAGAAAACAGAGAGAGGGAACACAGGCGGAACTTAGCCATTTTATACAGAGGCATGGGGTTACCTCAAAAAGAATTCAGGGGTGCAGAAGGATATGGGGGTTCCCCATGAAGGAATTCAGGGGCACAGGGGACAATATAAAATAAGAACTCCATCCGAGGAGGGATTCGAAAACACCGTAAGGTAATTAAAAGAAAGAAAACAATTTTGTGTGATCATACAATAATACATAACCCCTGTTACATATATATACATAAATATACTTTATCACTCAGTGAACACTAAATAAGAATTACAGAGAAACAGGCAGACATCAGACATCTTTCCTTGTCCATGCTCATGTCAGGTGCTTGAAATTTGACCTACTTAAAACTAAAAATCTTTAGAGACGTTCAGAAATGGCCGTTTGTACC
The DNA here is from genome assembly GCA_029783665.1 of Naso thynnoides. Lineage (NCBI taxonomy): Eukaryota > Metazoa > Chordata > Actinopteri > Acanthuriformes > Acanthuridae > Naso > Naso thynnoides. The sequence goes on from JAQLOL010000024.1 coordinate 10,714,924, forward strand.
GTCTCCTTCCCCGACTTTACCTGAGTGAGAGCACGAGTTTACACGAGTAAGGAAAACGAATTTGATTGGGCGTTATCCAGTGGGCGGGATATTCAGTGTTTGGGGCGGGACACCGAGTGTTTCGAAGGAATTTGATTGGATGTTGTCCAGCTCGGTGTGTTTTGTAGCTAACTGTTAGCTAGTAAGCTAAATTATGGCTATGGACCGCAGG
>JAQLOL010000024.1:10718834-10729521 GCA_029783665.1 Naso thynnoides
GTTTGTCAGGGACAGGAAGACTCAGACCCAGAGCTCTGTATGCTTTATTCCTTTACTGCTAAATAAAACAGTATTTGAGACTGAATATCTTCTCCTATTGCTTCATTAAAGAACACGCAGGATTTGGCTCACACATGGACAAGAGAGGGTAGGAGCGCAAATCCAACAGAATGTAAAGTTAACAGACCGCTGAGTCCTATTTCACTGCTGATTTGCTTATGTTAACCAACATGTTAACGTTAACGTTAGCTAAAAGTTAGCTAAAAAAGGTTGGTAGGAAAATTGGCCAAAGACGTCTTATTAGATGCCTGAGGTGAGTTTGCCGCTGCATCTGTCTGTGCCTAGAAGCAATGTATCAAAAGCAGCAAAACATTCAGAGCAATCATCTTCTGACACTTTAGCCACCAACAGCTAAATTAGCCGTTAGTTCACAGGAGAACAAGCTTAGGAGTTTGTGAACTAAATTGACTGTGGGCTATTACAGCTTGTGATCAAATCAGGATACACATCTACAGTCACAATGATGTTTAGTAAATTTTATTAGTGTCTGAAATCTCCTTTGGTCATTCCCTATATAGGGCTGATTCAGTATTTAATAAAAACACCACTTAGAAAATAATGAGTGAGTGAATGAGTCCAAGAGGCCATGTTATTTATTGTTTTGGGTGTCTGTAATTTTTTTTAACATATGTAGAATAATTACAAAACATTAATTACATAAATGATAATCAATGTAGAAGTAAAAGTTCATTGCTCTTTGAAAGGTTGTACTTTCATTATTTTGCCATATTATCACATCAGCGGCATATGATAGTACTAGTAATAGTAACAATATAATAGCCAACAAAATTTGTTATCCTGACCAGCCTAACTGCAGATGACTTAAGAAGAACTCAACAACATACAGCTTTTTCACGGCAACATGCAAGTGATTTATGCCATGTACAAAAATGACCTGAAATCCTGAGGTTTTCTGATGTGGTGCAAAAGTGGGAGGACACCTGGGAGCCAGTGGCCCTCTTACTAAGCAGGATGTGATTTCAAAGCAAGCTCTGCTCATGCGTAAAACACAAGCAAGAGACACAATTGCTTAATAAAATATTGAATTGTTCTCTTTTTTTCCCCCACTGGATTTATATGATATTATATCTTAGCCCTGCAGCCACTCCTCATACAAACTACCATCCTTGGCAATAAACAAGTAAATAAAGGTGTAAACTGCATTAATGATCTAATTATGATCAGATATGATTTGGATCTGCAGCATTAAATTGCTCACATTACATTCTATCCATCTGGTTTTACTAAAATTGTTGTTTTTGCAACATATTAACATGCACTGTTAAGTTTTGTTTTCAAAGCTGCAGGTCGTGGTAAAGTTACATAGTTGCTTTACAACATACATTGCTGTTGAAATGTAAGACAATGTACGTGAAAAAAGCTCATCACTTTCCTCAGGGCAACTGAAGCACAGGTGGTCAAACAGTTTGTAAGTGAGAGGATTTGCTACCATTGATAGACATGCTGAAATGTCCTTGAGCAAGAGAATGAACCTCAAATTGCTCTAAATGAGCTGGGCAACATCTTTCATTGTAGCTTTGCCACCATCGCTGAATGTGTGTGTGTGTGTGTGTGTGTGTGTGTGTGTGAGTGACAGGTTATGTAACTGCTGGGTCCTATTCAGACTAGACCAGAAAATGATTAGCAGAAAGACTCATGTAACCTGAGTCATTTAGGTGTTGACAGCCACCCACCCAGCCAGCCAGCCACACACACACACACATAGACACACACACGCACACACACACACACACACACACACACACACACACACACACACACACACACAAACACACACATGCAGTGAGGTGAACAAGCCCACTGACCAAGGTCCCTCTCCGAATTGAATCGTGGTCCAGCCAGGCATGATTAATTTGATTCAGCCATTCAGTTGGTTTACCCAAACCCCAGTTCACCAATCAGACAGCTTCATCCGCTTCCTTTGGAATGTTAATGTGGTGTGTTGGCACCACTGAGAACAAAGGTGAGAGAATCACATCTGCTCAGGTAATCCTGTTGGTGTCAAACAGGCTCAGGTTTTATTTTCTAAAGGCAAGAAAAGGCGACAGGGAGAGAGACACAGACAGATATCCTCAAGGAGTTAAGACGAGGAAACAGGTAGATAGGCTCATCGTTAGAGAGGTATGCAGACAGTCAGACGGAGTCAGACTGAGCTAGATGAGTGGAATATTAAAATCCTCACAAGAAGACTGACAGTAATATGTGTATGTAAGAGTGGAGAAATAAATGAGGACAGATGACAGAAATATCAGAGATGACACAACAAAAATAAGAACTAAAGAAAGGTTAAAAAAAGGTTAGAAGCAGAGTATGCAGCACTGAATTGACTTAATTACATCTATTGCTTAGCTCAGAAAGATCTAATTCATGTTTCCAGCATCAGCTACAGAAATTAGAAGGGATATCTGAGCTATTGTGTCCTTCCCCAGTGTCATTCAGCCTTCATTACTGCCACTTTGATACTGAAATGAAACAGCCTTTAGCCGGATTGTGGCCATTATACCATAGAGACTGCTGCTATTCAGCCAAAATTACATAGTCAAGTTCCTTTTTGGATTTAGCTTGCTCTGTCTATGTGGGTTTGTAATTTTGCATTTGCAAGTGTCTGTATGTGTTGGTGCATTCAGCAAGATGCTTCCATGTTTGAAAGCTAGATTGTTTGTGTTTTGGTGTTTTCATACAGATTTGATTATGCAGCCAGTGCCAGCTTCACTTGTATGCATGCGTTCATGATTTTATGTAAGTGCATTTGTTTAAAGGGACACTAAGCGAGACATTAAAAGATATAAAAGACAGCCCATTTTAAGCAGACAGAGCAGGCCCTCAGGCTGTGACAAATTAAAACACATTAGCTATGACAAAGACTGCAGGAAAACACACACAAGAACACACACTGCACAGAGAAGCTTGCAAATCCACTTGCAGATTTTTATTTATTGACAATTATAAGCAGAAAAACACACACTAATACACTTGTTTCTGTGGAAAACACGTACACATCATACTCTGCTTCATTAAACTCAGTGTTCCAGACAGTTTAATGTGGTGGGACAGTTTATGGTAATACTTAGAGCTGGAACTAAAGAAAGAATTCTTTATTACTATTATTTATCATAACACCAACTTGCGTGTGTTGGTTTGCTACTGGTACACTAATTGGGGCAGTTCAGTAGGGCTGTATCCAATAGTTTGAATTATAACTTTGTTCAAAACGCTGACATTAGAATTTTAAATCAATCAAAGATTTCATCGGCTATCACACATTTTGCAGGACTTCGGAAGTTGTGTGGACTAGAATAGTGGAGCAGAAGCTGTGTTTCCATTGAAATGTACTGCAAATTTAAATGAATTTTCAGAAAATAGGTAAAAGAGAATGCCTATTTATTTGTGTTTCCACTTTCTGCTCTTTTGCAAATATTAGGAGTTAATCGAAATAACCAGTAGGTGGTGCACAATTTCCAGTCAGGTGTCATAACACCATTGCAGAAGGAAGAAAGTGCAACATAATGATGTAACTAAAGAGCGCAACTAACAAACGGGAAGAAGGAAGACCAAAGGAAAACACGAAAACAAAGAGCAAAGTGGAGATACTGAAATACTGAAAATATGTGCTCTTATTCAAGGAATGTTGCAGTTTTCTCATCATACCACACATAATTTATGTTTCCATCTGAATTTTTTGTCTGCTGCTGCCACCATAGCTTCTCCAGCTGTGGTCTGACAAAATATCAATATGGCAATATATTGTCATCCTGACACATGGGACAGTGTTGACAAATTGCTGGTGCCAAACACAGATAAAAAACCCAAAACAAAACAGATTTTGCTGCCAATTTGACTTACCAGCATCACTAGTTTCATGTTTCCTAGCAGTCATGCTTATGACATGAATATGGGTAATGTGAATGAAAATTAACTGGCTGAAGAAGAAGTTGACAGCAGGATTATGTCCGACAGGGGCAAAAAGATTTTAAGTAGTTAAGATTTAAGTATTTCAAGTCTTCAGTCTTGGCTCACTTTAGCTTTTACAACATTGATGGAACAAACAAAATTGTCATTATTCCTGTAATGTAATGTGTGCATTTTGTATTCATCAGTTAGATATTGTGATGTGTCACTATATGATTATCTTGCAATATAGCAAGTATCACAGAATTGCTGTAACATTACATTGTTATCCTGGACCACATATCGCATATTGTATCATATTGTTAGTTACCCTCAGATTAGGGTTGCTGTTTTCCCACCGACTAATACGCTCATGGTGCTATCGGTGTTACCAGTAACACTAACATTTTACAAAAAAAATGTTTTTTTTTTCATCTATAGACTATATAGGGCACTTAATTTGATCTTTAATTTGCAGATTTTTTAAATCTACCCCTCAGGGTTTACGTTAGCTGGTATTTGCCAGCTTTTCATCGGTGTGGCTTGTAATTTTTGGCTGGTCCCAGAAGGAATCTGCCCAATACATGAGTGTGTCCGTGACTGACTGAACATATTTACTGGCGTTTGTCCGAGGAACAACAGGAAGACCCGACATAGACCTGACACACTGTGTTGGGTTTGCCTGTAGCTCCTCAGGTTTGCCTGGCAATACGTGGATCCCTCCGGAACTGTTCTCAGTCATTCTCAATCAGTTTGCTGTTAATATGTCGCTAGCGTTAGCTTGAAGGCTGCTCTGTTTGTCAATGCTGGGCACAGCCAGGAATAAAAAGCTGGCATTACAGTGTTTTGTCAGAAAGATGGATCCTCCACTCAGCAGTGAACAGAAAAGACATTTTGTGCTGGAGTCTGAACAACGCCTAATAACACACGTAGTTCCTTGAAAGTTCTCTATAGAGGCGGACATACCAATAATTGACTGAAAAAAAAATGCATTTCCAAGTGCAAAGTCACCTCTTTGGACTCAAACATAGGCCTATTATACCGTATCATTTATGTGCAAATACATTATATCTTGATTGACTTAGTCTACTGAGACTACTGCATAACAACCACTAATATCCAAACATGCTCATGTTACACATTACCTCTAACTATCACTTAAACACACTGGCCAATGCCTCTGTGGGCATTTCACTGCACTGGTCCTCCTTGTCTCTTTTCTAAGTACACATGGAGCTGATCTTTAAAATAACCCCATGAATGTAAAATGTATGGCTTTAAAATTACCTTGATAAGCAGCACGCTGCTTTTCCTGCAGCAATGAAGTTAAAATGATGAACTTGTTATGATCTGTGGGGGATAACTATGCTGAGTGCAGCTTGTGTTTCTTGGTCTGGTGCGCACTCAGCTCAGAGGAATAAATTCATAAATAACAATCACAAGCAGCGGTGATACTATGTCTAATACATTATCGTGTTCATGTGACATGCAAAGAAAATAGAACTGATGCCCAAACGATCACTTTAGATAGCAAGGAGGCTGTGGAGCTCCACGCTGGGCTGCCACCCGCTTGACAGCCAGAGTCAGAGTCAATACAGAGTCACTTAAGCACTGTACAGGCACACCACACACAGCATCGGATTTGGAACATAAAAAAGTGGAAGATGATGTGTGGAAATAAACTAAATGGGCTTTATTCCCGTGTACTGTAAGTCTTATAAAAGGATAATGGCAGTAGGGACGGTGGCTTACACCGGTGTACGCCCGACATCACCATGTGACGTCAGTGACACAGACAAGCCTGAGATTCCCACCCTTATTCTACAGTGGAGTGAAATGCTGAAGCTGGAGTGCTGTTTTTTCTAAACATCATTCTCTATTTGCTCAATTTGTCGTCATAGCACTTATTTGTATTTACCTTTTATTGATGCGCCAATTTAATTTTTTTTTTTTTTTTACCACCCTTAAGCAAAAAATATTTTGTACAAAATTTCAAGATTCTGAATTTTCTGTTTCCACTGAGGTGTTTTTATGCCCAGTTAGAAAATGTAAATAAAGCAGACTGATGGAAACCCACATAAAGGGACAGGTGCCAACAGCTGCTGCTGATGATTGCACTAGTGAGAGAATCGGTAGACCGGAGCTTCTAGAGGAATAATTACCACAGGATTCTGCACTGATCTGGAATTGTTTACTGGCAGGAAGAAAGCTCCAAGTTCGGTTTCTGAACTTTTGGGATTAGAAAGAGGATTTATATTTACTTCAACTTTCAAATGATCCAGCAGTCAATCTCATTGGAGTAATGCAAGGCAAAAATTTGGGGGTTGTGGGGTGATGACACCAGAAAATATGAGGACAGACATTCAAAGCATCTGTCAAAAACCTTAAAAAAAATAAAATAAAAAATAAAATATTTAAACATGACACTTGGTACTACCCCGAAGTTTAGATTAGGCAATCTGTTCTGTAAATACACATATATAAACTGTCTTTAATTTGTGTATCAACAATGCTTTGTGGAATTAAAAAAGAAAACATGAGGCAATTGCAACATTTGTACACACCATTTTGGAGGTAGATCTGTGTGCAGCACTTGACTGATGTTTCGTCTCCAATTGTCTGGGCACAAACTGGAGCTCCAAGCTTTGGCTCGTTTTAGCCATGTTTACTCTCCTGTAGTCAGTGCAAGCCATAATTTAGCATCTGAGCTTTTAGTTACTACTGGTTATGTCTGCTGAATGATTTCAGACTGTGAAAAAATAAAAGTAAAAAAGTGAAACAAGATAAGAAATCAGCATCCATTGAGGTTGGGCTTTTGTTTCATGGTTATTCATCAAAATAGAGAGAAATGTGTGCAGTGCAGTGAGACTAATATGCAGCTCTTTTAAATTGAAGCTTTAACAGTCAGGCTCAGTGCAAACGCTGGATGTGAATTATTTATGGATGCTGGAATTTTCACTGACGTTATAAAATGCTGCATAAAAAAAGTATTTTTCTTTTATTTGATCAAGCAGCTTGAATTTGATTGAAAAAACTTCCTGTCCACAGTGTAACTACAAAGAATAACCCCACTGATTTCAGAATTGATGAGACACGTCTATCATTTTCTAATCAGTTCTACTGAGTGACACTTATTATCTAATTTCCTTTATACCTTTCTCCTGCGGTTCTTCTTCTTATGTCCTCCTTCTTTACTTTACCAGCAATCTTCTATTCGCAAAGAAAGAATTTCTGTATCACTATATAAAACCTTCTACCCCAGGAGTTTAAGTCTTGGATTCAGCCTTGGGAAGAAGAGACAGAAAGATTCTGTTCTCTCAACACACTTAATGTTCACTTGAATCATTCTAAAAATATAATATTTTGTGTATGGCCTTAGATGCTCACAACACTTAAATGATTAAATATTTTTCGCCATGTATTGATATGGAAAAATGCATATATCCTTGAAGGACATATGCTGAAAATGCATTACTTAATCACCTGGCACACACATACACTCATGCACACACAATCCTCTTGTCGAACCTTTCTCCTGTGAGTATGTCACAGCACTCACTAACCAATATTCACACACCGTGCTGAAAAGAGAGCCTCAGTTCAAATTTACGACCCCATGCATCTTAAGCTTGTATGTTTATTGCCTGAAATGGAGGGATGAAATCAAATTCATTACAAGGCCGTACATCATTCTGAGCTTCCTGCCAAGGGCTTTCTGTTCACGCTGCAGTTAGCTCTACTTGCCATGGAAATTCAAAGCAGGAAGTAACACTGGATACGTGTGTATGTGTGTGTGTTTGTGTGCACATGTTTGCTTAGCATGTTAATTTTGAGGCCCCCATGTAATACAAGTGTCAGGCGAGGGCTGTTAGGATGGGTTCGTATTTTTGGTTTGGGACTCAGAGAAATTTAGTCTCTCTCTGTGGTACCCGGGCTCATTAAAACATATTGCTTTTCTTGCCTGTTTCCCATTTTGGATCTCGACCTGGAGCGGCAGCAACCAGGCCCGCTCTGATACTGACTGAATATGTGTAGAACATTATGAGTTATGAGATGCAGCACAGTTTGGGATTAAATTCTCTGTGTTATCTTTTTTTACACGATGCAGGCTCGGTCTAGCCTGTGATGAGGAGCTCTTGCTACAAGATGGCCAGAGTGAAAAAATCTGTGTATCGAGCTGTCTCTTCATTCATTCCTCCTCCGTCTCAGTCCATCCATATTACCCTTCAGTTGCTTTCACCCCTCTCCTTTAAACCTGCACTTTCCCTCCTTTTCCTCTCCTCCTTCTATATTATGTATCATCCCTCCCTCCTTTCCTGCTTTCTCTGTTACAGGAAATTACTCTAGACTTTTACTCCAAACTGTGTAGGATGCGGTTACGGTTACTGACGTTTTTACTAAGAACACTCCACTTCCTCAATCTTTCTTTGCTACATTTCTGCTAGAGCTGCACAATTTTGCAAAAGTGACATGATTAGTGATATTAAAGGAAACGATTATTTTTCATCATTATTCTACTTAAGAAAAAAAAACATTAAAATGATTATGGTGTAATTTTTACAGGGATCTGTACCAGACAAAGATATTTGCTTAAGTCTGTAGAATATGATGCGTGGGCCAACTCTGTAGTGCCACAATATTTAAATTAAAATGGTATTCTGACTAACATTTCTCCATAAACAAATATTGTGCCTCCCAGCGATTAAAAAATCGCAGTAGAAGATATGAGGACTTACATTAAATGTAACTATTCTGCATTGAAAAGTTCAATGTCAGAGAAATGATCAGTTTAAATAAGAGACAAGGACCGTTTCACTCACTACACTTCACTACAGAAAGTAAACACGATGGTGCTGTCCTGCTCCGGTTGTCGCCTTGACAAAGTGCCTCGGGTTGCTACGGCTTCATGTGCTTGTGCATAGCTGCTGTCATTAGCAATTTTCATGTTGCACATCTTACAGAGGACCATATTTTTGAGTCCCTGCATAAAGTATTCCCAGACTTTGGGTGATGGTGGTTGAGGTTTCTTTTCAGTTTGTTCTCAAAAAAAAAAAAAAAAATTGATGTATTATGTTGACGCATTGTCCCAGCCCTAATGTTCAATTTGCATTAGTGGTGACTTGACACTGTGCAGTGAGCACCACAGATAGTGAGTTTTTTTTCATGGAGAAAACCAGTGCACACTGGGCTTTAGTGTTGGTGACATGAGCTCAGGACTTGGTGCAAAACACTCTGCTCTCTGCTTCCTCGCTGAAGGTGCTACTCATGCAACGCTCTCCGTCTACGCATGTAATGAGACATGTTTGATGCAATGAATACACCAACTATCATGATTCCACACTACTTCATAATGTCATCAAAGTCTGTTTTTTGTCATCGTTTTGGCAGAAAGCCCCCTAGTGGCAGAAATTACAAATTGTGTACTTAATTGTGCAGCCCCAGTTGTCACAACTCTTCTTAAATTCCCAACTTTGTCCTCACTGCACGTCTCTCTTATGCTTTTCCCTCATTTCCTCCTCTGTCAGCCCCTCTTTCTTTTCTAGACTCCCCCCCATGCAATAAGAGTGACAAGATAAGAGATTGCATTTTTCCGCTCAGCAGTCCAAGCTTGAAGAGGGTGTCGTGTTTAAGGAGAAGAGTACCTGACATCTCACATCAAACCTTTGTAACATTTCAATGGGCTTCCTATTTCTTTCCACCACATCTTGTCAAACATCAACCTATTATTGACAGATTGTGGATTAGAGAGGCGAAGGGGGAACCCAGGACTTTCAGCAGATTGCTGCTATCTGTGTTTGCTGCTATCTACAGTATGGAGTGCTGTAGGACAAATGCTTGAGGAGGCAATAGGATTTTCTCTGCTTGGATGACTGTGTGTAAGCGATGTCAGGTTGTTGTACAGTGCAGACTTGAGAATAGATACACCCTGGAAGGTTGAGCTAAAGAAAAAAACAAAGGAAGAAAGAGGAGGATTGGAAAAAAATAAGAGCAGCAACAGATGAATCAAAAGCAGATTTAGAGAAAGGTAAGAGTCAAAAGGAACTGAAGGAAAATGGAAGACAGAATCAACAAAGATGGACAGAGAGTAACAGGCTTTCTTCCAAAAATCAATTTAAAGTTAACCAGTAAACTGCTTACTAAGGTGAAACATCTACTTTGTAGTAGATAAAGCAATCTCAACTTGGTTTCTTTTACTTGTTCTTGAGCTTTCCACCATTTAACACAGTCCACATCAGCAGATTGACTATGATGAGTTGGAGGCAATTCTCTAGTCAAGTGAACTGATACCCCAAATATCAATAATACTGATGCTAATTCATGTTCTGAATATCAATACTATCATCTACAGGATTGATAACCAAAAAAGGGTTTCATCTAATGTAAGATCATGTTCAGTGCACATGAGTACTTTATCATACACTCTTTCTCCTTTCTGTTGCTGTTTTTGTGCATGAATACAGCGGGGCACTTTAGCAGAGAATTTAAACATCAACAGGCAAAAGTGAAAAGAAACACTTAATGAATGGGTAATTGTTCGGCAGTAATTAAAATATATTCAGCGTTATTGAGGTATTCTGAATAAACATATTAATGAGTGTACTGTTCTCTCTATGTGTTATGCGCTTGTGTGAACATAGATAAACAGCCAGCCAAACTCCTTATTCAAGAGCCAGGAGGCGAGCGTCTTGCTCCTTTAATCTCTTCTCCTTTGACATTC
>JAQLOL010000024.1:10743730-10760309 GCA_029783665.1 Naso thynnoides
TGGCGGCCCCAAAGCTGTGGAACAGCCTACCTTTCCACGTTAGAGCTGCACAGTCTGCTGAGCACTTTAAAACATTAAGTCCCAGCTAGGCAAGAATCCTTGGCCTTTTTATATACTTTTTTAATCATTTATTTTTCCTTTTATCCTAACTCTGTTTTAATTGAGCTTTTATTATTCTTTGATTGTTTTGTGCTTATTATTATATTTGTGTGTTATTATTATATTTGTGTATGACTACAGTATACTTTGATAACTGTACAGCACTTTGGTCAACTGAGGTTGTTTTTAAATGAGCTTTATAAATAAACTTTGACTTGACTTGACTTGAAAAAAATACATCATTTTGTAGTAATTTGGCATACTTGGTCTCACCTCTAAAAATCTCCGTTTTGACCAGCATGCCCTCTTGTAATAAATAGATAAAAGTAAAAGTAAAAATAAAGGCAATCAGACTGCTATTATGTACTTGAAATGTCTTAAAACTCTTTATAATCCAAAGTATTTTTTTGTAAACATGTCTGTTTTTAGATAAAACCCTACATGCTGAATCATTTGAAGTCCTTGAAGGAGTTTCTGATGTGGAGCTGTCCATGGTTCTGATTTACCTCTAAACTAGTGCACAAGATTTCTAGTTTAGATTTAATTACTCCCCACCTTCAAAACACAATGGTAGATGCTACAAAAAGAAAGTCTAAGATCTGTAGATGAAGAATAATTTCATTAAATATTTATGACATTTCTGCAACTCAGAGCTATTTCCCCTACCTTTGGGGTTACCGAGGCAAAGGAAAACACAGTTACAAAGTTCAAGTGGAGTTTAAACAGGATTTGACTTCTCGCTTGGAGCGAAATCCATCTCAGAAAGAACCAGAAGTTTCTTCAGGGGGTTCAGACAAGAGCAGTGCTGTTAAAATCCCAGCTCTGTTCAGTAACATTCTTTGCAGCTGCAGTCTCACCTCTTTAGTCTGAGGTGTTTTGCCCTAATAGAGTCAGTAGCAAATCGAGGCAACATTGCTTTCCAGAAAAGTGTGTGAGTGTGTTTGAGAGAATTTCTACTCATGAGTGCAGGTGTGTGTATACCTTTCCTCCTCCACAGCTCTGCTTGATATCACTGCTGTGAAAATGAGACCCCATTTCCCATTCAGCCATGCCCAGTAAATAAAGAGGAAGGCAACTAGTTATCAGCTGCTTACATGACTGAATGTCACAAACAGTGTTAACACGCTGTCACTCAGCCCTGCAGCTTCCATTTGTATCACTGAGGCCTCTACAACTCTCATCTTACCTAGCCTTTATTGCAAAGATGGATAGATGTCAGGGGGAATGTTTGACAGTAACTGTGGGGTCATGAACGTGGCATGGGAGAGAGATCAAAGAGGGGAGGAGAGGGGTGTGAAGAGTAAGAGCATGAATGAGAGTAAATGAGAACAGATGAGAAAAGGCTATGACTGTTGAGAGAAAAATAAAGGAGAAAAAACCTGCATAACGTTAAAAAAATTAATAAAAATAAAAATCAATAGTCAAAAGTAGTGGGTGAGCAAGTGTGTAGGATGAAAAAATGCTTTGGCTTGTTCTCTCTTTAGCCTGTGTGTCAAGACACATTATTTGCCTGTAAGGGTTATGCTACTCTTTAACAGGATATTTGCATTTAACTTTTTCTGATATGCCAACTTTCTTTCCTCAACTATAAAAAATAATATTGATATTTCAAGATATATATTTTTTTGATATATGATATTTCAAGATTTTTTTTTAATTTTTCAAAAATGCACATAAAATTAAACTATGGAAACCCACTTTATCTGTCACTAAAACCATCTGATTTCTTTTGAAAAACAAAGTGTTACATCTGTTGGTGAACTTCTAAATGGGCATGTGTCTCATGGATAGGTGATAGGGAAAGAGAACAGCATTTTCTAGGGTGTGTGTGTGAGTGTGTGTGTGTATGTATGTGTAACGTCCAGAAAATGAAAGAAAACTAACAGAAACAGAATCTAACATTTCTGTGGCTAAAGTAATGCAATGAGGATGCATAGACAAAGGGGGGGAAAGTGGTGTGAAAGACAAAAAAAAAGGTAGTGACCCAAGTGAGAGGAGGTGAAGGAGAGCCCAAAAAAAGAAAGAAAGAAAGATCTATTAGAGAAGGTAATAGTAAGACAAAAAGGTGTGTTTGTTCTTAAAAGTAGATTTAAGCTGTATTTCTGTTACAGGAAATCTCTGTCTTGGGAAACATTTTCAGTAGTGCTCTCTTCGTACACAAGAACGTGTTTGTGTGTTATGTGTGTATTTTGTAGGACCAGAGTGACCAATTAGAGTATGGGCTGAAGGATGAAGCCAACTTTTTACACTCTCATTTGTTTGTTTATCTCTCTCTTCGCTCAGATATTAGTTTAGATTAAAGCCCTCCTTGGGAAAAAACAACTTGTCTCTATTTCTTGAGTAGCTGTGTGTGCATGATGCAGCACCACATCATATGCTATATTGGTGTTGGTTGCATAAACTGGATTGCTAATGAATCCTTGTTGTGTGTGTGTGTGTGTACAAATTGACTTGGCTAGCAGGTTAGTTGGCAAGCTACTTAGCCTTATGAAGCTGTAATTTTAAACTAGGTAATTATGGAGGAAATTAGAGACAGGGCAGAGAAAAAAAAGACATTGTGTGTGCGTGCGTGTGTGTGTGTGCGCGCGTGCGTGTGTGTGTGTGTGTGTGTGTAAGAGTTCGACAGACGCAGTATGATTAGGCTGCAGTTTCTGCTAGCTGTTTATCCCCATTACTGCTGCCAAGGAGCTTACCAGCTAAATTGGGCAAATTCTGGTCCCCTAAACAAATTACTCGCTCTATTTGAGGAGGGAAATCAAATTAAGAAATTAGCTCAGATCCAGCACTGTATCCTCGCCAGCAATACTATTAACTCATAGTTTAGATTTTTTCATTATGCTATCAACTATTGTACATTAGACAGACTGTATTGATGCTGATGGATATGGTTCACATTTGTATTGCTAACTGTAATTATACTCTTAAATAGCAAAACACATCTGTACATACAGAAACTTGATAAACATAATGTGGTCCAATGTGTCTCACATTTCTCCTGTAGCTAATGTTCCCTGCTGTATTATTTGAAAGGCTAATTGTCTGGGAAATCCTGCAACACTAATGCAGGAGAGATGCAGGGAGGCTGAATGCTTACAACGCCTCTGCAACTCTGGAGCGCTGCAAAAAGGCTGTTATTTCAAACAAAGTCCTCAAGACACATTTTATGCCTGTAATCACGAGTTTAAAGCACTCAAATTAAAAATCAGATAAGCAATAAATAGTTGTCTTTAATTCAAGCGTCACATTCTGATTACATGGGCCTTTTATGTTCTCACTTTAAAAGGTCTGAATATTCAGTCATTATCTACTCACCCTCATGCTGATGGAAGATTGGCCGAGGTTTTTAACTCTACAAAACACTGCTGGAGTTTCACAGGAAAAAGGCATTGCAGTAATCTCCCAAACAATTGTAGTGCATGATGACTAAAATTCAAACGAACAATAAAAACAAACAAGGAACCAAAACAAAACCAAAAAAATGGCTACATAATGAAACCATTAATTGCTGTTTGTCTCAAGTAATCCAAGTGTTCTAAAGCTTCGGCATGCCAAGATGTTTTGAAAATAGTACCTGGTATCATGTTTTTAACCTGTTCATTATCACCTGTAACTCCTGTGATTATGTGCTACTGGGAAGTTAAATGCCAGCAGCAGACACCAGACTTGCCCTCCAATCGATTCTACAGATGGACAAGTTCTCCTTGGTCTTTCCTAGAGCTGCTGCGGGAGCTTCAGATTTGCGCAAATGCGCATGAACGTTGCTTTCTTCTTAGGAGCTACAGGCTCAACTTAACAGTGTGTTTAAAAACGTGGTGTCAGTGACATCTCTCAAAACAACTTGGCATGTTGAGGCTTCAGGACACTTGGATTACTATGGAAGAGCAGTATGGACACATTTTATAGTCTTATTTTGTATTTCTTTTCTCGTTTTAAACCTGGTCAACATTCACAGCAATTGTTTGCGAGATGGCTGCAATGCCTTTTTCCTGTGAAACTCCAGCAGTTCTCCGTCCATCCATCCATTGTCAACCACTTATCCAGGATTGGGTCGCAGAAGCAAACACTTTCATCAGGGGGCCCCAGACTTCTCTTTCCCTGGCCACATCAGCCAACTCTGGCTGGGGGATCCTGAGGTGTTCCCTGACCAGTACATAGATATGATCTCTCCACCTGGACCTGGGTCTGCCGCAAGGCCTCCTCCCAGCTTGACATGCCTGGAACACCTCCCTGGGAAAGTGACCAGGAGGCATCATTACCAGATGCCCAAAACAGCTCAACTGGCTCCATTTAACACAAAGGAGCAGCGGCTCTACTCCGAGCCCCTTATGGCTGACTGAATTTCTCACCTCATTCATAAGGGAGACGCCAGCCACCCTCCTGAGGAAACTCATTTCAGCCATTTGTACCTTTGATCTAATTCTTTCACTCATGACCCATCCTTCTTGACCATAGATGAGGGTAGGAACAAAGATTGACTGGTAGATTGAGAGCTTTGCTTTTTGGCTCAGCTCTCTTTTTGTCACAACAGTGTGATAAAGCGAGCACAAACCAGTTCCTGCTGCACTAATTCTCTAGCCAATCTCCCGCTCTATAGTCCCCCAACTAGTGAACAAGACCCCAAGATACTGGAACTCCTTGTCTTGGGGTAAGGACTCCAGCAGTTATGTGGATAAAAAAACCTCACCCAACCTTCCATTGACATGACGATGAATGGATAATGTCTGAATTTTCATTTTTGGGTGAAATATCTCCTTAAGCCCATTAAACCTTTAACTCTAAAGTGTAAGTTTAAATTAAGTGTGATTACATATGCATGTCTGGTATTTGCATAAGCCTCCATGTGAACAATATGCAGGTCCCGCAGGTGTTGGGTTTTTGCTTTGGCATTTAGTTGTTCCATACATTACAGCCGACCTTTGAGCAATAGAAAAGAGAAAGTAATAAGGAATAAAAGGACAAAGGTGGGCTGGCACAGAATCTGCAGGGAGAAGAAAACATGAAAAAAGAAGAGGAGGGCAGGTGGGAGATTGTAAAGGAGTAGGAAATAAAAAAATGTGAACAAATAAAATGATTCAATCAGAGTGCAAAGACAGAAGTGCATTTATGAAGAGAGATAGAGACTGGAGAGAATGAGAGAAGAGAAATCACCACCTGTACGTCATACACTTCTCTCTCTTCCCATTCATTTCTTACCTCTCCCCATGCACATTTAAACGACCATCTCTACCCATCCCTCTTCTTCCTGTCGCCCTCCCTGTTTCTCCCAATGCACTCTCACCTGAACAAGATTAATCGTTCCAGTCGAATCACATTACCTCCCAGCCCAACTTCAAACTCCCCATACATGCACACAGGCACACACACACACACATACAGACACACACAGACACACAGGTGGAGAGAGGGGAAGAGAACTGGCAAGTCAGGCAAAGGGAGATGGAGAATGGAGGGTGGGGATATTGAGGGACTTGAATGCATGGATGGTCTGCTAATTAAGCTCATCACATTATTTTAGCCCTCTGCTTTATTACACTTAACTGGGACACTAGGCACTCAGTCAAACACACATTTGTTCGCACATATTTCTGCATGCTCTGAATTGCAGGTTTGCCATAATATGTTTATGACATAGCATGTTTAATTTGGTGAAGTGGATGATTCATGACCCCGATGACAATGCTTCATCACTCTGCAGCACCTATGGCATAAAGAGGGGGTGTGCAGGGCAGGGAAACCGTTGTTAATGGGATGCTAATCATCTCATAACCTGGGAAATGGCCTAACAGGCACGAACCACTCACGCAAATGTGTTTGTGTATTCAAGTGTGCATGTTTACTGATGTTTGCGTGCATTTGTTTCTCTGTGTCTCAGTGCATGTTGGTGTGGTGTCGACATTTGCAAACTTGTGTGGGTATGTGTGTGTGTGTGTGTGTGTGTGTGTGTGTGTGAGAGGGTGAATATTGATCTATTGCCTTGTGCTCCATCACCCTGCCAAGCATAATAAGGAAGAATGGAACACTGAGCAGGTGCTCTCCCTCTGCTGACTTATAAAACATATGCACTGGAGTAAACACCTCAATCACAGCACAGGGCAAAGCTCAGTAAATTAATAAAATTTACATGCTACTGTATAGGGAGCGGTGATACTTTCCTAGTTTCAATGCATAAGACCTCTTAAAGTGTTTAAAATACACAAGCTGTTTTTAATGTACAGTGAATATATGCAGGAATAATCTGTTCTTGGGAGGAAGAAAATCAATATGTCGGCTACATGAGGTCAAAATAGCCAACAGTGAACTAGGTAAGACTTTTTTTGTGAATGAGTGTGTCAGGAAGCTGCAGTTTTGACTACAATATAAATAAACCAAGTGGTAATAATATAATGTATTCTTTCCTTTACCTCTATAGAGACCCTCACACCCTATTCACCAAAGTAAAAATTTGAATATAAGTGAAAAATTTTATGTTTAAACCTGCATTAGGCATGCATATTATCCAGTGATGTATTCACACACGAATGTGTGAAAGCGTTTTAATAAGCTGCTGGAGGCTCTGGATTTCTGGAGTTTACATCAGTCACATCAAGACAATTCAGATAAACTGTCTGTCAGTGGTATTTAAACTTTGGCGCCTCAAAGGCTGGACCAAAGTAAGTACATTTTCACTAATAACGACGACATAAACCATCAAATTAGTGGATGTGGATGTGTAAGGTAATATGTTCTCTGTGCCTGCATGTGAGGTTGTCTTAGTCTTCACTCCTGTCCTCGAAGTCTCTTTGGAGATGGGAGTTGTTGTGAGTAGGGCGACGCTCGTCAGGTTCCTGCATGTGAGTATGTAGTTTATGTAAACAATAAGGGTTATTCTAAGGGTCTGACAGCTGCTGCCCACTGTATGAACCATCCTCTGTTACCTGAGAAAGAGGCAGACCCCTCTCTCACCTTTGTTTTGCACACTCTCTCTCACATTCTGTACTGTCCAGGTTGTTTTATCTCTCACACTGGTTCATCATTATCTGTCGACAACACTTATTTCTGATTAATTTTTTCTCCTTTTACAACTGCCATAGTTTCCCTTTAATCTTATTTTGCCATGTTTTTTGCCTCGCTATTCGCCTGCTATACAAATATATTTCTCTCTAACTCTATCCCCCTCTGCACCC
Source organism: Naso thynnoides (assembly GCA_029783665.1). Taxonomy (NCBI): domain Eukaryota; kingdom Metazoa; phylum Chordata; class Actinopteri; order Acanthuriformes; family Acanthuridae; genus Naso; species Naso thynnoides. Next base: position 10,750,993 of record JAQLOL010000024.1, read on the forward strand.
CGGTATTTCACCTTTGACATGCCTGTCTGTCTCTGCTCAGAGTCTCATAACCCCGTCAATCAATCAGAGGTAATATAGTTTTATTTGACATTTGTCCCTGTGTCATTGGCCTCTGATAGACAGGGCTACACCCACCATGGGCACTTTGTAAAATGAACAGACCCCTTAGGATGGAAATAGTTAATAATATATAAATCAGGTAGATGACGGTATTGCCTGCTGTAATCTCTTCATGTGCACACATGCAGTTTAGGATAAGATGAAAGATGCACTCAGTGATGGCCATAGACTGGATATGAAGAAGAAATACTTGAATGGCTGCAGTTATAACTTAAAGATTTGTATGACAAGAAAACGAAAAAATTGAAAAAAAGTGGTTAGATAATCTGGCCAGGCTGCTGTCTTATTTATGGTCTACCTGATGTCTCACTGCTTGTTTCTTATGGTAACACTTTCAAGTAGACAAAAAACAATGCAGAATGAATACTGCTCGTCTTTTGTCCAATCCAAAAAAATTCTCATGCTAGGCTTATTTTCCAACACCACTTGATCACCTGCTTGAACAAGTTTATGCATCACAAACCATGGACACCATGGTATTTTATTCACTTTATTTTTCACTGAAATACTGAGGCAGGACTAAGCATGGCCAGTTTCCTTTTTTGTCTGTTTGTTTGTGTGTGTGAGACTGCTGGTCAGGCATATCTGCTCAGTGGCCAAGGTTAGCTAACAGCAGTCCATTTAGCACAACTCTTTTAAGAACTAGTTAGCTAGTTTTTGGGCTTCAAGGGAAAACTCAAAGGGAAAAGGTGTGCTTCATAATCATTCACTTATATGAACTTAATGTTAATATGAGGTGCCGTTGTAAGTTTAATTGGTGGTCAAATTAACAGGTGCCATTCCCAGATGTGTCGCCTGTGTGACGTGAGGCTTGCTTGTCTACTAACCAGAAATAAATGTTAGTCATGTGTAATTTGGATGAAATTCTGTGCGTCATTGCGCGGAAACATCATTTTGACGCAGACATAAATGACTACAGATTTAAATATTAACTATTAATATAAATAAGAATAATAGTAATAGTATATAATCATAACTATAATTTTAGTTAATAGCTATGACATTGTTATGCAAACTATATAAGCTAATGAGTTAAAGCGCTAAAGCAGAAGTTAATTAAAAATCTTTCCTAATTAATAACACAATCAATTAATTAAAATCTTAAGTTGCAGCCCTTCATACACATATAGGTTTGTTGAAGACAAGTTTGCCCATCATAAACCAGAGCTTATTGCGATTGTCATACAGTATGCAAATGTAAATAGGCATGCAGTCTATTTCGACATATTACTGCGGCAGTGTTTTCCGTGGAAGAATAACAGTGTTTTGCCTCTATATATGTTGTTCATCTCATTCTTTTTATGAAATATGTAATATTTTAAGCCATGTGTTTGTACTATGTTGCCACTCAAGCTTTTACCACTTTTGACTACAAATAAACTCTAACACACCACATTTGTCATTTAGAGGATAACACACAAAAGTAAATATTTAACAGTCTTAAACTGCATAACACCTATAGAATGAATATTAATTTACAGGAAAGACTTGAGAGTTACACCAGATTTCCCAAACGTTGCATCTGATTATGCAATGCATCCCAGCTTTATTATCATAACATGATGATTGCTTCCTGCACATACGTCTGTTATTCTAATTCATGTATGACTGAATGAATGGTTTATGTAAACCAGATCCTGAATTATTCATGCTGTGCCTGTCAAAAGCTAAATTTCCTGCTGGGTGTTTCCACTATATCAATGTATGTGTGTGGGAAAATGCTCGTGTGTGTGTGAGGTGTTGCGTAAGCTTGTTCACTGTGTGTCCACGTGTGGAAAAAGTATCCCTGTGCATGCTTTTATAAGTGCATGACTGACTGATGTGTGTGTGTCTGTTGTCACATCATTGTCTTCAGCTCAGGATAATCATTTGGGCTTGACCTAACGTAATAGGGTTTGACAGCCAGTGGCTAAGACAATAATTACAAACACAGAGACAGCCTGTATCAAAGCCTGCTGACTAGAATAAAAATCATTTTAGAGCTGTTGTTACTAAAGAGAAGCAATTATCTGCACAGAATAGTAGACTCAGAGGGGAAGCAGAGAAACTTTTACCGCAGTAGGTGAAACACTGTCCTTTGTTTGGAAAAGGTAGATTCATTTGTGCTGATATTAAAGGACTAAGCTGAATAGACAATGATAAAAGTTCAAGGTGTGTATTCCCTTTCCTCCCTTCACGCTGCAGTTCCATCGCTGTAGTTCCAACACTGTAGTGGCTCATCTTCATCCTCTCCTCTCCTCTCCTCTCCTCTCCTCTCCTCTCCTCTCCTCTCCTCTCCTCTCCTCTCCTCTCCTCTCTCAGTAGATGTCACTACAGTTCCACCATCAGCAAGGGGAGCGCGTGGATTGCAATGCATCGTGGGACACAGACACCCGCAGGTGACGATAGTGGTGACGAAAGGGACTGGAGGGGAAGGAGAGGTGTAGAGAAGATATCACGAGGGGAGAAAGAGGACAGATAAAGAGGATGGGAGGGGAGGAGAAAGCTGAGAGACTTTCGGTCTGTCTTTACAGGGAACTCAGGCAAAAACTTAAACACAAAACAAATATCTGTCACATGCATCACATGCCTATACTAGCATCAAACATGAATATGTAAAGATATGTGCACTCACACACAGGTGCAAGTTGTTACTATTACAAATGAACCCTAAACTCACACTTGCACACACTCAGCCACACACATCTCTGAGATGCAATTAACTGTCATGCCCCCATCTAGTATCAGTTAGTAATGAAGAGATAAAGTGTTGATGCATCAGGGGACATGTGGGTGAAGATAAAGGTGTTGTTGACTTGTCTCTGTCAAACAGATAGCAATCTGCCAGCTCTCTAGTGTTTCACCACTTACCCCGATTGGAGCTTGATGTAATTACTTTGTTCAGTATGGGAAATGAAAAATATCACTGATCATCAAGTGACATTTCAAGCAGTGTTTTACTTCTCTGGAAAAGTAACTTGATGTTCTTAATGTCCAGAGGTGTCCATGTCATCAAGTCTCAGTTCTCATCAACTTAATTCATACATCATCAAAGGAGCACATCCCTGTGATTGTGATAAATTCAGCACTGCACATTATCTTTTCAAAGTTCTTATGAAACTCAGCAAATGTTCAGTGGTGTCTATTCATGGTAACACAAATCTAAACGACGACATATAACCCAGAAACAGCTCCCTCAGCTGCTTCAGGAAACAAACAAAGGGCTGTTTCTGAGTTATATGCTGTTGTTTACATTTATGTTATAGTGTCGGGAGGACTGACCATTCAGTGAGTTTCTTGTCTTTCAAATGAGTGTTCATTGTGTTTTTTGATGGATTGGTGAGTTCCTCTTTCCTTTCATTGCTCTCAGCTAATGGCAATATCAGAAATTAGTTCCAGCTCTCGGTACAACACTGTTATTCATAATATTGCTATTTACCCCATAGCATATACCATTTTACATATTATGGTAATGAACCCTATGATAGGGTATAATGTGCAAAAAAAACCAAAACTTCTCCTTTAACAAAACTTATTTTTGTTTTTCAAATAGCATGCTTTCAACATGGAAAATGAACAGCTGTCTGTACCATAAATAAGTCCTATAGCTAGCACAGTGAACTTAAGGTCTGCATTGCAAGTAAAAGAAAACGGGACCAAAATCTTCTTTTGTTTCCTGTATTTCAGCTTTCATTACTTTCAAGCAAGACATGTCATCTCATTCCCACCTCTTGTCCAACAGTCATTTTGATTGGCTCCCTTGAGTGATGCTATTACACCCGTTAAATGATTGCCATATTTAGTTATTGCCAGATACACTGGAGTAGCTCTGCCTGCGGTCTATAGCTGCAACCGTACGGGGGGGGGGGGTAAGGGAGGATTATTACCTTTTTACATTCATTCAAAGTGGTCACGGGTCTGGATAGAACTGACACTTGTTTTGTGCCTGGACAGCAGATTGCCATTTGATGATGCCTGCCCTATAATGCCACTTGTATCCCTCCTTTGCTGTCATTATAATGACTATGGCCACTAGAGGGCTTTGTCACTAAAATGTAAATGAGTTGTTTTCTGTGCATTTGTGCATGTTCTGGTTTTGTTGAGACATGGTGTTGTGTCAGTTGTGACTGACAGAATAAACAGCTGTTGTACATAATGCTCATTTTTACATGCCAGTACCTGTTAGGTTTGGCTGCTACTGGGATGATATAACTCAATGAAATTAAGCATTACTGTGCTTTGCCTTATGCTGTCTTCTGGAACAGCTTTAACATGGACTTTTGATTGATCAGATGATCGCGTCTATTAGATGACTTTTCCTATCAGAACTCAGCAGCTGCATCCTCACGTCAAATCTGATGCCATATTTCTATGTTCTAATTAAATGAGCTGCTACCTTTGCATCAGTGCTTGGTTTGCAATTCCTATGGCCAACGAGGTTGAAGTGAGTTGTGTACAATTAATGCTTTTTTGCTATTTTTGTCATCTATATGGAATAATAATACTAGGTCTTATATATCACCTGAGCATACATAGACCTTGACACATAAAAAATATACATCTAAAAATCATTGCAAAATTAATTTTTTTAAAAATATAAATTTTGCTTTTAACAGTGAAAAAAACTTTCAACACAGTGATGACACACAATGAATTTACATATTAGATACAAAGGACTGAGCAAAAGCTGAAGGAACATAAAGTGGGCTCATCTTCTACTTTTTTCCTGAACAGTTGGATCCTTTCAGAAAAAGAAATCCCTAAGAGAGCTCAGCTGGCACTAACTACTGTCTCCACAAAGTGTGGATTATTTAGTAATGGAGTGTCTTGGTGGTGCAAGCAAAACAGGCCAGCTCCTCTCCAGCAAATGTCGGCAGGAGATGAACCACATATTGCACCCCTCAGAAAATCCAAGATAAGCAGCTAATTTCTGCCCCTTGTCCAGGCTTGATTGGGCAGGAATAGGTGTAATTTGCTGATAACATGGATTTTTAAAATTTAATTAGAAAGAGACATATTTTGTAAGAAGTAGTAATATGCAAATGGGTGAAATTAAAAATGCCAGTACTCTCATTGGTTGATTGCAGCCAAATTCAAGAACTGGCTGTTACCCTTGTTGGTTGCTTCTCTCCTTGCCTTCTGCTCTCATGCATGCTCACATGAATGTGCAGGGAGTTTTCACTTTACACTAATTTTTACTACACATTATCATCCAGACTGCTTGTTAATGGTGCATTTTAACAAAAGTGGTCCTGGCAAAAGGAGTATGGTGTTGTACGGTTGTGTTCTCTTTTTAAGTGCAGTTTCTCTCTTGGGTAAAGGCATTTTCGTGTTGTCATTGAGTATTTGGTTGCCCTCACCAGATACTATTAAATCTTTTTGAAGCATCCGTTTCACCAAAGAACGACAGTGACCTGTGCATGGCAGGAGAAATGGTGTAGGCTTATGTATGTGTGTGTGTGTGTGTGTCTGAATTGTTTATGTGTGAGCATGAATTTTCTTCACAAGTGTCTGAGTGTGTGCATGTGTGGTTGTAAGCATTCTTGTGTGTCACAGTTCAGGAGCAGACAAGTGGAGAGGAGCATTAAACGCCCTCTTCCTACACTAATCAGGGATTAGACAGTGTTTAAGAGCATAAGAGAGAACCATAAAACAAATGAGTGTGTGAAAGAGACAGTTGAAAACGCCTATGAAGAAATTACATGAATGGCTCTCTGTTGTTCGTTGTTAGTCATTTCTTGATAGTGCCACGAATGTGTACCAAGCTTTTGATTTCCCTGGAATTTCTTAGTCATTTGCTGTTTCCTTTGTTTCATCACCCTTATTGAAGCATGTCATCTTCACAATAGTCCCCAATTGCACTGCATAATTCCATCTGATTTCCTGAAAAAGTCAAGGGCATCGAATCTGTTTGTGATGGTAGCTATAATATTCGACTTCTAAACTGTCTCTTTTCATGAAGAATGTTCTCGAATGAGAACATTTACAGTCTCTTTTCATAATTTTGATCGGAAGGGGATGAGGGATCTGCTTACTGAGTTGAGCATGTTTTTAAAATATGGTACGCACGTCTGGTAAATGTTTTCAATAAAGACTATTGTAGGCTAAATCTATGTGCCTTGATAATGTCATTCTGAATCTAGGCTGCCTAATATTTTTTTACCTCAATAAAAATTTGACCGTAAAATTTTCCAGTTTGTCTGGGAAATTGAAAACTTTCAGGACACTTTGCCCGGTGTCAAATTTTTCTTACATAAGCACTGCGTGGCGAGCCTAATAGCAAGCAAGTAGAGGAGGGGTAGGGGTGTTGCATGAGCCTCAGAACATCATCCTCATTGACAGCTGACCAAATGAAATGCTCAGTGTGCTTAATATGGTTATTAAATACTGGTCACAAAGATATGTAGGATATCTTACATTTTTACAAACTTTGTTCCAAATATAAGTGCACCATAGGGATGTCACGAGACTGATACTTAGGTTGCAAGTCGATGCCAACAGCCTTAAAATACGAGGGTGCCCTAGGGCCCCCTGCCCTCAAAGACAGTCATCCAGATTTATTCAATAAATTCAAAGTGAGAGAGTATCAAAAGGTATCACGTTATACTTGAAATTCACATTGCATTAATTAAGTTTGAGACAGCTGGCATTGTTGAGTTGCCAAAAACTATGTTCCATACAATGTTTGCAGTGGCTAAACCCAAATGTAATGTTGCCGTAGCTTGTGGGCTAGCGTCCTTAAGGCCCTTTCACACCGGGGACGTATTTTTCGTGCGAATAATTCGCGTGAATGTGTCACGGCGAAAATGCAACATTATTTTTTTTCGCACTGTGGTCGATTTTTCTGAGCTTTCGCCCAGCGAATAAACGCATCAACCAATCGTGTAGCATGAAAAGGAGGTATATGTCACAACCCTCACGTCACATCACCATGACAACAGTGTAAATAACGTGTCTCTCACCAAAGACACCAATGCGAAAATTCGTTGCCAAATATTTTGCAAATTCATGTCATTTATTCGTCACGTCCCCGATGTGTAAGGGCCTTTAGAGTCAAGGGTCTTCAGACTGAGGACGTCTTTTACTGTACAGACTGTAAAACCCACTGAGACAATGTGATTGTGACTTAGGGCTATAGGAATCAAACACTTGAATGGGTAACTACTACAGCATGCTGTATGTCTATTTATAGCCTACATGTAAAACTGGGGTTAATATGACAGAGAGAATATTTGATTTTTAATGGTGTTACACCAAGGCATTTTAATCCATTATCTATTTGTCTGTCTGTCTGTCCATATATCTGTAGCAAACCTTTAGAAATGCTAATTAATGTTACATAAATAACTAATAATTTTTTAAAGAAGAATTTTTTAAAGAACCACTGGCTGTGGTGGCACCACTGGCTGTGTCCTCTCCCCAGGCCACTCGCACTGGACCCATAGAAACAGGGGGCCTTGTTCATGTCCTGGACCACAGTTGCTGGACGGCCCCCATGACAGCTGCAATCGACGCATTTCTCATCAAGCACCATGGAACGAAAGACCTCCTGAAGCGGGTGGATGCAGACGATGCTGCCATGGTACAGAGGGTATGCACAGACCCAAACAGCCTCCTTCATCCAACAACTTGCCAGCATATCTCCAGATATGTAACACATCTGGCCAAGTTGAAAAACAGCAGCTCCTCCCTTAACAGCAGCCCAGAGAAGGTTGTGGAGACCCAGCAGCTGTGGCAGAGTTTAACCACAGGCAGCCAAGCAGTCAGTGTGCCTGTCACAACCCTGCCTCCTGCCACTCTCAACCCTCCTCCATCTGTAGCTCCCACCAGGAGGAGTCACTGAACCGGGCCACAGTGGAGAGGATTGTAACAGAGATCATGGAGGAGCAGCAGCAGCAACAACAACAACAACAACAACAACAACAACAACAACAACAACAACAACAACAACAACAGCAGCAGCAGCAACAGAAGCAGAAAATGACCAGGACCAGTTTAGCCTGCGGTCAACCGAAGTCCTGTTACCTTGGTGATGGCTCTTTGGTTCATTATTTTTATTTTATTAACACAGACAGTCAAGTACTTCTACTGCTCCACAAAGGTTTATAAGACCTGTGCACATGAAGCAGATCAGAGGATGTCTTTTGAGAACTTTGCTCCCTCTCCATTTTTTGAACCGGAGCTGGAGGCTGAAAAACAGAGAGGTGGCAGAAGAGAAGGCGAAGAGGAAAGCAGTGGTGCAGCTGCCAACCGGTCGTCTCTGCAGGTTCTGTCACCAGTCACTAAAGCAGGGCCCTGACAGCCCTCACATCCATACCTCCTTCCCCAGGGTGCCAGGGAAATACATCTACAGCCCATCACACAGCCCCTCCAGAGTCTCTTCCTTGTACAGGAAGCAGGGCACGGTCACGGAGACGTCCTGGAAGGAGTTTCAGCACTCCAGGTTTTTTTTAGGCAGAAAGGGACAGATGGGTTGCAGAGAAGAGGAAGTGAGAGCTAACCCACTGCCCCTGAATCCTCCCTCTCACATCAGCACTGTACGCTGCAGTTTCTGGCAGTGGCTGAAGTACTTGTACTTTATGTGTATTTTTTTGTTTTATTGTTGTACTTTAAACTTCCACTGCTTCACGCTGGTTTCTGGTCATTCTTTGCCCTAAGACACACATGTGCTGGCCCACTATAAGGGCCTAAAAAGTTACACAGTCAAATAATAAGCATAATAAAAAGCTTTATTGAATTTTATTCACATGAATTCACCTGAGCCATTTTATTGCTATCGTTGCAATTAGGAGAAAATCTAGTATGAAGTAAAGATAATTTTTATTACAGCAGGAAATATGTGATATATTACAGCAGACATGTTACAATGAGTTTTGTCGGGAAGTCTTTGGTGATAAGGCTCTTCAGATTTTGTCATCAAAGGGCATCTGCCCTGAGCAGCAGCCAGAAAAATCCCCCAGCTGAGTCCAGATGCTGAGCTGGTGTTGGCTCATGAAGCTGTTGAATCTGTGAGTCTGTGCTGAGATGGATCTGTGAAGACTCGGTGGTGATGTGGGGCTGGAGGGGACCCACAAAACAGCAGCAAGAATGAACCAAAGGCAGAGTAGACAGAGAGAGAGATCATATATAAAAACAGAAGCAAGCTGACACACTGCAGTGTGAGCAGTGGTATCTTATTTGCATAACTAGCTATTTAGCATCAGCTGTTTATTTTTTCT
>JAQLOL010000024.1:10777217-10787786 GCA_029783665.1 Naso thynnoides
CTCTCTCTCACACACACACACACACACACACACACACACACACACACACACACACACACACACACACACAAAAACAGTGGCTTTCTTAACTTCCAAATCCAAACAGTACACATTTACTATCGCAACAAAAAACATATAAACAAATCACAGGAGTACATGCTGGAGTGCTTCCTCACAGACTTGCTCACACATCGCACTATGTGTACACACAGTTCACACATGTAAGATCCAGACGGTCTTTTACTACTTTTATGATAGCACCTGAGCTCGGCTTCAAGTACATATTTCATGCCACATTAACACCACCCCCCCATGGCTGCAAACGAGGAGAAGAAAAGAGGGGACGGGAGACTGAGGAAAGCTGAGAATGAAGCAAGGCAGTAAAATTCCTCTTTCTGCCTGCACATGTCTTCCACTATATCCAATTTACCTCTTCTGTCCTTTCTCTTTCCCTCTTATCATTATCCCCCCGTTTCTTCGAGCTTAATATTTTTTAATGGTTGGGAACCAGAATGGGTCACAGATGTGTTCCTGCTGGGTCCTCACATGACAAGAGTAGTGATATGTTTTAATGAGCCTGGGACCGAGGGCAAGAGATTAAATTTCTCATTTGGGTCCAACACTGAAAAAAGACTACATCTACCTGTGGCTGCCTCAGTCTCTCCTCAGCCATTTTTTAAGTATTTCACTTCATTTTCTCCATTTAATCAGCTCCATTTTGCTCTTTTCATTTTTTAGTTCTCACTTTATCTGTTACAAAATACGCCGATGCAGTGACTTTGCATTTTAATTAGACAAATTACTTACATAGATTTCCTAAATAGTAAATGTTGGTTAATTGCATATGGTTGTACTGATAAGCCAGTTAAAGTAAACTTCTAACTCTTGTCAAGTTTCACATATGTTTTTTTCTATATTTAGTAACATTTAACTTGCTTTTTGTGGGGTTCTGTGGGGTGTAGTGATGCTGGGAAAATACTTCCTTCATTGAAACACCACCAGTCAGAAAAAATCACCAAGGTTTGAAGACTTGGTGTGCACCACATGTGTTCATCTGCTTGAGAGAGGGCAAAGTCCTCTCACCATATGGCTTATTTCACTGTTCAGTAAACCATTGCCTGTGTGCTCTTTACCCACTCACTTGTTTTAAAGGTTTGAAGGACTGTGGCCTGACTACATTTGCATCCTGCATACCAATTAAGTGCCAAAATGCTTGAGGAGCATACAGAGTTCTACATCACGCAGGCCCCGCCCTCTGTATCCTCATCTAATGGTGTACACATATTTGTCCAGTGAAATTTTTAATATGCAGCAGGGATAAAAGATTAAGTACAGAGCCCAGGAGGCGACATGAATATGTTTATTTATGAATGCATTTCCATTTTGCACCTGTGTTATATAAATTGTTCACATGTTTAAGTTTCTTGCATGCAGTGGCGTGCACAGACATTTGGAAGGGTAGAGACAAAAGTTAAAAGGGCACCTATTGCGCACCAGTGGGGCAGGGACAGGGCCCCACTGGTACGCGTAAGGCAGGCATGTCCAAAGTGCAGCCCAGGGGTCAAAAGTGGCCGGGTCCAGGGACTGAATTTTAATGGCCTGTCTCTCAAAATATGCTCTATGTGGACCTCTGCACAATATTGTTCAATTAAGCAAGTTTACTTTGCGTTTTGCAGCAGTGTTTGTCACCGTATAGAGTGCTGTGTCTTTGAAGATATGCAAGAAAGGCTTGGTACGTTATTGATTATTGATATCCCAATGAACCGTAGATTTGTTCAAGGTCTAATATTATGTCACTCTATTGTATGCAATTGTATGTATTGTATGTAACTCTATTGTCGGTCAATGTGATTTTATTTTATTTTTTACCAGATGCAAGAAGCAGCCAGACCCCACATATTTCTACATGACCTAATCTGGCCTCCATTCAAAAAAGACTCAAGAGGGCTCTTTAGTGTGATTTTTGTCCATCAGGACACTGGCGATTCCCCCACCCCCACCCCCACCCCCCAGTTTAGAAAAACAAGACGTTTTAACACATTACACATCAAAATTAAAGTTCACTCTCCTGCAAAGCCTCTCGTAGTTAATTCAGACTCTATTCAAAAAAACTCTGTCCATTTCCCACACACTTTGCTTTACAAAACTGTTTTTACACAATTTTTACACAGTGTCCTAAATAAACTTATGGTTTGAGGCTTTTCTAAGTGTCATGAACCCTCATGCATCCTTTGAAAGTACCACTCAGACACCTAATTGGCTGTCTTTTTTGACTAATTTTGATACATGAAGGTTCATGACATAAGCAGAAGTCTCAAATAGTCCATAATTTGCATGGTTGTTGTACATACATTTGTGTATCATTATAAGAGTAGCATAGGCCTTATGATGATGGTAATACTAACATGTGTTTTTGAGACTGAGGCCTCTCCGAACATAAGCCTTGGCCTGAAATAGGCCGAGGAAATGTCAAAATTGAAATTTCGTCATAGGATTTAACCAAATATATCATTGGAAAGGTCTCAATCTGTAGAGCAAAATTTTGTCAGTCTGAAAATTGTACATAACCCCTGCTCTGAAATAGCAACCTCTGAACATTGACCTTAATGAATGTCTGAATGCTTGTTTTTCAACTACAGAAGGGGCTACATATGGCACCAACTATTACCGGGATCTCTTGACTTCAGCTTTGTCACTGTACCCATATGGGTAACATAACATAACATTATAATCATCAAGTGGGAGTGCTATCATACATGGAAAAAAATAATTTTCAGTCATTTAAGAAGTGCATGTTTCAAATGTCATTGCACAAGTGTGTTTCCCACAAATGTGTTTCCCAATTTTCATGAGCATAGAACATACTTTACACGTCAAGCGAGCAATCGATGATGTCCAGTTAATTGTGTCAGCAAAAATAGAGATTACAAATTCTCAAATAATTGTGCAGCCCCAATATGCTTAGCAAGCAAATCAGTATGTCACTGTCCAAGTGTGTCCCAGTCCCTTTAAAATTAAGAGCATCACTGCTAACTTCCATCCTCTCTTCTTAAGCACTGGGTCAGTATCAGCTAAATAACCCCCCCACACACACACACACACAAAATAAATACATAAATAAATAAAATAAAATAAAATGTCTTTATCCAAATTAAACTGAAACATATAAAAAAACGAGGCCCCAGAAAAGTCAAATAGGCCACTATCTGTTGGGTGCTGCCTGAGGATAATAAAGAAGTATCCAGAGGAATCAGGCTCTAACTGTCTTTAGTAAGATAGATTGCCCTGGTTGGGTCTCATTGAAGGGATTGAGAAGGTGATATGCATGACTGCTCAGCCTTTCCCATAAAACATTTAACAAGACTATGAGCTCAAACCTCAGTAACCTTTACTGTGACCTTTTCCTCTCTGATGAAGCTCATAAAATAAAGTTTTAAAACAGTACAAATATAATTGTTCACATGCCATCACAGATTCACATACAGTATATATTACATTTACTAAGACAATCACACTATTAAAATAAAATCGTCAAAAGGAGAAACATAAGAGGTCAGCGTATGAAAATAAGGGTCTCAAAAGCCCTTGGGTCAATTGTATTCTCTTTTTTTATTGGCCTTAACTAAAGACCTTTGCTAGTGAGGTGTAAATTCTTCAGTGTAAACAAGGTTAAACGTACAGCAATCAATACTGATTAAAGCATGCTATCAGCATGCTGTTTTTAGTGTGACCATGAAACGGAAATTTCAGTCAATATAGGATGAATAGCAGAATATTCAGCCTGTTGTAAAATGTTACCACAGACATTGTTTTTGAAATTTTTCTGTCCCTGCACGCTATTTTACACATGTAAATAATGGAAATGTTTGATTTACAGGAATGGATTTGCCTGCCATCTAATTTCCAGCTGCTCGTAGTTGCAAGCATAAAGTATACATTTGAAAGACATTCAAATTTTAAAATCCATAAATTGTTTAGCTCAATAAGTATGTGGTATAATGCTAATGGAAGAATCTGAATACCAAATATCAACAAAACTTATACTTCCAATACAATAAACTTACTTTACTCTTTATTTACCACACGACAAGGTTCAACAATAAAGGAAAGCAAAAATCAATGTTATATATCACACTGTAATTTAGAATTTTTCACAGTTCAGTAGCCATTTGTCCAGTGACACTGGAGCAAGAGATTTTTCAGTAACAAGGTAAGGTTAGCATGCTGACCAAAAATACAACAAATGATATTAAAATGGAGTCACATTTGACTTTACAGGTCATCAAAATGTGACATTGTTAGAGCCCTGGACTGTTGAAATCAAAGTCTGTAGAAGCCAATAATGTAATAATTGACCTCTTCTGACAAAGTCTTTCACTTTTGACATTGATGCTTTTGTGAATGATGTAAATACGTCTTCCTTTGCTGGCAATGACCATTGTTGGGCAAGTTACTCAGAAATGGTTTACTGATTATTCCTCCTAAATTTACTTTACTTTTTACTTTGTATCAAAAGTAATTAGTTATGTTATTTTTATATTATTTTCATATCCTCCCAAAAAAGTGACATGCCCAACGTGTTTAGCTAGCTCCCAAAACTGAATCCACTTTATCTGACCATAGGCCTACAGTGCAGTATAAAATGCAACAGCCTCAATTTGTAAGCAACTAATTTAAGGACATGCTTAGGCATAGCAACACTATCAGTAGCTAATTAGATCTTCAGCATTAGTGACCTCTCAAATCAAATGAACCTCTTGTAGAAAAAATATATATCAGGACATACACATAGCCTGCATGTCATCCTCATAAGGTATCTAAATTTGGACAAAAAACATGTTTGTAGTGATGCAGCGTAACTTGGACCAGTAGCCGTGATCTAATAACTGTTTTGGTAATTGTAGTCCCTTATTGTACTAGTACTAGTACTACTGTACTAGGGAAAGGCAACAAAATGACAGAAATGGATTACAAAGCAGTGCGTTACTGCCCAACCATGACCATGACTCTTCATATTTTTAAGCATCTAAGTATGATCAATAAAGTATATATATTGGGGCTGTCAAAGTTAAAGCAGTAATAACACATTAACGCAAATTCTGAAATCATGCAGTTAATCACGATTACATATTTTAATCGTCTGACAGCAGTATTAAAAGTGTTTTTGCCAATGTTATTTGATTTAATTTGATTTGATTTGATTTGATTTGGATTCCTGTTTGTCTCTACAATAAGTATAATTATGAACACTGATATTTTTTGTTAATTGTAAGGGAATATGTAGGTATGAACACTAATCTTAACCCTTTTCCTCTCCTTTGTATTTATTATATCCCTACAAGCTCACATGTCACAGTCTTTCACTTGATCTATCACCATCAGTCTTATGCATCTAGCTAGTCGTTAGAGTTGTTCAAAAGTTTATGTTTAAACACTTCCTTCCTCCAGTGCTTGTTTCCTGCTTGCATAAAGACAAGTAAAAAAGCCTTCAGCCAGGTTTCTGAAGGAGCGCAATTCTATGACGCATGTAAGACCAAAGAGGCAGCAACAATATTTTAAGAAGCACTGTTAGAAACAGAACATGTTTAGAAACAATGACGCAAATACACAGTTTACAAAAATAATGAAGGCAGTGAAAAACTGTGTGTGTTTGTGTGTGAGTGTGTGTGTCTGTATGGGCACTGAATGTTTTTTTGCCTTGAGAACTATTGGTGCTGAAATATGAGAACCTTTCGAGTCATAACTTTGATGATTTGTGTGTTTCATATCAGTTCAAATAGCACACATTTCTCTCTATATACGACATATTGTTGAATATTGATGAATTAAATAAAATTTTGAACAAATCACAGATTGTATGCCATGAAATTAAACACAAGGCTGTATGACTTGCATTCCTCTGCTTTTACACATCTTTATCTTTGTCCCTGTAGCCTTTGCCATAACTGTGGATAGTGAATTGTTTCCAGGCTGTTGGTGTGTTATGACCTGTCAGTGTAACGGGTCAGCCTTACTGGGAGAAGAACAAACACAGCCTGAAAATAAAGACAAATTTCCCCTGTGATTTCCTGATGGAGCCCCAGACAGGGTGGGTTAGGGTTGGGCAATCTGTTCTACTTTCACATCTCTAACCAAGCTCAGTAGAGATGGCCAATAGACGATCCGATTGCGTGAGGGGGTGGGAGGAGTTGTGTTACTGCACAACAGTAAGAACTTGAAGTGAACATTTTGTGCAGATGAAGAGTTGAATTTACTGCTGCATCTGTAATGAAAAATGCCTTCATGTGCAGCAGACTTGGCATCAGGATTTTAATTTTGGCTATGCCTTACCTTTACAAAGGTTAAACACTAACGAACAAAGAGCTGAAAATGATTCTTGTCTGATTCATGTCTCTATAATACACTGAAAGGTATGGTTATTGGTAAGGTCACTCACCAAGACACAAGTTTGTGTGTGGGTGTGTCAGTGTATTGGTGTCATTTCTGTTTGAGGGGTGCTCCACACCAGTGCGATGTCACAGCATGTTTCGTTTAACATTATCTTCACCTGTATTTACTATCACATTTCAAATTATTTTCATAACATTATATGGGGCTTGGAGCAAAGTTTTAGTGAGCATATGAAATATGGAAATGCGAAGT
Organism: Naso thynnoides; assembly: GCA_029783665.1. Lineage (NCBI taxonomy): Eukaryota > Metazoa > Chordata > Actinopteri > Acanthuriformes > Acanthuridae > Naso > Naso thynnoides. The sequence goes on from JAQLOL010000024.1 coordinate 10,783,860, forward strand.
GTCAGCCATGGAAAAGTTCATTCACTTGTCAAATTACTCTTCAGCTGCTCTGCACTGAGCAGACATGTCACTAGAAACAACATCTGTAAATGCATGTCTATTATTATTGTGATCCATCCCTGCAATTGCCAGTCCGCACAAACCTGGTGTGGACTTAACCTGTGCAAGTCTGAGTGATTCTGATCATCTAACAAACCACAAAAGCATTTTTTACATTAACATGTGCCAAAGCAATGAATGCACAGAGGCTGTTGTTTTCTCTGTTAGTTGCAAAAGTATTGACTCTGACATTAAAAAAACAAAACAAAAAAAAAACCAACAACATTTTTTAAGCCTGTATTGATTTATCTTGTTGCCAGTTAGGCTATTGTGGTGTTCTGCATGCTCATATTTATTATGTTGCCTTTTAAAGAGGCAGAATAGATAAATACTTTCTGTTTCTCTAGTACAGATATGGGGAATGCTCACTGACCATTATATGTAATGTTGTAATAAAAATGAAAACATACTGCATCCACTCATAAAGATTACAGTGAAGTTGTGTCCTAATTTTTATCACATCATAACAAATCTACAGGGGAGATAGAACAGTTAATTCTATAGGCCTCTGTTATTTTTGTTTTAATTGAATGTCGAGAGCTTTTTTAAAGCCTTAAACCTGACCTCATTGCAGATCCAACTGCAAACGTTAGCGCAATTCTTGTGTGTTGGACTTGAAATGAAAATGAGCAAAATGAAAATGAATTTGAAGAAAGAAATATTGATTGTGGTCTACTGTGATACATCGGGAGGATTACTGAACTGTTTTTATTTTGATGACAAAACATAAACATCACCCTTTTATTTTCAATCTCAACATCTGAGAATAATGAAACTGTGCTGCCTTAACTACATGATGCTGTTATTTTTGTGCCTTGTACAGCCATTCTTCTCATAATGATTTGTATTTTCAAGCTGCAAACAGGCTGTAGGTGCAGATTTGTGTGTGTAGGAGAGAGACTGAGCTCTAATGATTAGCATAGACCTTGACCTGCGTACTCAGCTTTTTGATGTCTGCTGTTGCTTTTCATCTGCTCTCTCCACTGCGTGGTTGTTCTTGTCGTCCAGAAGGCATCACACTTTTTCTCTCTGTCTGCTCTTCATGTCTCCCAACTTCTTGTCTGCCCCATCACTCCTTTTGACTGTCTCATTCTACCGCTTTTCCACAATTCATACATTTGTCACTGCTCCTCTCTCCTCTCACTTTCCCTGTTTCAATTTCTTCTCGCCGTTTCTATTCGTATCGCTCAATCTGTTTTTCCTAATCATCCCCACTCGCTCTCTGCCTCTTTCTCAAGTGTCGACCGAATTCCCCTTTCTTTTTCTCCAGCAGCAGGTCATTAACTTCCATCCCTGGCTTCTGAAAGATTTCTGCGGTAATGGGCTCTGTTCAGCGTGCCTGAATCAGCTGCAGAGATGTGTATAGTAATTACTACAGAAATGTTCTTCCTGTTCTTTACAAGTTATTGTCTTCACTTCTCATATCTTTTTAAACAATAATGAGTATGAACTTACAATCACAGTTTCATATAATCTTTTTTCGGGAAGTTGATGATACATTATGGCAGTGGGTCTCACACTGTGATACTTTGACTAAAATCTTGTAATACTCTTTTGGCATTGATTCAGGGCCAATTATTTAATATTCTGAATAATAAGGACAATGTGAATTTTAATGAGTGGACAAGAAATGTGGCAATACAAGCAGACAAAATGATGGAGGACCAGCAATGTTAATGTGTGTATGTGAAAAAAGCAGGTAGCTGAAATTTACAGACATGGCCAGTGAAACTGATTTATCATTGCTGACTGACCGCTGTAGCACAGGTAATTGCATCTGTGATTTAAGGTGCGCGAGAAGCAGGTGTAAAATTGGCAGGCACTGATGTAGGCATGGCAATTGCTTCTATTCATAGCAGACATTGTTAGAATGGCAGAGCTAGGGTTGCCAGCACCATCTGACAGCAATTTAACAAGTTTTTCTGGAGAGAGCACAAAGTTGCCAAATATCTACATTGCTGTTTCAATTAATCAGGCAAAGCAAGAGATTAGAAATCAACATTTTAGTCATTGCTATGGTTCTGTGATGCTTAAAACCACTCTTGTGTCAGGAAGAAGGGATTGAGCTGTTAAATTAAAGATGCAGATGTTACTTAAGTGTTTCACAGAGCTCCAACAAAAGCAAAAATACAAGCATTATGTATATTATATTTCTCATGTATTTGCTTATCATTGGCTTCCCTGACATGCTCAAGACATGTCTCATATAGTCCAGCATCTGGGCTTAACTGGCAGTTTGCATTCAAATTGGCTAAACTGCAGATGCGCTCATTTACATAATCTCTTAGTAAACGAGACGTGGTTAGCAATATTTTGCAGCCCTGAAGGTGATTTGACTGTGATCATCTTTCAGCCTTTACCATCAACTCCTTATCAGCTCCTGAGTGCTGCACCAGGTTTTACTGCACTGAATTATATGTACATTTATGTCTTTAATGATTATGTGTGAGATTTTAAACATTAATTTAGCAAACAGCTAATTGACCCTTTTCTAATCCACACCCCCTTAGTTACTGTTACTATGTCTCTCAGCTTTCGGAGCTAGCATAGAGCTCATAGTGTCACTAACTGAACTCCCTGGAGAAGTATTTTCTAATTTCTGGAAAAACAAAAAAGCTTTTTCAGACAGGAGCAAACTAAGGGGTCGGCAATCTGCCCTTGAATGATATGTCAGACTGACTCAGCAGCATAAATGAGTTAGAGTTATGAATATAAAGATTCATGGTAAAGCCTACGGATCACAGCAGTGGCTTCAACTTGTGTTTCACTCCATTCATGAAACAAGCAGGGACTCCCGTAACGATTTCAAACCCATTTAGAACAAGGGGAGGAAATATCTCTTTGTATAGTAACCTAAATAGTAAAGTTGGGTTTAATTGGTAGGGTTTGAGTTCAAGCTCCAGGCTTGCTAGTGCTCTTAATAGCTCTGATTAACTCAAATTAACCAGCCTACATCAATTATAAAAATGTGACATGGCCACAGAGTTTGCTGAAAGGTTACTAAAACAGACATAGCTGTGCTTTTTAAACTGGAAAACTAAAAATAGCGTTCTTACACATCCTTCTACTTTATTCCCTCAATTCCATCTCACACTGTCATCAGGACAAATTTGTACATTTTGCATGTAACATAAGCATTTAAATAGTCCATAGGCCTGATATAGTTGTGACCAAATGAAGGCCTATATGAGCTGAATTTTCTCACCCAGAAGTCGGAGGGGAGAATGGTGATGGGATGTTCTGGCCAGACAGCTGCCAAGCAGGAGAAAAGTGCTCAAGTCCACATCAAGGTTGATGGCTTCAACCAGGTATTTGATGGGCAGCCATTCTGTGGCTGCCCAAACCAGGAGATTTTTAGTATATCCTGTCAGAGGTTTTAGCCTTTTTTTAAAGCGGGAAAACCAGGTACTCAAAGCCAAACATGATCATTTCCTTACCCTAATCAAATTTATTTTGCGTCAAAAACTAACCAGACCTTAACCATAGAAATGTAAAGTGTCAATACTAAAAAAAGGAAGAAATGTAATGTTATATAACATATCTGTGGTTTACAGAAACTTAAAAAATAAACATACAGTTCCTGTAACTGGGTTCAAGTTTCAAATTTTACTGCCAAAATGACAAAACAAAAAAGGAAACATTTTCAACATATATAGTACGAAATTAGTGTTTTGTAGCAACAATTTAGTATTCAAATTTCATGGTATTAGATGACATTTTGACAGTTGAAATAGCCATTTTCCTTGCATGAATTAATGGAGCGAAGCCTGCGAGCTAGTTCAGGCAGGCAACTCGAGCTGCGCTGCATCACTCTCACGTCACATCTGA
>JAQLOL010000024.1:10791453-10806566 GCA_029783665.1 Naso thynnoides
AATGCAGCATTAAAGACCTGGAAAAGTCATTTAATGCATGCCTCAATTCTAGGAAAACCCAATCTTAGACAATATCATAGGTTACCAAAGCCATATTATATTTATTCCTTGATGGCTTCTATCCAGTCATCTAGAACACCGGCACTGATATGTGAACATAATGCACACAGAAGGACAACATGCATGCAAGCCACACACACACACACACACACACACACACACACACACACACGGCATCATTTTGGCAGCTTACCTATGGGCGGAGTTGTGTTTTGACCCTGAGCCCTGGCAGATGGTGGTTTTGGGCACTAAACCTCCAATAACTAAAGCAATGAGTCAGATTTAGCAAACATCCAACATGATACATTGTGTTCCAAAAATATTGCAGTATTATAAAGAATATTTGTAAATATCACATAACATTTTTTTGTACACTTAAAATCATCTTAAAGGACATCTGTTACAGTAAGTTTTTTAACGGAAGCTTTTCTATAATGATAACCTCATTACAACTAAACCATTTAAACCAGCCTTTGGCATAATTTATCTCTGATATAATCACCTTTACTAAAAACTGGGATTTTCTTACAAAAAGCACATAGAAGTGGGATTCTTGCGTCCCAGCTTGCTGCTGGTGGAAAAGTGAAAAAGAGGAACATACAGATAGATGAAAACAAGAAGGAGAATGAGTGAGAAACCACAGTCGGTTTTTATCTCAGGGAAATTAAGCATAATCTGTTGTCTAAAAAGGCAACAACAACACTTTCACTGATAATCTGCTGGAGATGATACACTTACAGGTATTTAACTATTATTGAATTTGGTATCTTCGTCCTGACCAATTCAGAACTATTTGTAAGCAATTTTGTATGTCAGAAAACATGCATGTTTTGAGTGTGTGTGTGTATGCATGTGAGAGAATGTGGGCTATAATGGATAGGACTACCACAGTATGCTTATCACTTACCCAATTACGTGGGATTGCAAAACTAATCTACAACTCTATTAAAACAAGAGACCCTACAGCTCAGGGTTAAACAAAAGCAAATTACATTACCCCGTCTCACACACACATGCACACACAGACACACACATACGCACACTTTTCCTATACACTTTGCCATTCTGTCAACCAGAGTTGCCTGCTCACCCGAATCTCCACCGGGATTTTAGACGAGTGGCCGTGCACAGACTGAAAGTCAGCTCTGAGAATATATGCATATGTGGCTGCTCTTCGAAAAAAAAATCTTTTGTATCTTTTGAACTTCCCAGTTTCACTAAAAGTTGATTCAGTGGAAAGCCAGACGGTGTCTCCTTTTCCTCTTGTCTGCTCTAAAAATCATTATGTTTTAATGCGATTCATTTCTCTGTACAGTGGAACTTTGTGTGTGTGAGGCTAGATGTGCTAAAAAAGATTCAAAATTCAATTTTTTAAATTATTATAATGCATTAATAATTAGATTGGAAAAAGTAATAGAGCTTTGAGTAAATGCTACTTAGCAAAAATGAGACTTTATCATTCAGAAATTAATTGACACTTATGCTGCTCATTCTGTTTTGTTTTATGTTCTTGAGAAACTTTGAACAGGTCATACACATACTTATCATATTATACACATAATACATATTTATCAGGTTGATTTTACTTTTTTTTAAAAAAATGTTGACTTTGAGCCAAATGGTATATTTCTGAAGGTCTTTGTAGAAATTTACACTTCACTGCTGTTTGAGATTTCACAGACCAGAGCTACTCTGGTCTCTAAACCGACAATTTCAGTAGTTGCTTAAACAGTAAGGAAGAAAAGTAGCGTCAAGTAAAGATAAAGGTTGAATAAAAACCTATCTGTAATAATTTGCCATAAAGGTTGACATATTTTGATTTCTGCGCCTTAACACAACATTATTTTGTCCTCTTTTAGAGCTTGATTTCATGCAAAAGCATTTCAAATGTGTCCAGTGTAATAAAATAGAATAAAAGGTTGATATAAAGTTGTAGACAGACTGTTAGTGCAAGTGAACAGCAGACTTCTTGGCATCTGAGTTTCCCAATCAAAGAGCAAGGATGTTTTACTGTAATCAGTTTGTAATAACATCTGACAAAACTCTTCTGCAATGTGTCCAATCAGAGGTGACTACTTGGTGCAGTCATAGATGCATCATCTCCAGCTGTGTAAAACATATTAAGACCTGTTCTTAAGGAAATTAAATACATTAGGATTCATTAACTGAGGAACAAATGCTGTTTGACAGTGCAGAAATTTCTTGCCGTTAGGTCAGCTCAACTACTGTTAGACCAGTTGCAGATTTTCCTCTGTGAAGTTTTAGGGATTCTCTTTGAGCTCATTTGCTTAAGAAGTTAGTGCAAGTTGGCTTCAGTCTTATGGCCTTTACCTCAGTGACAATACTTCTCTGCCACCACAATAATCCCCTCTTTGTCTGGGGTCAACACAGAGATTCAGTTCCTCCTCTAATTCACTTCTTTCTCAGTCTTCCTTGATTCATCTAGAGTGACCTCAAATCCCAGATGGCTTTTTCTGTCCTTTCCTGTCTGTATCTGTCTGTCCTGCTCCTATCCAGCCCCTCTCTCTGCGACTCAACCCCGTCTCCTCAAAAGTTGTTTGAAGTTCTGACTCCCCACTTTCCTTGTCTTGTCAAAGAGAACTCGACTCGGTGTAATTTTCTCTTAATCTCTTCATCCACTCCTCTCTGGAGAAGGGCTCTGTTACCTGTGGATGGAGAGGAGGGAGGATCAGGAGGAGGAGGGGGCGATGGAGAGAAATAGACAGGGAGAGGGACAGGAAGCTGGCCTGTGACTGCCCCCAATCAGGCTTCCCTTCTCACACTTGTCTTTATCTTCCTTTTCCTCTCCAATCTTGTTTCCTTCCCTCTTGTTATCTTGCACCCTCAACTTAGAAAACTTTTCTTAATCTGTGGTTTAAAGTGCAGAGAGAGAGAATGCATCAGAGATAGAATGAGAAACAAATGAAAAGACACAAAACAGTTGACAAAGAAAGAAAGAAAGAAAGACGAACAGGTGCAGTCATGAAAAGACAAAGCTTCACCTGAATAAACTAGCGTTAAATTGACTCTACTTTTTCTTTTCTCCCTTCAGATCGGCGTCGCTGGTGAGTCTGATGTGGAGAAGAGAGTCAGTTAGAAAAAGGAGGGAGGAGAGGAGTGAGAGTGGATGTGATGGACATTCGCTGAAGAGTCTGGCCTTTCAGTAATAGTGCCTGCTGTGGAGCAGAGGTCAGAGGTAAATGCCACATGTGGATATGTCCTGCTATAATGAGAGGAAGAGGCTATGACACATTCACAAACACACTCCCTCTTGGATACACACAGTCTCACACACCCCTGCACCGACTCATCAATATTCTTACGGGTATTAATATGCAAATGTAGTCAAGTACAAGCACACAAACATGTTTTTCATACACAGAGGAGTGGGCGGATTACTTTAGAGATGTGATCCATCATTGATACTAGTTACCTTATCAGCACTGTGATCATTAATTTCCTCCAAAATTGGTAATATATTCTGATCTGTGTCAGATCATTGTTGTATATTTGAGGTGGAACAGTGAGAGGAGAGCTGTAATAAGTCGAAGGTCTTGACTTATCACAATATTGAGATTAGAGACACACCACAAGTGTGTTTTCTTTGCTACATTAACATGTTTTTTATTGGAAGTGTATGGAATAAATAAGAAGCTTAATTCTTTTTTATAGCATTTCTTAAACGCACAATTATCCCATTTAAGAAACTACTTGAAGGGAGGGTTAAAGTTAAGGCAACTTTATTGTCTCCCGTGTAAGAAACTTATATTGTGTCAAGGGAACTGCTGCATCAGACCAAATATTTAAAAAAAAAATAAAACACGCAAGAGCAAAAATAAAGAGATTTCCTTGAATAGAAACAATTATTTTTAATGCGTATCAGAATACTTTTTAAATTCACATGTCTCAACTTGAAATGTTTGTGTATTTTGTCTTTTTGAAACAAATTTCGTGCAACTTTAAATACTGTGAAAAAGCACCTCTTTATTTATCAGGACATCTAATTTAAGCCTTAAATTCTTGACAGAAAATGCAGAATACACGTTTTGGACAGACAGGAAATGTGATAAATTATTAAAAAAAAATCTTTTTTCATATGTGTTTTTCTCAGGAGAACAAACGAGTCAAATGAAAAATGAAATATTGAGCAGAACAAACAAGTGAAAGAACAACTTCTTCACAGGGAACTTCTCTTATTTTCTCTCTATGATTTTGCAAGGACAACCTCTGTATCATTTGGTAGCTCCAATAGTCTGTATTCCTAACTACAGCTGAAACCACTTTTGTGCTTTTAAAGTCCTACTGTATGTTTCAAAAGAAAACACATATTTCACTTTCACTTTCTTTCCAACTTCATGACATCAATAATTAAATGGTTTGTGGCTCTTACACGCTGAGTTTACACCTGAAAGAGTACACGCAACATTTTTGTTGTAAATGCAATCCAGTTGAATAAAGTGATAGTTAAATATATTCAGAATATTTAGTATGGCTAAAAATATCCTGTTACTTATCAAACCTGCCCACAGACAGACAGGCAGATACAAGCTTCCAATGTCAGAGTGGCTAATGCAATTATTTGTGTGTTTCTCTAAAACAAGAACCAAGAAACACAGCAGTTTAGTCAACTCCCAGTCCATATTTATGCTGTTTTTCTCTTCTCTTTTCCCCATCCACCATCTCTAAGTTTGTTCCTGACAGTCAGATGTTCTCTCTCGACTACGCTTCCTGCTTTTATTGTGAAATTCCAACTTGACCTACGAGATGCAGGTTGAAACATACCGCATCCCCCAGAAGTAAAAGCAGTGTTGTATGTACATGAATTTGCATGCATGTACGTTCATCAAGGCTTATTTGTGTTTGCATAAATGTGACTTTGCCTCATTTTCGTCTGCTCCTTCTGACAACATATGCATCCAGAAAATTCAACCATGTGCCAGCTCGAGTGTTCACATGAGTGTTTTGCATCACCTCACCTGTGAGTTCGTGTTTGTGTGCTTGTGTGGTCCTAACCCCCTACTATGTTAGCAGATGACACCTCTCCATGGTTCCATGGTCCTTAATGTCTCTCCCTCTCTCCTCACAAACAGACTCGCACACACATAGAGTACTTGTTCTTGTCAGAGCTCAAATCATGTAATTTCCCTCCTACTTATCACCTCATATTTTGGCTGTATACAGAATAACTTCCTGTGAATCCTGCTTATTCATGCTGGTTCTCTGTACTACAATGCCTATGAGAATATTAATCTCCCCTAAAGGGAATTTACCTTAAGATGTTTTGGAGTGAAATTGTGGTACAAGTGGAATAATTCAGGAGTGTGAGGTTTCAGTAGCCAGTCATGATTTTCCTTCATATTTTAGTGACTCTTCCCTGAAACTGTGTGTGAAAGTGAGAGTGTTTGTAGTTCAGCAGAAACCAGACATCTCACACGTCGCAGTGGCTCACCACTTAAACCATCTCCTGTCTGCCTCATGACTGTATGCTATCAGTATCAAAATAAACCCTTAAAGATCGGTATTTCAGTTTCTACAAAAGGCCTCAACTGAAGCAAGAGAAAACAATATTTGAGGGTAACTTCAATTTTTAAAAAAACATACACATTCATGGGTTTGAAAGATTATTTGTGATGCTACCTGTGTACTGTATAGACCTATAATTAAGATTTTTTTTTTAATGCAGCAGGATTTATATATGTCATTCTAATTGTAATAGGAGCAGAAGGATGACTTACAGAGAAGCCGTATAATCCATGAGCCATGAATTTACCAACATCTGTGTGTGCTCAGTGATATCCTGTTGTTAGAAATATAATTAGACATACCCTGTGCAGAACACATGCAGTGATGCCTCACAAAGTACAAATTGTACAGCAAACTGTCTGTGTAAACACAGGTTATACACACAAACACAGACGAGCACAGCAGGTGCTGTTAACAAACGTGTACGCTCACGCATGCATGTATTTAAAAGTCACAAACTGCATGGGCCTATACAATATGACATAATTTTCTTTATGTAAAGGCAGAAGAAATAGTTTTGTATTGTGTGCAGTGGTAGATGAAATATTTAGATCCTTAAATAAAAGTATCACTGCACTATGAAAGTACTCAACTAAGTTAATACTGTATATTCAAAACCTTACTTTTGTAGAAGTATGTAAATATCAGTATAACAAGTAAAAGTACTCATGGTTTAACAAGTTTAACTATTACTCCTGATATATTTGGACTAATATTACATCCACATTATGGTGTTTGTTGCTTTTATTGCTGTAGATGTTTTTGGTTGTAATTTAAACTCCTTTATACTTTTGGGTAGTTTAATCTACAGCAATGCGCCGCCTCTGTAAAGTCCTGAAAACTGCCTGTTTTCAGCCTCATGGTAGCATCTTTTTAAGGTAAATCTTAAGGTAAAAGTACAAGTAAAGTACAAGTACCTACAATAGGGCCCAACTGAAATGGGGCTGACGCCAATATCAGGGCTCCACGTTAAATTTTTTCATCACTTTCCCGGAACTGTTTAGAAAAACAATTTTAACTGTCCCAAAATCAAATGTTGTTTCTTTCCTTTCTTATCATCATCTATAGTTGTTGACGTTGGTGGCATTACAAAAACAATGCTGGAATGAGGGCATAAATGATTCCATTTATTTTGCTCCATGCAAAGGAAGTTTTACAACAAGACTTTTAAGCGTTATCTGTAGAGTATAAAAAACACAATAGGGCTTACACAATTGACCTAACATTAAGTGAAAACTGATAAATAGTTTCAGTTTTTTCGATTAAAAATGTTGAACATTTGCTGGTTCCAGCTTCTTAAATGTGAGTATTTGCTGCTTTTCTCTGTTATTTATCACAGTAAATGAGGAGCATTATGCGTTTCAGGCTATGCTTTTTCTTAATTAAACATAAAAAAATCTCATTGAGATCTGTTTGAGCTGTGAGCTATTTTGCCAAGACAGCGTCAATAAAAACTATTATGCAACAGTCTGCCTACATTGAGAGATTCACAAGGTGTATAATCATGTAAAGCATTTTTTTCTCTCACTAGACAAGCACCCTATGTCTGCCTGTGTTGGGAGTAATGCATTTCAAAAGTAACACATTACAGTAATATATTACTTTTGGGCAGTATCTGAGTAGTATAATGTGTTTCTAATAAAATTTTAGTACTATAACCCCAGGATTCTACTGGTTTCCTGTGTGTTCTGGAAGAACTCCGTTGTGGGTTTGCTTCTTGTGACAACGTCCATCAACACTCACTGGCTGCTTTTCAGAGTGCTGTATGGCTGGACAGCTCAAGTCGAGAGACTGACGAGATTTTTACCATGATAACAGTATCACGCACGATCGCAGCCTCTGAAAACCTCTGATGTGTCAACCCCGGGCCTGGCTCCGCACACAATGATATTTTAATAATGAAGTTTAATGAAATATGATCCTATGTCAACACGGAGTGTTTTATTCTGAAATTACCTTGATATTGTATTTTTGTATCTATGTCTGACTTCCTGTCCCACTCAATCTGCTCTGTGCTGAATCACTGTGTTGGGTTCCAGAATCCAGGAAAAGTAGAAGCCTTGTCTGCTGCAGAGGGCTCTGGAGCAGTGACAGCATAGAAACACACTGCCGCAGCCAGAGGAAGCATACAAACTGACTAGAGTTGAAACATTTCAGCTCTGCTCCCATGCCGACTACACAAAAACTGACTTTGTCCATTCCTACTTTTGGCACTTACTCCTTAGTAATATATCAATGCTAAGTAATAATTTGGCTACTCAAACATACATATACTGCACATACACTCATCCCGGAGGCATCTGGGGAATATCTGTTATCATCCCCAACACATTTTTTATTGTCCCTGGGACAAAAGGGGAACCAATAGTCTCAAGCCATGGCTGACACCTACATTAGGGAGCAAGAAAATTTCGAGATCAGCTGATATTATACATACATACATACCATTGGCTGAACGTCCTTATCAAATTTTTGTGACAAAGGTATTTATAAGATGGTATTTATTCCTAACATCAGAGCACTGAACAGAAAACTAGAGTTGCCGTGGTGTGTAAATTTTCCCACCGACTAATACATTCATGACACCACCAGTGTGACTGGCAACACCAAGCATTTTAGAAGAAAAAAAGGGATTTTCATTATTAATAGGCTATATAGGGCACTTACTTTGATCTTTAACATTCATTTTTTTAATCCACCCCCCAGGGTTTATGTTAGCTGGTATTTGCCGGCTTTTCACTGGTATGACGTGTAATTTTCTGGCATGAAAATATCCAAAGCCAACATTTCCGGTCTGTGGGCATTTTAAGTACTGTAATTAAGTACAATACTTGAGTAAGTTTACTTAGTTACTTAATTTCATTCCACCAGTGGTTGTGTGTGTGTGTGTGTGTGTGTGTGTGCGCGCGTGCGCGTGCGTGCATATATATGTGTGTCATAGATGATGTCTAGTTGTTTTGTATCTGTCTCTTTGTATCTTCCTGTATATATACACTTCTCATTGAGTATTGTTTTCTCTGTCTACCTTGTAAGTGTGTGTGTGTGTGTGTGTGTGTGTGTGTGTGTGTGTGTCACTTCTTATTTTCAGTTTGACTGTCTTTCAAGCCAATGATTTTTGAACAGTCAGTCCTGTGTGATATTACAGCAGCACAGTGAACCAGCCTCAGCTCATAAAGCACAGACACTTAAACATACAGACACTGTGTTATTACAGACTTTGGTTAGAACAGCAATCATTGTCTCACCATCATATTTCACCATTGTAATAATCATTTAGCACCTACTGTTCTCTGACCCATAGACTCAAACTGTGTTGTTATTGCACGCAGAATGGTCACAGCTAAGTGGGGGTCAACTGATGCAGAGGAGAAGGATCATGCGCAAAATGGCCACTGTTATGTGGGCTGTTAGACCTTAGATGGATCTTCTGCTGGATACTGGACAGGAAAAAGGTTTTTCTAAGATCCCAGAAGTGTTTGTTTGAGTAATGATGGAAGACAGAAATTCTTTGCATTTGAAAACAGAAACAGCCAGAGAGAGAATGCTAACCTTGGGTGAAAACATTCAAATTTATCTGACCCTATTCGTACAGTATATACAGTAAAAGGCGATAATTACATCGTTATATAAAAAAAATGTTGACTGATGGGGCCATAGTGTTTATTCAGTGATAGAACAATGCTATGTCACCTCTGGCTCTGCCACTGACACAAGTGTCAATATTCAGTGGTCATTTGATATACAGTATTTGAAAACAATCAGTTTTGTCACATGCCTTTTGAGGACAGTCAATTCGTTAATCGTTTCAATTCAGAACTTACCAAACAAATCTCAAAGACTGTGGATTGACCCCAGGGGGAAAGGGGGTGGGGGTGGGTGCAGTGGCAGTCAAAATAAAACAGACTTTCCTCTGGTATGTGTTAGTGGAAGCTTTTTGTTTTAGGTACAGAGGTCTTTTCAAAAAAAAGATTGATCATAATAAAGGCTTATTAGGTGCTGAAACACAGCAAAACAGTTCAAAAACACTGACAAAAGTTTTACAACTTTGGAAATCTATTACCATAAGTGGATGCTCTTGCATAGCAGTGCAGCAGAAGTTGTGACAATACCTTGTTTTTCCAGAAAAACCCTGTGTTTTGGCCAAAGTCATCTGTGACAGCACATGTGCATGCCATGTCCTCAACATTGACATATAGAAGAAGAAGAAGTCTTTACATGTCACTTACAACTACATTGAGTTTGACTTAACTGCATTGAACCCATCCGTTAGGAGCAGTAGGCAGCCACTGTTTGGCAAGTCCCCACTGCTATGGGAAACAACAATGAAAACTTGTGAGCTGGCAGCCTACATGCTGGAAATGGCAAGTTTTGATGACAGGGATTTAGACATTTTAACGCTGGGGCTCTTTTCCACATGTTTAAATCTTTCACTAAAACCAGTTTCTCACCGAAACTGTTTTGCAGAGGCACAGTTGCAGCATTTGGGCTTTGCGCTGCCCACGACAATTGTGATTGGTTTAGAGAAAAACAGAATGTGTAAGTGTAGAGTCAGACTTTTCCCCAGCACTGAGTGCTGTGGAGAGAGATCTGGCTACACGAAACCACAAGGAGACCAAATACAGCTTTTGGACAGTGCTGAAGTTAAGGGCACTGACAAAAGAATTTTACCTGTGTTTGGTGGTGGGGCAAACAGGAGCACCTTAAGAAAACCCATGCAAACAAAGGAGAACATGCAAATTTCACACAGCAAGACCCTGCCCTGTAGGGAATCAAACCCAGGACCTTCTTACTGTGAGGTGACCATGCTATCCACTGATCCACCATGCTATAAATACATATGTAATAGTTCAATATAATTTAAAATCCAAACAAACAGAACAGTAAAGTCAAATCAATAAAAATACAACGTGGTTAAACCAATGAGTTACATCCTAAGACACGAGTGGCATTAGCAAAAAGCAACTCTATGTAAATGGTTTTCTGAATTTGTGGATTTGAAGTTCAGAAAGTCAAAAAGGCCCACACAAAGGCACACATCAAAATACCTTAAAGCAAATGAGCTTTGCCGAGAATGAAACTGGGGAGGGTTGAAAGAAGTCCTTTCATGCATAACTCATCAAACCAGCACCACTGTACTCTTATCATTACCCAGCAACCTAATGTTATGTGATGTCATTCATAATGCAAAAAGAGCAAAGAGAAGACAGTGGGCTTACCTTTATTAATATTTATACATTTCAGAACCTTGAAAGATGTTGAGAAACTGCTGGCCAAAACCTTAATCAAAACATGAAATATGCATACGAATATTTGTAAAGACTCTACAGTGTCTCATTTGCAGCTGAAATATTTGAAATTGAATATATTATACTTCTGTGCAAATTTGTCCGAAACTTATGACTTGACATATGATACCGTTGCTAAGAACCATTTTTATTGAGCAACATTCAAAATACTCTAAACTAAAATTAATTAAATTGTAGCGATTATGCATTTCTACACGAACACGTCTCACATCCATTTGTGTGTGTCCAAAAGTTGCATGTGTATGATATTGTGTGTAGTATCTCCCACGTGTGTGCTGCAGTTCCCTGCTGTTTTGTAATTAAATCTGAAATCCAGTCTAATTTTCCTTACTTTGCAGTTTTGGAGGTTAATTGCAGGAGCCATGCAGCCTCTGGCAAGCTCTCCTCCGTACTTTCCCGTACCAACTACACTGACAATAGTTAGTGGTAAATGAGAGGATGTGAAGCTGCAGCAATAACAACACCATTCCCCCCATGGGTCATGAAGAGAACAGGCAAATACAGGAATGCAAATAGAAATTAGGGTAAAACAAATGCTAATGGTGAAAAAAGATGCTTAGATATAGTTTTAATGACGAGATTTCTGTGCCTGAATGATTCTGTATGTTGCACACGGTGGGTCTTGCCCTGTGGTTGAGAGGTCATTAGGGAATAAAGAGCCTGTGATAGGGCCCATAGTAATGAGGACACTGGGTGGAAGCAAAGCACAAACCATTCCAACATAATATTATCAGTCAAGTTATATCAGTCAAGGTACTGTTTGTTTTCTTTTGCTTGATAAAAATCTACAAATAAACTCCCTCCAAAAAAGTAAAAAAAAAAAAAAAAGAAGGAATTTCTGTGCTTTTTGAGATTATATTTGTTTATATATGTGTGTGCATTTAGTGATTGACTGAGGATGGGCCAAAGTACTCTACAAGCTTAATAGCTTCTGACAGAAGAACCTTTACACAGGACACCACGATTGCAAAGCATTCATGAGTGTGTCGGGGTCAGTGCGTGTACGACAGTGGTGTGTATATGCTCAGTGCCTGTGGGCAGTCAAAGCTGTGGAACTGACAGACAGCCACTAACCTTCTCGCCATGCAGCCCTGTGATTGACGTCTCCATGGTGAGAAAGTGGGCAGCAGGAGCACCAGATATTACTGCAGAGGTCAGGGTTTAGCAGAGTGAGCAATCAGTTCAATGCGCGTATGTTTGTGTGTGTGTGTGTGTGTGTGTGTGTGCATGCACGCATGTATGTGGGCAGATTTGTGAGCCTGTATCTACCTTCCTCTTGCAATTTCCCCCTTGTGATGATATCAATTTAGCACTCACTATTGAGCTGTGCAATTGTCATTTGATGCCACTTGATACCAACACATTTTTCCCACCCTATAATAGAAAAAATAAACAGATATAAGTGGACAAAGAATGGACAGATGGCTGGATGGGTGTATGGTGTGTAGCAGGTGCAGACAATAATTTTAGTAAGCGTCATCAATATTACCTCAGTTATATGTGTTTTTGTCACCACAACTACATGCCAATTTGTGATTTCCCCATGGACCAGAAACTTTTGTCTATTGCTGGGTTTCCTTTGAAATGTATCATGGATGGTAACCATTTTCTCCGAACCCTGGCAAAAGAAAATGTGCATTTCTGTGCTTCCATCCATTACTGTCATGCCAATATCATTATCATTATGCCACTACAGAAGAAGAAGATGCAACTTGCTGACATTATTAAAGAACAGAACTAAAGAAACGGAAACAAAGGAAGACCAAAAGAAAACATTATAATAAATAGCTCAATGGAATTTGGAATTTCTGCAAAATGTTTTGGTTTCCCCATCAGTACACAAATTTTCTGTGTTTTCGTCTGTATTTTTCTGTACTGCCATAGCATCTCGGGGGAGTGGAATGCAGAAACTCGAGCATTGTTTGAGTCACATAATTCTAATCATCATACTTTATTTGCTGAATCTATTTCCATTGCACTTATTGGCATTTACCTTTTATCAGTACAACTCTAAAGCATAAAACTTTTATGCAAATCATGGTTTGTTTAAATGGAAACCCACCTTACGGCAACAACCCAGAGATTAAACTCAATTTTGAAGAACAGTGAAGTTTTGAAAATGCAACATTTTCATGAAACATTAATTATTATAACTCAAGTTAATTGACTGAAGCACAAGATCTAAGTTAAAAACACCTTGCCTGTCTCAGTGTTTATCATGTGCTTCGTATCTGAGAATCTTTCACTTTCTGACTGACTTTGCTCTAGCGATACACTGATACCAAGATCTTTGACCCAATAGACATTTTTAATTATACAGACATTTCAAATGAATTCAGTAGGCCTAAATGCTCCCCCTCCCTCACGTGTAATCAGAGTTTTCTAAATGTGAATTAGAAAGTCAATTGAATAAACTCTGAGCTCCACAAAAAACACAGAGGCAAACATGTCTGATAATATCAGTGCAGGGTGTCATCTCAGAAGTATTGTTTGAATTTAGATTGGAGCTAAAAATTAAAGTAAATGGTGAATTGAGGGAGAAAGAAAAGGAGAAAGGCCTCAATGGAAAACAAGCTAAACGTTCCGCGTTGCTGTAATTACCCTTTAACGCTTTTAAATGTCTCTTCTAATTGGACTTTCATATGAGCCCACCTTGGTCTTTTCCCATGGACTCTGGTTAGCACAAGTGAAGCGGGGCATTAATGTGTGTCCTTGTGTGTGTGTGTGTGTGAGGGTGTGCGTGCATGCACATGTGTGTGAGGAAGAGAGAATGGAGGGGTTAGTAGATGGAGACGTGTATATTGTCTGGTGGTTTAAGCAAAGCTCCTTGCTGTCAGCTCATTTGTCTTTATCATACACAATCAGAATGGCCCCACAAGGAGCGAGCCATTACCGTCTAGTTATTGTCAACACCCCTTTTACAACTGTGGACACACACACACACACACCCACTACAACCTGAAGTTTAGCTTATTACACAGGTGACAACACCACTCATAAAGACAGCTTTTCAAATACACAAATGCTCACAGAAATACAGACAGATGCAGGCAAGCATACATGCAGTCATACCTTCACTCACTTAAAAACTTATTATCTACAAAAATATGTGCTGTCCAAATGTATCACCACCTAAGTCTAATTTATTTCCAGCAGAAGACAGACGGCTAGCATGATAAAGCTGATTCATAATTTATCAGGACTAATAGCCCCCTGCCTGTGCCATTGGCTGTTATCTGCCACAAATTGTGGGCTAAAAAAAAACCTGTGTTTTGAGCGAGTGTACATGTGGCGTGACAGGCTGAAAAAGGATGAATTGAAAATGAGCATCAGGTTTTTTTCACAGCGCAGTTGGAGGTGTGGTGCACATACAGTCCGTTATGTGTGTGGTCATTATCGGGGAAGGTACACAGGCTACAGTGTTTTTATGCGAGTGTGTGTGTGGATCTGCAATGGAGACAGCAACACAATCAGTCATATGAATAATAGCATTTTTAAAACCTGTATTTCACAATTTTTATACTGTGAGAAATGCTTCTTTTTCCAATCAATGCTCATGAGTGATCACAGATATATTTCTTTAAACCAAAACTACAGAGGTGTGACATCCCTCATTTTAACCTTTTACCGGGCCTTAACACTGACTAGTACAAGGACCTTAAGAAGGTTGAAACGCAAGAGATTGTTATTATTATTTGCCAAAATAAATCACAGTTTTGGGGGACTAAACGTGTTTTGGATATTAATGAATTCAGCACACATGTCAACATTTTATATAAGGTTTGGGCGTAAGCGTGCCTAAATACCTCAATAATGGCACCTACAAAATTTTTACAGAAGAAATCTTTGTGGTATTTTACTTACATGTATGAAAAGGCATATCAAACATATTCATAAGGCGACACTGTAATCATAAGGGCTGCCATAATTAATTTACTGTGCAGTTTTTGCAAATTGTCACATCACGTAGTTTTTAACTTTTCATTGTAAACCTTGCCCATAGTGAACACATTTACGTTCCAATATTCAATCATAGTCACAGCGCCACCTACAGGCAACAAGAAGCTAGTGAGCCTATAAGCAAATTACTCCTTGCACTTTAACCTGATACAAGGTTATTAAAGTCTTAAAGCTATGGTCTACGATTTGAAAACCAGTTTGGCTGTTGAGACAGATTTGAAAAACGCATCCTGCCCATCCTGCCGCCCCCCTCGCTCACCCCTC
>JAQLOL010000024.1:10833456-10843511 GCA_029783665.1 Naso thynnoides
CTGGTTCTAACATTACGTCAAGATAAATTTCAATGTTTGATTTATTTACCTGTCTAGCAAAAAGGTTGCAACCTACGTGTCTATTTTCAGGTTCTTCTCCATGAGTTGTCTCCACCTGGGGAAAGCTACGCTGATGTAGACTCTCGTTTTATTCCGGTCAGAGTTCCTTTTTCTTTTCTTTAGTGATTTTCTTTCAGTCTCGTGGAGCAAAGTGTATCCATGGTCCTCCATTTCAAGGGAGAGGGAAAGTATATGAACCGCAGGGAGCTTTTACCGACACAGTTGCTCGCGTCTCCGCATCTCCTCCCCGCCCCCAACAACACACGGGGATTTGAAGGCAAAACGCAAAAGGCGAAGTTTGTCCCCTTTTGGCTACCTCATTCAAGATGGCGATGCAGCATGGTAGCCTGCGGTTGGGTGCGCCTCCACCTATATATACATAAACAGCTAATTTTAGGGAATGAGAAAGCTTTCATTTGTATGCGATTGTGCTTTGACTTCGGTAACATATGTATTTTTGAAAGCAATATTTGATTTTTGCTAGTAAAAAGCCAAATAAGTTACATACTGGGCCTTTAACTGTTCAGACAAACCATCAGTTGGTAACATCCATCATAGTGTAAAAACAGAACTTCCACTTCTTACGCAGTTGTCTTTTGCATGCATTAGCAAGTGTGTTAACTTGCATTTTTGGCCCTGCAGTGATTTAAATAATCTGAAAAATGTCTGCTTGCTAACAACCTGTGTGGTTATCTGACTGCTTATGTTGCTACATTCAAAGGCTTTGCATCAAGTCTGATCCTGACTTTCTTTAGGGATTGATCGCAACTAAAAAATGTAAGGCCTGATTATGTGTTGTATGTGACATAAACATACACCATGGCAACATAAATCCCTGCATCTGACATCTTTCCACACAATAAAACCCTTACAGGTGCTGCCAATATGAGGCTGCTCTGTGTGAATACGGTCTGACAAGAGGAAACAAGAGAAATCAAGGGGAAGTTTCTCTCTCATTTTCTCTCTGACTCCCTCTTTCTCCAGCCAAACTTGAGTAGCTTGCAACATATTGTGTATCTTGTGTGTGTGGGTGTGTGTTTGTGCCTGTGCCCGTGTGTGTTCTGGCTGGTAGACTATTCGATGGAGGTTGTGTGTAATCCCTATTGTTGCTGAAATGCCACCGCTGTTATTAGGGAAGATTTATGTGCTGTGCCCTGGGATGGAGTCAGAATGCCAGCTTGTGTGTGTGTGTATGTGTGTGGTATTAATACATTGCACTGGGGGATAGACTCACAATGCCAGAATGCATCCATGTTTATGAGTCACTGTCAGATGTAGCCAACTTTTTACATACCATTAATTGATTTAAACAGACAAAATCAGTGAATGGGTGAAAGCATAAATTGTGTAAAAGATATTTAAAGGAATTTAATATTGTGAAAGGAAAAAACACTTTATTCTCTCATTTATGTTACGAACACATTATGGTTACACCTCTCAGTACTGGTGTATGATTGTAATGAGTCCTAGAAAATGTAGTGTTGAGCACTACTTTCAAACGGAGCAACCAAATCACCATGCTATTGGTGGAAAAGGTTTAAAAGGCACAAATATGAAAAGGGAAGCCATAGGAACCAAACAGCTCAATCTTAGACTCACATGAGATGACACATGACGGCATGTGAACCCCCTCTAGCTACTGTTCTTTGCTCCTGTCTGTTCAAACTTTATGTTCCCTGCTTCTGTCCTTTATCATAACAGTCTGCAGTCACAGGTTAAAGCCAGGTAAAAGTTGGTGAGCCTCATGGTGCCGCAGACATTGACCACATTTTTGCCCATAGAATGACCATGATTGTATAGGATTTGTCCTAGCTCGGTAGCACACAAAGGAAAGAAACCAGGCCCATGCTTTTGTGATTATTGACTTTCACCTCTAAAACAGTTCAATCCATGTCTCAATCTGTATCCATTTGCAAGACTAATCTTAATCACAGCATACAGTCAAACACAAATAACTGTCTTATGCTATGTTATCAACCAAATTCATCTTTCAGCTTGTTTTTTGTGTGTTTTGTCCTTTTTTTGCAAATGAATTACACACAATATTTAAGTGAAGGGAGGTGAAGGAAGAGTCTCTAACCATAACCATAACTTTGCAACTTGGATTATATTCTGTGCAGTTCTCAGTGTGTTTCAGTTTGCTGAATTTATGTTTTATATGTTTATTGATTTATGTCCTATTCTATTTAAAGCCATGACTAGAAGCTCTATAGGTCGCTCTGTCGGTCGGTTGGTCCACAAAAATCCCCCACTCTTTGGCAACCACAGTTTTCACCCGAGGAGACTGAAATTTGGCATGGAGGTTGTGTGTGTGTGTGTGTGTGTGTGTATGTATGTGTGTGTGTATGTGTGTGTGTGTGTGTGTGTGTGTGTGTGCGTACGCTTAAGGTGTGTTTTTGTATTCACACACACCCCCCCACACACACACACAACTCATCAACCATTTGTTGTCAACTGTACACTCTTGTGAGAGGTGTCACTGCAGACAGTGCCTTTTATATCTTCACTTAGTTTCCTTCCAAAGATAAAGTAAAGACAGGACTAACATTTTTGGCAGCTGGTCATAGTTATTGCAAATTCATGCTTGTTATTTTCTTTTATTTCCTTTTTCTACCTGCACTCTTCTTTCAGCTGCTGTAAAATGCAAATTTCCAGTATCAGTAAAGTCCGTCTTGTCTAATTTTATCCTCCCTTATTTTATCTTACCTTAAAAGTGTTCAGAAAGAAAAAATACACAATGATTTTGCTTTTTATGGCAGTTGGCAATCAGTGTTTAGATGCATTTTCCAACCTGTATTGTGACAAATCAAGAATGAAAAAAAATTGCAGTAATTTTGGAGGTGCTGTATTGTCATTAAGAGTATATCATGACACCCCTACTTTCAGTCCTGAGTCACATATGTGTCTGAAAAATGAATAGTAATCATAGGACACTGGCAGGATTGATGACAGAAAGACTACAACGAAGGGTCACTCTGTCCTCTCCACAAGGACTTTTGATATTCACGGGCGCCCTTCTTCTAACTGTGTATGTCACTTGTCATTCATCTTATTTTTTTCCCTCTGGCTCTGTGTGTGTGTATGTGTGTGTGTGTGTTTGAGTGTGTCTGCCCTTGTGTGTTAATGTGCCTCTGAATCACACGCACGTTTGTGTTTGCATGTGAGTGTTCGAGTGGCTGTCAGGTCGTATATGTGGTTCACTCGAGAATGGCACCGATGAATAAGCAGCGCCAATGTCATCTTGAAACCTTCAAGAGAAGAGAGGATGAGAGGATAGAGAGATGAGGAGAAATGAGGCAAAAAGAGACAAGGTGGGCTGATGAGAGTGGAAAGGAATGGGGGTTGATGAGAGGAGGGAAGAGTGGAAGGAGATGAAATGAGGCAAACGGACAGCAAGTGGTAAGGAGGTAAAAATGATTTCTAGAAACTACTGCCCGGAAGGAACGCTCATTTAGATCCACTCCTGTCTACTTGTCAGGCAACTTTCTTTTTTCATTCCTCTTTGCTTTTGTGCTTCGAACCTTCATCTGCCTTCTCTGCCTCTCTCTCCTCTCTCTCCATCTCTTTCCATTACTCAGAAAAGCCTTCCTTCTCCTACAGCCGTGTCACATTTGTTATTCTTTTGAATCCTTTTCTTCTGTCTCTCTGTCCCATTCTCTATTCTTGTCCCTCCCCCCTCCACTTTTTTCTTCTTAACATCATCTCTGAGCTGTGATTCGCCATTGATGCCGCTGTCTGCTTTGTCAAGGTTTCAGTTGGTTGCACAGCTTCAGTCTTGTCAACAGAACAAATAGATCTTCATTTGACCAAATAGTCCTTTAACTGATCCCTGGCTTTGACAGCTGCTTTACTTAAACATCTACAACAGACTGTTTTCTCTCGACTCCCCTAAATATATTAATATATATTTTTCCATATGCTTATAACCAAAATGCTGCAGAGTGGCACACCCACAGACCACAGAGTAGGCTAATGCTTTTATTCCACTAATTCCTATTTTTCATGATTTCATCATTAATGTTGCATTGTATTTTAAGGACTCCACATTTTTTTTATGTTTAAATTATTGCTCCTTAAAAATACTACTGTATTGAGGTCTTAGGAAACCCCAGTCAGAAGCATCCTACACTGTCCATGCAGTTTTAATAGATTAATTTTTATTTAAAATAATCAGTGATAATCAGTATTAATTAACTATAGATTGATTTCACGTTTTTCATGGGTTCAAATTTAAGGTTAAACACCCATTTTAAGGAGATTACTGCTCCTTCTTCTTTGTTGTGTTTATACTCTCTGTAAACACCATAATTTTACATTATTAAATTGAAAAATTGAAATTTGAATTAAATTAATTCAACCTTTATTTAAACAAAGGATCATACTGTAACAAGGTTCTCTTTCTACTTTTTCATTGAAGGACAAGTGAAATTTAAAAATGCTGAAATTTGAATGACTAGTACTTTTTATCACTGATTTTATAATGGGGCCAAAGTTAACGTAACTTCTTTCACTACACAGTTTAAATATAATTCAATAATATTCGCTTTGAAAAGACTGAAAATTCAATAACCCCAGAATCAAAGAATAATAATTGTTGTGAATTGTACTGTGTATAAAAACCACAATTTGCTTAAAAAAGTGGGTGTTTTGTTTAAGACCATATGCATATACAACAATATGCAGATGACATTCATTTAATTATTTATAATGATTCAAAAATAAATAAGCTATCACTTGTTTCTTGCAGTATTTTAGCGCTAGTCCTTATAATATTTTAGAGGACAAAAACTGACAGCAATAATTTTCTGGTAATTTTTCATTTGTGATAAACTTTACATCATTATGCATGCCAACTTTTTATAAAGTAGTTTTGCTGGTCATTCGTTATCACTGGCATCTGAAGGCATTGCTTGCATATTCTCCATCTCTTGTGCAGATTTCTTGCAGTGTTTTGGTCTCCTTCAACAATTCAAAGACATGTCAGGTAGTTAAACTGGGAGCTCGCCGGTGGCTGTGAGTGCAAGTTTGAATGGTTGTCCATCTGTATGTGTTATCCTATGATAGACTGGTAACCTATGGAGGGGCAACCTTGCTTTTAGTTGAATGAGCACTGCTCAGGCTCTGGCTTCAGGTTAATGGCTTTAGAGACATAACATTATTTCATTGTCTGTAAATGACAAGTTTTCTTCTCTTCGATGCTTTTTTAATTAGGAGGCAAATGACTGACAAACAAAACAAAGAAAGCATTTCTTCTTTTTTTTTTTTTTTACAACGAACCGTTTTGGCAAGTCAGAATTTCAGAATGGCATAAAGAAACACATTATTTCCAGTGAGCAGATAACATATTTGAGTAAACAGTTATTTAGTTATTTAGCTGTCACTGTGCACATCTGGAACAAAAGGAATCAGTGGAGCTCAAACAGACAGGTCCATTGCTTTTGTCTTCTCTTTCATGTCCTTTTTTCCCTTTCTTTAATCTAACACATAGTTTGACTTTATCTTTTCCAGGGTAGATTTGCTTGTATTTGCGTTTGTTGTAAGTCTTTGCACAGAATTTGCATAGAAAAGCAAGATTTGTTGGTTCAGTCTCCAAAGGCCCTCACACACACACACACTTACACACACACACAAAGAGAGAGAAACTGCATATAATCCCGTAGCATTTACTCAAAGTTACAGTGGGTAAATAAATTGTACTGTGGACTGTGTCATAAGATGCTCAATGCTTTGTATCTAACCTATCATTTAAAGTAAAAAAAACAACAACAACAAAAAAAACAAAATCACAATGGCCCCCTGCCTTTATAGACAAAAGGTCCGTCCAGATTGCAGATCTAAGATCCAAATAACAAATCAGATATACACGGAAACAAACATTTTTCTACATACAAATAATAAACATACTGTTCAAAGATGCACAACTGAACCGACGCGCACAGCACAAACAAATTTACACACTTGGCATAAGATCAGAGGGACATGCTTACCAGTTTTCCTTTCTAATCTTTGCAATTGGCGTCCACTTTCGTGGCTGAACGTCAACTCTGTCACACTAGCAGAAACGCAGTTTAGTATTCTCTCACACACCCATTAGATCTGAGGTGTCTTTTGCTTTCACTACCTGAGTAGAAAGTGAAAATATATGGGTGTAACTGTATACCCTGGTGCTGAGCTACTTTCAAGTTCAAGAGATGCACGTTCCACGCTGTCACACACTTCGAGCCTGTGAGAGGTGATGTATTAGCCTGGAACCACAGAAACAGAGCAGAACCGTGCATCAAAACATAGGCATGAGTGAGTTGGAGTGAGTCTCAATCTGATCTAAGAGGACCTGTTTGGACTATTACTTTTTTTGACTTTATGCAAGAAAGAAGTGTTCTGCTGGTCAATCTGTCACTGTAAATTAAAGGACGGCCATAAACACACGGTTCACTTGCCGTGGTTACACCATGCTCTAGGTATAAACAAGGTAGGCGCGTATACATCATGAGTGATTGACATCTGTCTGTGCCTGTTTTTTTACTGGCATTTGCTGATTTAAGCACAGCTTTGCCATTATTTTTATCTTAGCAGAGGTCTTATTAACCAGGTTGAACATGTGTATGCAAGCGTAAATACCAAAGTCACAACTGGACCTTTATGTCTTTGTTAAAGTTACTAACTCGAATTAATGCCATGTTGAGTCAGTGTTATTTTCAGTTACTCAACATACAGGGCTAGTTTTCATATTTAATTTATTTAAAGCTGGTGAGTTGTGAGTCTCATAGGTTTTCATAGCTAATTATTGTAAATTTGCTAAGCTGTCAGAAACTACCAAGTTCACCTCTTGCATGGATGTTAATTATTTAAGATTGCATACCCATGCTCAGTTATTGAAAAGACAGAGTCTACTGTTTCACTTTGATGTTGATAAAGGTACTATGCCATTGTACACACAGCCTGATTCTGCCCCTATTCTGCCTGTGATTGGCTCTGACCCTCACATTTGTTTTCAAATCCTAACTATCTAAACTGCTATCTAACCTTAAAGCTGGGGATACACCACATGACTTTCACAATCCTAACAGATTCTGAAAAGGCTGGGAGTATACAACCAACCCACTGGTTTTAACAGATTTTTTTTATGAGTACTTAAATACTGGAGATCACACATTTGATAACCGTGCCAGATGAGGGATCACAGACTACACAACTTGTAACTCCAGCTGAATGCAGCAAACTGTCGTTAAAACACCTGCAAGAGTAAACAAACCACACTCCAGTCCTGAAAGTGGCGGTATTTCATCTGAAAGTTGTTTACCAACTGCCATTAAATAACAATATATGAAGAAGAAGACCCACTTATCATCTTACCTCCTCTGTGTTCATTGGCTATTGACAGTATGTATTTGCCATTGGGTCAGTGACCATACACTACATGACTGCGTCCAGAGTTGGCTCGGAAAAATCAAATGTTTGATATGCTCTGCCTTATGTCGGGTAGAGTCTATTATCCTCACACCCTTGCAGATTTGAGTCTGTGCTCCCATACACCCACAGATTTCTGTGCCAACTTGACACACCAACTGCTTGCAACTAGTGATGACTGGTGTGGACGAGGATGGACTCTGAATGATTGTGAATCCTATGTTAAAATCCTTTCTAAAGTTGTGTAGTGTATCCCCAGCTTCATCCTAACCAACCAATAAACACTTGCTATCCAGAGAGACGTAAGTGGGACATTTCTAGACATTTTTTGGACTAATGGAGTTTAGTTTTTGCTTGCTACTGGGAACAATGGGTAGTCCCCTGAAAAATACTGACAAAACAGCAAGTCTTCCTTAACAAAATAATCTAGCTGCCGTTTAAGCCATATTTTAAGGAAATAGCTAGCAAGGTAGCAGTTAAGTAGACTGACACCAACACTAGCAAGGACATTGGTCAAGAAGTCAAATTCTCATACTTTCTGAAGAGTAATTGGCAAGTAATATAATGCATAGCTAACATTAATGCGGTAATTACCTTAACACTACAAAATTACTGATGAGATATTGTAAATTCATTAATATTGTTGTTTTGACAAACTGGTGGTAGAAAAGTCATCACAAATCATACATAGCATTATTTTATAGACTCTAGTGTTTGCAGCAGTTTGTCCTTCCCTTTGATATCCCTGCTCTTGTATTAACTATTATATTTTATTAATTATATTGCAAATCCCTGCCACATGCTTTTGATGTTACAAATGCTCCTTTTGGAAATGTCAGGTGTAAGAATTGTGCAAAAACTGAACAATTTATGACCCTTCTGTGTTTATGTAATATTGAAACAAATTTTATAAAGTAGCTTTTAGAGGTAAACAAGTATGATTTTGATCACAAGGTTGTTAAGGTATCAAGGTGCAGGGTCTTTTTAGAAGGAAAAATCTAACACATTGATTTTCAAAGTAAGTATTTTCTTTGAAACAGGCCTAAGTAGTTTCCCTGTTGGGGATAGTCTGCAATTAGTTTTCAATTCCACACTCTTCAGGATGTCAATACACAACTTTTGTGGCACAGCAGTAGGCTAATGCATCAAGCTGAATATCCAATACCCTCAAGTGTATATATCAGTGGGGAAGTGTCTTGCTGACGCATCCTTTTTTGCCCATCAATTGTAATTTCTTTCCCAACTTGATCTCTTCCTACTGCCTTCATCTCTCCACTCCTTTTGATCTCCCTCAACTTCAGTCACCAATCTACTTTTAACTTTTTCTGCTATTGTTCATGTAAAACCTATTTTCTCAGTCCTTTCTTTCAAATCACTTGTTTATTAGGTCCTGCTCTCACTATATCCTGCCCACTGCCTTTTCGTTTCTTTCTGCTTCATCTCTCTCTCCTGGTCCCCAAGCTCACCTCTTCAAATGACAGCCCACTCTCCCATGACAGCTCGGGGCGACTCTGTCATCCCCCGTGTGTGTGTGTGTGTGTGCTTGTGCGGGTGGGTGCGTGGGGTGTTGTATCGATATGATAGTGTTTGTGTGTATGTGCACCAAGGTCCATATGGCCTCTCAGTGTCCAGTGTGAGTAATATAGTGGGAAAATTTTTACTGCGTTTTCCTTTCCTGGAGTTTGTGTATGTATGTCCACATGTGTGCATATATCTAAGTATTTTAATTTCTTTACAAATCATCCCTAAGGCTTTGTTGTGCATGCGTGCATGTATTCTGTCATGTGACAGATTTCTCAAAAATAACAGCACTACGTGGCTGGAGTTAAATAATATCATCCATCACAAGGCAAAACATTTTAACTCTCCTCCTTTCTTTCTGCTCTTCATGCATTTCATAAGGGAACCTGAGGGTGGCCAAATCCTTTCATCCATTTTTTCGCAATGACAGATCTGAAATGTTGTTGTGTCGAGTTCTCTGTTGATTTATTAAATCAAATAAATATTAAATAAAATATTGAATATGTAAAACTTAACAAAATTTAACAATATTTTATGATAAATAAAATAGTGAAGTATTAAGCTTTTGTCATTAAAAGACACCTCATAATTTGTTATGATTATGTTATGAAGCCTTATGAGTGTTTATAACAATGATTATACATTGGCATAGGCACAATGTTATGTTTTTCAAGTATGTTTATAATGTGTTACATCAACATGTTTCATAGGCATCATAGGAAGTTATACAGTTATATTGTGTTAGGCCCTAAAAGTAAGTTTATTTGACCCCAACAAGTATTTGAGGCCTGGGGCAGTCAGTGTTACTGTGGCATTAAAGCTGTAAAATTTATTTTAAAAATGTGTTGTATAAGTATACTCCACATTTGCTGATTCTAGTATCTCAAAATGAAGATTTACTTTTTTTCCCTATTTGTTTGATATTGCGAATTTAGTTTTCTTTTTTATTGGGAACTATTTGTCAGGAAAAAAAAGATTTTTAAAGTAGTCACTTTGGTCTTTTTAAGATTTTGAGGACAAAGCAGACAATCAAATGTACAATGACAATGAAAATATAGCTGCAGCCA
>JAQLOL010000024.1:10888017-10902743 GCA_029783665.1 Naso thynnoides
AATGTAGTTTATAATTCATATTGCATGTAGGCACACACTAGTGGGTAAAACCGACATTTATAACAGAATTTGTACAAGATATATTCTACATTTTTTTCCCTCTTCCCAGGGAGGGCGGCGCCCCAGCACCCCCTATGGGCCGGCCGCCACTGGTCCAAGGAGACCTGTTGCTCGGAGTAGAGCAGGAGGGCCACTGACAGGTGGAGGAGGAAGGCTCCCAGAGGACGGTTTCCCCCAGTGTAGCAGCAGCACCATGCTGTTGTAGCTCACCGGTCTGCAAGCTCTCCAGCCAGCCGGACAACGTCGGGAGCTGAGCTTTGAAGGTGGCCAGCAGTGAGTCCTTCCTCCGCAGCTCATTGGATAGCCGTCCAATATCCTCCAGAAGGTCAGCAATCTTTTTCTGTGCTTGAGTGAGCTGCTTCCCTACTTCTGCAGATAAGGAAGTGTCCATAGTGATGGCGTCCATGGTTGCCATGTAGCTCTGACGCTAGAAGCGTAAAATCCAAAAGTCCAATGACTAAAACCTTTTACCCAGTAAAATCAAAAGTTAAAAGTAAATGTTTGCTTAGAGCTCAACGTATAAAAGCATTCAGAACCTGTTTAAAACCAGATAAAAGCTGTTAAAACTGGATAAAAGCAGGAGCTAGCAGGAGATATCTTGTCTAGCGACTAGCAACGGAGGAGCATGCACAGAACAGTCTATCCTTTTACAGTTTAAATAGTTTTTTTTGTCAGTTTTAGTCATTTGACTGTCATTAAGTCATGTATTTTTAAATCTCACAAAATGTTTTGTTATGTATGCTTACCACTGTTAAAGGTACATCATTCATGGTGTGGTTCAGTTAGGATTTCCAAAATTTTAGCTATTCAAAGTGTGCAGCTTTCTTTCCTGCTCAAGTAGCATTTGGTTGAGCAGTACAATCACGTCTAAAAAAGAAATGTTTTGAAGGATACCATTTAACTCATTGGTCTGAAAGTGTGCTACCACAGATGAATGAAGGTCATTAGTCCATAGTCATAGTTTTTGTTTCCATCAAAGTTTCTTTAAATTGAACACTAACCCCAGGATTCCACTGGATGCATGTGTGTTGCGCAACAGCTGCGTTGTGTGTCCGCTCCATGCTCCATCATCTATCAACACCCACCGCCTGCCTTTTAGAGTGCAGCATGGCAAACACCTTGAGTTGCAAGACTATGAGTGTGATAGAGTGATCTGTGTTTCTCTGTTGCCACCTCTTGGTGAATGTTGGTCATTACATTTTCTATGGTTACTTTTTGGTTGGCCCACGTATAACGGGTTGATGCTCTACCTGCCGAAAAAAGTTGTCTGTCTGCTTATTGAAGTCTGAAGTAAAGACGCATTCAGTTCATCACCTCGCCTGGTTATTGACCATAACCCAGTATATTACAATTGGCGACGAGGATTTTAAAGAAGACCACTGTGTGAAAGGACTAAATTGGAGGGCCGTGCACTGGTCATATGTACAGTAACAAGTAGGCTACTTTGTGGAGGAACCGGGCATGTGTTGGATTTAGCAGTAGCATCGGATGCTATCGTGGCTCTGCAAGTGGGTTGCGTGGATGAATATAATGAATCGAAGGAGGATTTTGATTCATATCTGGAGCGTTTGGAGCAGTGGATGTTGGCTAATGAGGTTGATGATGACAAGAAGGTATGTGTTTTCCTTTCCGTGATTGGAGCGGACACTTATAAACTGCTGAAAAACCTGGTGTCTCCGGCGCTGCCAAGTACTTTGGGATATTATGTGCTGACGAGGGTGCTATCTGGGCATTACAAGCCAGTACCTGTTGTGATAGAGGAGCGTTTTTGCTTTCAGAAACGGAATCAGAAAGAAAGAGAAGCCGTTTCTGATTATACTGTGGCTTTGAGGCAGTTGTCAGCCACCTGCAATTTTGGACAGTACTTGGATGATGCCCTGAGAGATCGTTTCGTAAGTGGATTACCGTCTGATGCCGTGCAACGCAGGCTGTTGTCTGAAAAGGACCTGACTTTTCCCCATGCCTGTGAGATTGCAGTCTCGATGGAGCTTATGTCCAAAAATACGATGGAGTTTTCTGGACACTGCGGACCTCACCAGGTAAATACCCTGTCAAGTGTTAGCACTTTTTCTGAGAAGGGGAGGAAAGGACAGTTCAGATGGAAAAATAATAACAAAGCAAAGGATCAAAAAGGAGGTAAAAGAGACACAGGGGTGCAGCAAACATGTTACAGATGTGGTGGCAAACACTCAGCACGTGACTGCAGATTTAGGAATGAAAAGTGTCATGCCTGCTCCAAAATTGGACACATTGCCTGTGCATGCAGGACGAAGAAAGGCACATCTTCAACTCAGTATGTTGAAACTGAAGGAAATGTATCCAGAGGTGGTGATGAGGCAGAGCTTTTTGGAGTGTATGCAGTTTACTCTACCTCAAGCTGGGGAAGGGGTTACACAGTTGATCTTGGACTGGGGAACAAGAGCACCACAATGTTACTGGACACAGGGTCAGCAGTGTCAGTGGGCTCTGACAACTTTTACCAGGCAAACCTCACCCATTTTCCTTTAAAACCAGCTCACAAGTTAAAGCTGAAATCATACTCAGGCCAAAGGATTGCTGTTCGAGGGTACATCATGTTACCAGTACAGTATGAGGACCAGCAAGTGACACTCCCACTGGTCATTGTAGAGGGAAGCAGACCTGCCCTGATTGGCTGCAACTGGCTGAAAAAGCTACGGCTGAACTGGAAACAGATATTCACAGTACACAAAGTGCAAACAAAGATGCATTGTAACACAGGAGTACAAGAGGTGATACAGCGACATCAGGCAGTGTTCTCAGAGGACCAAGGCTGTATCCAAGGGTTCAAAGCTAAAATCCGCACTAAGCCTGGTACCACACCAATCTTCTGCAAGGCTCGCCCAGTTCCTTACGCACTAAAGGAAGCTGTAGAGAGAGAACTGGATAGGTTGGAAAGAGCGAAGGTGATTTCAAAGATTGAAAAAAGTGAGTGGGTGGCTCCAATAGTCACCGTACCCAAGGTTGACAAAACTATCAGGATATGTGGTGACTATAAGGTCAGTGTAAATCAATGCATTGAAGAGCAGTCATATCCACTACCAAATACTGAAGATTTGTTCGCTACATTAGCAGGAGGAACATCTTTCAGTGAACTGGATCTTTCACATGCCTACCAATAACTACAGTTGGATGAAGAGTCAGACAAATATCTGACTATAAATACACACAAGGGCCTGTACAAATATCACCACCTCAGTCATGGAGTTTCCAGTGCTCCTGCAATATTTCAGTCAGTTATGGACCAGATTCTGCGAGGGATGGACCATGTGACATGTTTTTTGGACGACATTCTCATAACTGCTTCCTCAGAGGAGGAGCACTTGACAAAACTGAATAATGTTCTCACACATTTGGAGACACATGGCTTCAGGGTGAAGCTGTCAAAATGTCAGTTTCTCCAGAGCAGTGTAGAGTATCTGGGACATCGCATTGATGAAGATGGTTTACACCCCACAGAAGAAAAGGTGACTGCCATAACAAATGCACCTGAGCCCACAAATGTCACAGAGCTGAAATCGTTCTTAGGCCTTCTGAACTATTACAGCTGGTTCCTGCAAAACCCCTCCACCGTGCTCCAGCCTCTGCATAACCTGCTTAAAAAGGACTCAAATTGGTTTTTGGACCGCTGAATGCGCAAGAGCATTTGAAGATGCAAAGAAACTACTGCAGCAGAACAAGGTGTTAGTACACTACAACACCCGTCTGCCACTGCGCATTGCATGTGATGCATCGCCTTATGGAGTTGGGGCTGTAATCTCTCATGTAACAGAAAATGGGGAGGAACGACCTGTGGCATTTGCATCAAGGACACTCACTGAGCCAGAATGGAAGTATGCCCAAATTGAAAAAGAGGCACTTGCCATCATTTTTGAAGTAAAGAAAGTTCATAAATATCTTTCCGGGAGAAAATTCACACTCATCACTGATCATAAGCCACTGTTGGCCATCCTGGGGCCAAAATCAGCAGTTCCAACTTTGGCAGCATTAAGAATGCAACGCTGGGCACTTATTCTCATGGCCTACAACTATGAGATTGAGTATAAGAAGTCAGCTGATCACGCTAACGCGGATGCTTTGTCACGCCTACCCCGAGCAGTGGGGCACAACACAGCTGAAGAGGGAAATATCTTCTACTTCTTACACGTGGAGGAACTCCCTGTGTGTGCAGAAGATTTTGAGAGTGCTACTCTTAATAATCCTGTACTCAGCAAGGTGTGGAGCTACACAATGAATGGATGGCCAAGTTATGTGCATGATGAAACATTGAGGCCTTACTTTGTACGCAGATAGGAGTTATCAGCAGAACAAGGCTGCATTCTCTGGGGGCAGCAAGTCATCATACCCCCAGGTTATCGACAGCGATTACTGGAGGATCTTCATCATGAACACCCAGGTATCTGCCGCATGAAGGCTCTTGCTCGTAGTTATCTCTGGGGGCCAGGCTGTGATGGTGAAATTCAAGAACTGGTGAACAACTGCTCAGTTTGCCAAGCAGTACAGAAAATGCCAGCGGTGGCACCGTTACATCCTTGGTGGTGGCCAGAAAGAGTGTGGCAGAGAATTCATATCGATTTTGCAGAAAAAGATAACCAGTATTTTTGGTTGTCATAGATAACCATTCAAAGTGGTTAGAGGTTTTCCCCATGTCCTCCACCACTTCTCACAACACCATTGGGGTGCTGCATGCTCTGTTTGCTTCGTATGGACTCCCAGAAGAGCTAGTATCAGACAATGGCCCACAGCTGGTGTCTAAAGAGTTTACTCAGTTCCTGGAGAGTAATGGAGTAAAACACACTGCTGTACCTGCTTACCACCCAGCATCAAATGGAGCAGCAGAGAGATCAGTACGAATCCTAAAACGGGCTCTGAGGAAAAATGTGCTGAAAGCAGACAACAAGGCTTCTTTGCCACTCAGTCACAGATTTGCAAATTTCCTACTGATGTACCACAGTACACCCCACAGTAACGGGTCGTCCGCCGGCTGAGTTATTCCTGAAACACCAGTTAAGAACTCATTTCAGTTTGCTCAAGCCAGAGCTTGCCAGACAGATCGAGGGAAAACAAGCAGCTCAGAAGCTTCATCATGACAAACGGGTTCCCCCTGTTCGGTGTTTCCTGGAGGGAGAGGCTGTTCGCATCAAAAATTTCAGGGAAGGTGTGGAAAAATGGATTCAGGCGAGAGTACTGAAAAGACTGGGAACTGTCACTTATCTAGTTCAAGAGGGACAGAGACAGCGTATAGTACATGTGGATCACATGTTACCATGGCGACAAAACATTGAGAGACTGCCAGTTATCGTGTCTCCACCAGTTACAGAACATGTGCCATCAGTACAGGTGGACAGTGCCATTCCGGTTTCATCTCATCTCTTACTTTTTGGTTGGCCCACGTATAACAGGTTGATACTCTACCTGCCGAAAAAGTTGTCACTTTCCATATCTTTCCAAACAGCAAATACCTACACATAATAACAGCTCAGTGACTGTAATGGAGAAGACAAGGCTTTTTATGATCAATCTTAAATGAAATACAGAGATACAAAGGCTCTCATATACTTTGATCCTATATTTTCAGAGCAGATTTTCTGATCAAGTTTAACAACTTTAATTTCATCCATTTAAGACAGTGATGCAGGGGGAAAAAGCACTAGGTAATAAAAGATTCCAATTTTAGGATCCAACATCTGACGAAGTGTCTTTGGATTTCTTATCAAAAAATGGCTTGTTTCTTCATGCATGTGAATTTCACTTTGGCTTTAAATGACAGCAATACCTTTGCCCCTTCCGTTTCGAAGAGAATTTTTTTTTGTTATCTCTATGTCTGCAGATCTCTCTCTCTCTCTCTCTCTCTCTCTCCATCTCTCTCTCTCTTCTTGGAAACACTTGTAGTCAAGTGAAAACTGAATTATGTATGAACTGGGCTTTGCTGTAGTCTTGTGGGGGAACAGTAGAACATGCATCCACATACTCATTGATAGGCTTTGACCCAGATTATGCTAATATCTTCACCCTGCAAACACAACAAAATAAATCCAGTATAACCCCAAAAGCTTGCAAAACCAACATCACGACTTTAAAGTGCAGCGAGGAGGAACAAGTTTGACTCTGGGTGTGTGTGTCCTCGCACACACAGACAAAATACTCTATCTCTTTCTGTCATGATATATAGTAACTCCCTTTGCCCGAACACACACACACACACACACACACACACACACACACACGTACATGTGTAGATGCACACGCAGAATTGGGCATGTTTGTGTGGGTCTGTGACATCCAGTAACTCATCCCAGTCTGATTGGCCTTAGTGGCATTGTGGTCAGCAGAATAGAAACTGCTTACTCAAGACTTTGTAGAGGTTTCTTTTTTGTTAGTTGCAGAAATGAGTGACAGGAGGGTTTGCAAAGAACCCCATGGGGTCACAGACCCAGAAACAATGATATTATATTGCTTTTGCAGTGTGTGTTTGTGTGTGTACTGTAGAAAAATGGCACAGAAAGAGAAAAAACTGACGAGTAAACAGAAAGATAAAGAATAAAAGTGATGTTTGTCAAATTTTTCCAGTGTGTTCAAGTTTTACTGAATAAAAATCACGCACCCCAATGAGTTGTTTCACATTTTAATAAATAGCAATTATTTCCTTCTACACTGTAACCTATAGTTTGTGTAAAATCAAAGCCCTTCTGACCTCAGCGAAGTCCTAGTTGTAAAGTAAATGTTATGTCAGATGTTGAGTAAACAGTGTAGATGTAAGTGCTGTATTTGCTGTGACAGTTCAACAGTAATTACAGAATGAATTACAGAATTAAATGAGAATAAATAGCTATAATACATAATAGATTAGTGAGCAGATTTGACTTCTTTAAAATTGGTGAACTGTTGAGAATTCTGTGCTCATGATTATTTAGAAACTATCATTTTTACTGTATGTTTTTTTGTTTGTTTTTTTAAACAGGCGTACCAAGAAGTGCAAAAAATAGAGACATTTAGATGACTCTTAATGCGAAAAGAACCTGATTTTTCTCCTTTAGATGCATAAAATTCAGACAAAACAACAGTCAAACACACTAGAAGGACAGTCAATATAGGTATGTGAGTATCACAGGTGTTTACATTAAACACATGCTTGGCCTCGCTCATCATGTCTTTCATGGCTCCTGCATATTTTAGCCTAGCTGAAGTGCGTCTCGTCTCATTTAGAGTCATGTAATTGCCCCAAAAGTTAAAATATTCATCAGACTCATAAAAACATCACCATTTTACTGCAGGGAGAGGATGAGCTATGCAAAAGCCTTCTGCTCAACCCCCTGAAATTGTACATCTTTAATAGGGGATAACACTCTCAGTGAAACTTAGTGGCTTTTCATGTATTTGGGAATATTGTCACGTCATGTTGCTAAATTCTCCAAGCGACCTAAGCGGTATTTGTGAATTACAAGAGAGGCAGAGTGGAAATGGAAAACATGACCACAGGAAATGTTTCAAGGAGAGGAACAGTTAGAAAATAGTCACTATGAATGTCATTAAATTTAAACCTGAAGCACACATTATTTACTGTGGAAATACTGGTACATTCATGGTGCATATATTGGCTGACTGATTGGTACTTAGGGTCATTGCTGGCATTTGCACAGCAGTGACCCTTAAACAGGTACTAACCCTATTAATGTTTGATTATTAGGAAAGAACCTTTAGCAGCAGCTCTAGTTTGGTTAATCAATCAGTCCAAATGCCAACAGGAAAATTAATATTGTTCTCTTATTGGTTTCAAATTCACAGCAGAGGCTAAGCTTTGTTTACATTTTAAGTGTTCTGTCAAAGGTAACTGGACTTTTTCGAAATTCTTTAAGACTTGTCACCTCTCCGGTTTAGAACTGAAACCTCTTTACAATACAACACTTAGGATTGCAATGACTTGGATGACTGAGAATCTTCAACAACTTTGGTTACTGTTTGTCTTATGCTAAAAGATGAAAGCAATGAGGATTATTTATGTTTAACACCATATATCTGATGTAATAAGTGCAATCAACATGCAATGAGGGATCCAAATGCCACTGGATACACTTCTACGCAAACAATGAGATGATGCCATTACAATAAACTACTACTTCTGTTTTGTAAGGATTTAATTCAGTTCAAGACATTTCTGTAATTTTAACTGCATCCAAATTGAATAACCAGTGTATTCTTTTATGTCTAAAAGTTGTGAAAGGAGAAACACGAACACTCTGCAAGGAATTACAAAGATGAAAAATTCATTACTCAGAGAAGAAATACCACCATCACCACCACTACTACTACTGCTACCACTACCACTGCTACTGCTACTACTTCTGTTACCACTACTGATAAAAAAAACAAAAAAAACAATTCTTACATATTTACAGTTATGATGATAGAAAGTCAGTGAGGACAATAGTTATCTTGACAAGATGAAGACAGATAGATGTAGAGATGATGATCTTGAAGGTGTCAGAAACACGTTGACAATAATTATGAAAAAAAAGCAACTTGTGGCAACAATGATTTAATGATGATTCACAGATGAAAAATATCAACGTCCATGGTATGATTAATGTTTTGTTTGTCAATGACAATGACAACCATGATGACAGCTGAGATGATGAGTGTGCATGGCTGTAACAGTAAAGCTGAACTGTAGCAGCTACTGCCAAGCATTACTCATCTTCTAATGTAATGAGAACGCTTGGTTCTAATGCACAGTGCTTAACCTCGCCACGAGGGAAGGGCAGCAGCATGGACAAGAACTGACTAACCACCACCAAAATATGCAGTGATTTCATGTATGCATTGACTCACTAACACATTTGCAAGAAAAGATGAGCTATAGCAACATTAAGTATGCATTTACAGTATCTTTGCATGCAAAGGTTTATGCATGCACAGATATTGTCTTACATGACTGCACTATGCTCTGCCAGTTTCTTGGTGTGCCTTGCCTTTTCCTGCTCTATTCGACCCTCACCCATGCATTTCAGATCTTTTATGTATTTCAATTAAAATACTTCAAACGAAACACTGGCATCATCTTTGTTAGTGAATTGCTCCATTATGTGCATCCACTTGCATTAAACCACTTGCACTCACTTGCATTTCAAACTAATCTATTTTTGGTTGGGGCATGCAAGGTTAAAAGATGCACAGCAGATGGGAAAACCACAGTGGTTCCCATCAGGGACTAATCCTCTCTTTCACTTTCTCCCCCACCATCTTCCCTTTACCTATCCTTAACTCTAACTGTCCACTCTCTCGATACAACAGTTCATTAAGGTATCTATTCTTTATCAACATAGTCTTAAATCAATCCCAACATTCCTCCACTACTACCTTTCTTTCCCCATTTTTCCAACTTAATTTTCAGTCCTAGTAGTTGGTTTAGGTCAAAGTAAATCACAACATCTAGTGTATAAAGATAGAATAGATCTGTATACAGCAATCAGTATATAAATACATGGATTTTGTACATGAAAAATGCACGATTCAAATGGAGCTAAAATAAGCTGACCATAGTGCAACAGCAGTTTAAGTAATGCATTTCTTATATAGATTTGTTGCCTCCTGGAAAAACAGCAAAATGCTTTTATGAGAAGGGCTCAAGAACCTACATAATTCACTCTCAAGTAAACATTTGATGTTTGAAATGAAGAGCTGAGGGATTTGAATTTTTGACCTTTAAGTGCATTGCAAAACGGTCATAATGAAGATAAACGTTAGTATCATTAAAAGATGATTTAAAAAGATAAGATCATTGAAAAAACCGATGAAGTTTCACTTTTTATTAAGTTAAGAAAAGAATTGTAGCCAACAAATAAAATATTCCCTATTATTCACATTTATTTGGCCCCTTAGCTCCCAAGCACCAAAAACTAACTTACATTCAAAGATAATGGGCCCTAGTTTCATAGACCGGGCACAGTCTAGGTGCAGCACAGGTGCGCCGCGCCAACAGGGTGTGTCCAGGTGCCTTTTGCAAGTTTCGTGCACAGCCCAGTCCGGCGGAGCACGGCGCACGCACTCCTCCTGTCCCTCCTACCGGCGCAAGTGGGAAGGAGGGAGGAGAGAAGGCGTAAGTGAGAAAGGAGGAGGAGA
Source organism: Naso thynnoides (assembly GCA_029783665.1). Lineage (NCBI taxonomy): Eukaryota > Metazoa > Chordata > Actinopteri > Acanthuriformes > Acanthuridae > Naso > Naso thynnoides. The sequence continues at coordinate 10,898,215 of JAQLOL010000024.1, forward strand.
GAAAGGCGTGAAGCGGGATAAACACAGCCGATTCAGATCTTCACCAATCAAAGGAGCTCCTCTCCTCACCTTTAAATGCGTCGCGAGGCAAGGTGCTTGCCGGAACACCCTTTCCAGATACCTCCTCCTCATCCTCCTCGCAACAATATACTCCATCTTTTTAGATTAGGTTACGCAAGAAAATTATAACATCTGTATTGATCATCACAAGCACGTTAATCCTGAAGACAACGAACATAATTTACAATTTGTTGCAACGTGCTCTTGCTCTCTCTCGTTTTTTCTCTTTCTCCGTCTGTCTCTCTTTGTCTGTTTTCTTTTGAATTTGAGACGAGATGCCGAATGTATACGCTCTCTGATGGCGAGGGTGTGTGTGGTTGGCTGAGAGAGATGTGAATTCTTTAGTTTTTGTCACCGTTTCAGCTGTGTTAATTAGTCAGGTCGAGTTTCCATTACGTGTGCCAACAGCCTTTGATCGGACAAAAGATGTGACAGGACATATAGATAAAAATTTATGTGCTGACTCAGATGCGGTCACTCGCCCACAAATAAATTAATAAGTAAATAAATAAATAAATAAAACGATCATCACAGCGTAGTGTCAAGACAGCAGCAGCATGCAGTCATGCACCGTCACAGTCCTGCTCTTTGGACACCTGCGGCTGCTCTTTTGTCTGTCAGTCTATCCATGGTTGTTAATTCAGCAGGTTGAGTTTCCATTACTTGTGGCAACAGCCTTTGATCTGTCATCAGATGCGATGGGACAAACCATATAAATATAAATGTACGCACTGATCCAATTAGTTGCAATAAATAGTGGTTGTTGTGATTATTTATTGCATTAAAATGTGCCTGAAACTGTGAAACCTGCCTGTGACGTCTTGGTGACGTGTGTGCACTGTGCGTCAGTCAGCCAAACTTCCACTGCACCGGCTGCGCGCGCCTTGCACCGAGAGTAGACCAGGTTTGAGGCGGTGAGCTTTTGGCACACCCTCGGTGGGGTATTTTCACACGAAACTTTGACTGTGCCATGATGAATATGTGACACCTCCCCCTGCCGCGCCGCCACACCCATCTCGGCGCGGCGCAGTCTACCAAACTGCCTGTGCGCAAGGCTACGCCGCTCAAAACTTGCACTGCGCCGGCTTCGCCACCCTGTGCCGCGCCACGAAACTAGGGCTCCTTGAGTGAAATGAGTGAGTGCAGTGTTGTGCTCAGCTGGGAGGCGTGAACACATGCTGCATTCACAAGTTACTCTGAAGCTCTGACAGAGCCAATTCAGGCAGAAATACATTGAAACTAGTTGCGTAAAACTTTATGCAAAACCGAAATACCGCAACTTTAAAGTGCGTATTGAACCATGGATGGCGTACCGGCCTCTGGCTACCAAGGGGTGCTACAGCACCCCCCCCTTCCCGCGACTCTGCAAGACAGATGGACTGAAATGAGCCCTGTTTTGATCTTCACGACACCTTGACAACAACTAGCTTTAGTTAGAGGTTCCACCAAAAAGAATCTGTAGCAGTGAAGAGGTTAAAGCCTTGTCTGGCTTTAGAGGCAGGTGGAATCACCATGTGCTTCTCCTCAAGGACTCTGGGCTCAAAATTGAGTTTGTATTTTTTTTCTGTTTATAAAGGACACACAAGCCATGAACACCAACACAAGCCTTCCACCTGTCCCCACACCCACCATTATTTTTATCTGGGCCTCTACGTCAAATGAAAAAGCTGTCCACCAACTAGAGACCTTGTTTCTGTTTGCTCAGAACCATTGCACATATTTCCCCGGGCAGTGTTCAGCTTTCCTCTCCCATTATTTTCCCTCCCACTGACTCAAACCGGCCAGTAGGTTAGCTGGTGTGTTGACGCCTGCAGCCTGGCATTCATGTCGCGGCATGTATCAAATCAAATCAGCCAGGCCATCCAATGCTGTGGAAATGCAATGAAACACAAACACACACTCACTCACTCTACCTGCCCCTGTTAGTGGTCATAGAAGTTTGAAATAGGAAGTGTGTGTCTGAAGACAACATGGAAGAATCAAAGGCTGTCGTGGAGAAAGTGCAGTTTCGCCTGCAGCGCCTGTGGTGACTCCATAGAGTCAACAACAACAACAACAATAACAACTTCCCCTTTCAAAACATTCACTCACAAACATTTGCTGAGAAGGGGAAGCATAGATAGAGAAAATGCCAAAATCTCATTTCAACCCCAGAGGACATGACCATACATTTCAAAGGAAATAGTATAGCCATTCCTTTATACCTAGTGTCTAAACGCATACAACACACACACACACACACACACACACACACACACACACACACACACGCAGTATATAAACAATTATACTCACAGAAGACAACATGTGACAGCAATCAAAATGTGCATTGTTCCATTTTTTTGAAAAAAGAAAAAAAAAGATACACTGACATATGTTCAGCAAATGCACACCCTCACAAATATGTGCAAATACATACACAGATGCACACACACGTTGGCACAGCTCTTGGGCCAGACAGGGACTATGACAGCTGTTTAATTATCTTATCAACACCTCCCTTCTCTTACAACCTTCTCCTTCTCTTCTTTCTCCTCTCCGCCTGGAAAGCTCCTCATCAGTGTAGCAACCAGAGGAGGATAAAAGCCTTCACAGAGATGAGAGGCGCTCCACCAAAACACCAAGCTCTCCCTGTCTCTTATTTTCATACACATATGCTCTCTTTCACACACAGTTTAGTTGTTTTTGTTGTTTTATTCAGTCATAGTGCCAATTCCACAGTCTCCAATTATTAGAGCACGTCCATAAAAAATACTGCTACCTCTCAAAACAAAGAAAAAAACATTCTAAGCCTGTGTTCATTCATGATAGCCAATACAAAATGACTTGACAGAGTTTTCATCATACTGCTCCGACAGGGAGCTTTTTTTCCTTACTAATCATACAAAACTAACACTGATGATCAGTGGTAGGTTATGGAGGGTGTGCTGAACTAAACTAGATGCGTGGGCTTTGTAGATAATTGGAGGACACTGTAGGGAAGACCTGGTCTTATTAGGACGGCATTCATCCTACTTTGGATGAAGCATCTCTCATTCTAGGAATCTGGACAAGTTTATTAGTTAATCTAAACTGTGACAACCCAGAGTTGAAACCAGGATGCAGAGTTGCAGTCTTATATGCCTCTCTGCACTTCCACTAGAGTAGTTACCCATCCAAAATCCCGTAGAATTGGTGTCTGTCCTCTGACCATCTTAATTATTTATATCAAAAATCAACAAAAAAGGAGGTTATCATAAAAATCTTATAAAAATTAAAATAAAATAAAAATTTTACTGCAGCATTTGACATGATTATCCATTATATGCTACTACAGAGACTAGAACATTTAATTGGCATTGAAGGAACAGCACTAAGCCGGTTTAAGTCGTACTTACCAAATCGCTTTCAGTTTATACATGTTAATGTTGAATCCTCTGTACCTGGTAAAGTTAGTCACATAATTCCACAAGGCTTGGTGATTGAGCCAGTAATATTTACCCTATATATGCTTCCCTTAGATAATATTATTAGCACCACTCAGTTAACCTTCACTGTTATGCAGATGACAGCCAGGTATATTTATTGACAAAACTAGAAGGAAGAAATCAGATAAGCTGGGCATACACTGTGGGATTTAAGCCTGTTTTTGACCTGATTTTTGAGATGATTTTTTTTTAATTTTAGAGTTGGGATGAGTTTGAACTTCATCGAGTGTTGTTTGCTGTGCAACATACAGGGGGGAGTGAAGGCAGATTATCTGCTCCAAATGGCCATTGGACGGTCAGATCAATTTCTGACAAGTAAGAAATTTTAGTTGGCTGACTCAGGCTCTGACATAGTTGAAGCAGAGCTAAGAGTCAATTCCCTGAGGTCAGTGCCTTTTTTTCCTCGCTGTGCAGACAGAGCGTCTGAAATGCCACAAAAAGGAAAAGAAAAAATTAAGGAGCTGTAAAGTGTAGCTAATGTCAGCTATCAAATTAGAAAGAGTAAAAGTAGCTAACCTTACTCCAATTCTCTCTAACTTTACTGCTCACATATTCTTAGCCATCTGTGGGTCCATATGCTCCAGCACATTTATTTTTTATTTATTTATTTATTTTTAGAGGTTTAGGCACATAGGATAGCACAAAAAATATCAAGACGGCAGGCTTGTGCCTTGCTAGTATTGTTAGCCTTTTTTACACATCCCGTTCAGCGCAAATTGAATGTGCCTCTAACGCACCTCACTGGTCTGTTTGAACAGCACAGATGAGGAGTGGGGGGGTCTGAGTTGTACAGCCAATAACTCGCTTTCAGAGATATTATCAGAAGTGAGTCCAAAGTGCCAGGATTGAGTGATGCTTGTGTAAAAGTAGGGTGGGTCAGGGGGAGGCATTTAGCTTGTCAGATGACAAAAAAACTCTAAGAATTAAAGAAAATTATGGCAGAATGGACATTTATGGCTGTTTTTACTTTGTTTTTGAGTTTTTCTACTGTTTTTATGCAAT
>JAQLOL010000024.1:10949375-10964425 GCA_029783665.1 Naso thynnoides
TTCTCAAAAAAAAAAAACAAAAAAAACAGCAACAAGAACAAAAAGAAAAAAGAAAAAAACGGTAACGATTTCTCAAAACAAACAAACAAAAAAAAAAAACAGTACATCTGCTTTGTCCCAAGGCCTTCAAAATAAAAGATAAGTTGTACTCACTCACAGTCTTAGTTTCCTGTCAAAGTCAGTCAGTCCGTCAGTTCGTCAGTCCAGTCTAGTAAATCCGGGTTTGGGCTGCTGGATGGCTGGCGTGAGGTGATTGACCGGCTTCGGTTAACAGCTGAGCGGTGTGATTGTGAGATGAAGAACCAGCAGAGAAAACAAAAACGGGATGCTGTGGCGTGTGAACCGGAGCTGCTGTATACGGGAAATCAGAGGTGGAAAACAACCAGATTACACTGCTGTACTTTTCTCTATCGATTACAAGCATGCTGCTCCGACGCTTCTGCCACTCGCGCATAGCCTCTCCTTTAACAGTGGGCTGTGGGCGTATTTAAAGAATCCAGGTGAGATGGGAACGAATGAGTGATTGAGATAACAGACTTCCGGGGGTGTGTGTGTATGTGTGATGCGTCAGATCCAGGCTGTCACAGCATGTATACGTGCTAAAGTAGTTTTTTTTCGCTACCTGTTTTTGTTAGATATATATTAGTGCATTTATCTGTGTGCAAATGTGTACATGCCTCCAAAGTATTTAATGCTGCAATAGGGAGCTCTAATAGCCTAAAATAAATAGAAACAAAAAATACTTAATAGCATTGTCACCTGCTATGCAGTTCAGCTCTATAGCACGGCTTTTACTTGTACTGCTCTCTCTCCCTGTAATGGTGCCAGTCTTTTCTGTCACATACTTTTTTCCCCACTTTCCTTCTCTCCCCTCTAACTTTGTCACTTGCTCTTCCTGCTTCCCTCCGTCTTTCTCTCTGTCAGCCACTCCACCTGATTTCCCTCTTCATTTTAGTCATCTACGTCTGTCTGTGTCTGCCTACAGCCTAGTTTCCATTGCAGTCTAAAAAGACACTGCCGCTGTAGTTGTCGAATAATTTGTACCATTTTGCCAGAAGGAGCATATAAAACTCTCTGACTTCTTTGGAAAAGAGCACAGAACTCACAGAACTGGAAGGAGCTGAAAATGGCTTGATGGCAATCTTACCACAAAATGAGAAGTGAAGAAAATCAAGCCACTGATTTTGTCTGTTTCACTTTGGTTTTGCAAAACTGGTAAATTTTCTTTGTTCCTGACTCTTTGTTATCAATTTATTTATTTACTTGTACTTTATTTTATTCAACTTCTTAATAAATCCACTTTGCCTAATCAAAGTCAAGGAAGCCTGGAACTCATTCAGACAAGCGTGCAGTAAAAGGTTAGCCAAGTTAAAACCATCCTGATCTCATGAGCACAAAATTTCTGTTTCACGCAACATATCAGTCTGGACTTCCAACCACTGAAAATAATTTCAGTGGCCTGCAGCTGGAAAGGATTACACAACTTGAGTGCCAAATATCAGTTGGTAGCATCCTTGTTGTATGTCTGAAGCATTGTAAACACCAATCATGGCTGTGATCCCCAGCTTTGAAGTCCTCTTGTATCTGATCCTCCATTAGCACACTGAATGTCAAACAGTTATGAAGATCGGGTTTGTGCCAACGAGCATCTTCTTAATCTCTAACAGAGAGTGACAGAAAGTGAGACAGAGAAGAAGAGCCAGACAGGGATGGGGGGACTTCAATAGCAAAACAATCAAATGTAGTATATTGAAAATATATGAAGGGATTTGTAAAGGTACATAATAATATGCAAGCTATATACAAGTATTTCATGAATACTACTAGTTTTAATAAAAGTTTAGTGAGTTGCAGTGAGCATGGAGCAGAGCCACAGTATGAGGCACAGCTATGATAAATGATCCATGTGCTGCCACTGTCCATGGGAACCTGTGAGATGATGAAGCAGAGAAACTTCTGGAAATCGGTAAGTTAGTAAAAGCTATTAATGGAACATAAATGCAAAACACACAGGGAGAGAAATGAAGAAAGAGGGGAGCTCAGTGTGTCATGGAAATCCCCCAGCAGCCTAAGCCAATATAGCAGCATAACTAGGGGCTGGTCAAGGCCTGAGCCAGCCCTAACTATCTTCTTTTTTGATAAACTATCTTTTATCAAAAAAGAAGATTTCTAAGTCCACTCTTAAAGGGTAAATGGACTGTATTTATATATTCTAGTCTTTTTTCGACTACTCAAAGCACTTTACAACACAAGTCAGCATTCACCCATTCATACACACAGTCACACACTAAGGGCAGGTGACTTCTCGACAAAGAGCCAACCTGCTCATTAGGAACCCATTCACACACATTCACTCACCAGTGGCACAGCCAGTGGGAGCAATTTGGGGTTCAGTATCTTGCCCAAGGACACCTCAACATGTAGACCAGAGGAGCCTGGGATCGAACCACCAACCCTCTGATTGGTAGATGACCCGCTCTACCTACTGAGTACAGCCAACCCTAACCCATTAATAATGAGATGCAGTTGTCCAGCCAGGAAATAATAAATGCATGGACTAGTTTTTCAACAGTCCATGATTGGTTACATTGTCAACCACACCACAGTCCATAATTGACTGCACATATTCACTTAAAAAAAAAAAAAAATTTCAGCACCTGAAAGTCCAAACTGATCTGCAAAGTGGGACAGAAATGTTAAGCCAAGGTAATCAGGATGGTTTTGACGAGGCTAGTAACAGTAAGGTACATAAGGCTAACATACACATAGAGGAACAAAAACACTATAGGCAAATTAGCAATTAATCAGTCTTTTTTTATAAGCATTTTCATAGTTTGATACTATGATCCCAAACAAAGGTTAAATGTATAATTTAGCTTAAGAAAAGCCTTATAGTTGCTATCTTAGTTTCCCAAAGGGACTTAAGTAGGGAGGATGCTTGCAGTCAAAACTGCTTGAGTTTCAGGTCCTTTTTATTCTAGCTGATAGCAATAGTCTCAAATTTATTGCAGCAAACCTCAATAAAATATTCAACAGAATAAGCACACAGCTTTGAAATACACTTAAACAGCAGGCAGTCTGCTTGTCTCAGAGTTGTTTCTAAGAATGAAGGTTTAAAGGCTGTCTACGACCTAAAGAGCATTTTTTTTGACATATTCAAATTGAAACCCTTATTACTTCTTTATTCTACATCATTCCAGCCTTGTTCAATGCAAAATATAAATGACTGCATTATTGATGGTCTGAAAGAGATGATTCAGTATTCGTACACGTATTCATTCAACATCACAAGTCAGTACTCTGAGGTGTGTGCAGGTTGGCTGTAAATAGTTAATGAGGTCTCATTGTAATTGGTGTAAATATTTCATGGATAGAAAAGATGCAGAAAAACAAGGACTGACAGCCAGGAACACGACCTGCTTTCTGCTCCTTCAAGGGTCACACACACACACAGTCACACTCACGCTCATACACACACACACACACACACACACACACACACACACACACACACACAAATGCACTTGCTCTTAGTCTCTCACAAATATTGCACAGTAATGATGTTCACTCATATGCCTGCATGTACAGAGATGCACACCTTGACGTTTCCCCTGTGGATGTGTTTTTTTTAACTGCAGCCTATGAAGTAAGTTATTAGATCAGTTTCATGTTATGCTTCATGTTATGCTGGTAATGTGTCATGTGAGATGAAAGCTGCTGATATAAGAAGGGTAAGGGTAGACGGATATAAGAATAATGAGATTTATTTTTAAGTCAGGTGACACAGGATTTTGATTTTGTGTGTGTTTTTGATCAAGTTGTTACTCAGTTTAGCTCTTATGGTTTCAAAATCCATCTTTACAACTTGGCCTTTCTAATATGGAAGTCTCAGACAAAAGGTTGGAAACTTCTGCATAAAAGATGACAAAATACATCAACAAGTAACTTTGGTCCCCAGGGTCAAACAATTACAAACAAAGGCTAGATGTCCATTGATTTCTTCCTACTGTGTTTCAAATGCCAATCAATGGAGTAAATGTTTACTTTCTTTTGTTGATTTATTTGGGCTTGTTTTGCTGAGAGTAGACATTCTGTAAAGTGCATCTAAGACACTTAATAAAAAATGTGTCTTATGTGCTTATTGTGTCAGTGTGTGTGTGTCTACTTTTGTACAAAATAGCGCAGTGATGAATGAAACACTCTTCTTTAAAAAATAAAATAAAATACAACAACATTACTGGGTTTAACTAACAACGACCTGTCCTGCCCCGATATCTCGAATTTCACATACGTAAGTGCTCATGAAAGGTTTGAAGGCAAAGATGCTGACAATGGAATTTAGCCTAAAGTACAAGGCAAAACATTATACGATACTTATCCATGGTCTGGACTTGTTAACTTCTTACCGACATTGTGTGTATTGTGCATTTGTAAGTAATAACAGTAACTTGGGACTTGCTTTAGACTTGAATGATAAGACTTGAGACAAGAAATGACAACAGGTGGGTTTTTTGAGACGATGTACTGTCACACATGAGTGTATGTGCACATGGACAAATATAAATGACTTAGTTTAAGACTGCTGTTATTTACCAAGTATATCATTTTCTGGCAAAGCTGTTTGCAGTAAATCAATAAATTATGCTTAACTTTTTTGTTTATTGGGGTTTAGCATCTGTTGGTGCTTCACTTATCAAACATATTGATCTGTTGTTAAATACAGCTTTTACCTTCATTTCCAAATCGTTTTCACATCTTCCACAGTTATCTTGTTTTCATGTTGCGCTAGTTTTCATCTTTCCACACCACATCTTTTAGAACAGGGTAAAAGTGTCAATAGTGTTGTTTTTCCCCATAGTTGCATTCCCCTAGTTAGTATTTTATACATTTTATGAAATAAAATTTTGCTCTGTTTTCCTCACTAGGCACTAAATGAGCAGTATCATCTTTTGCTTATTAGCAACTCAATTTTAATTAACTACAATGCGTCTTTGGAAAAAAAAAATGCTACAGTGTTGCAACGGTTTTGCCTTCAAGTTAAAATATGCACCACCCAATGGTTAAGGTAGGGAAGGGAGAGGAGATGAGAGACAAGACCACACACACACACACACACACACACCCACACACAAGATGGACACATACACACCACCTGTTGGGTGTTTGGGGAACTATTTAGGCAAGTTGAGCAACGATCCGTCTCATTCGTCTCCAGCATAAACAAGAGCAGTTGCTGACAGTCTGTTGGCATAGAGCTCTTGAGATTTTGTGTGTCTGCTCAGATGCTTTGCATGCACTTGCATGTGTGTCTATGTGTGTGCAGGAATTATGCAATGTGGAACTGAGATACACAGAGAAAACCAGAAAAAGAGAGAAGCATGGCAGAGAATGAGTCTGCTCTTGACAGGTGGCTAATAAGACCAAAGGACACTCAAGGCCACACTCAAGTATTTAAACATTCACAGGGTTAGATTACTAGCACAGATTACTAGTTACCCTATATAATAAGTAATGTAATTTTTTTAAAAAGAGTAATGCAACTATTACATTTTATTATTTTTTTGATTACTTATTCAAATTTCTACCATGGGTGCTGCAAATTCAGACGAGAACCAATCATAAGAATCAAAGCAGCAAATTGTACTTAACAGTCTTGACTGGATTTGGCAAAGGCAACAAGATTAATATTGTTCAACATATAGCCTCAGCTTTTTACAGAAAATATTCAAGTGTAACTTTGTAATCGCTGATATTTCCATAAGTAACTGTAGCCTAATTTAATTACACATTTTTTCTCAGTAACAGTAACTTATTACAATTACATTTATTTTGTAATTAATTTACATTATTTTGTTACATGTGACTTGGCACTCCCCACCATTGAACACACATACATGTACATGCACACAGATCAAACAACTACACATCCAGCAGCTATTAAGTATGGAGTATGTGGTTCTCTGATATGAATTCAATATGGATTTTCAGACACTTTTCACACAGAGGCTTTTTAAGCACAGACACACAGATCAATTCCCCTCATTCATACAGAAATCAATTCTCCGAGTTGGTTTTCTTGCCTTCTCTTCCCCTTCCTCTCTGACGCTCTTTCACAGCCACAAAGACTGATAAACACATGCACACACACACCTGTCTGAAGTCCCAATAGGGAAGGTACAGGAAGCCATGAAGCCAAACCGCAGCCAAGCATGAAAAGTCAATATGGTGCATGGTTTTCCCAAACAAGGGTTCATCCAGCTTTTAAATTGTAACATTTTTCAAGCACTTCCAATATCATATCTAAAGCCAAATATTTCCAGACTCTTAAATCATCAATACATTTTAATTGTTACTTTAAATGCATTTTTAAAATCAAAGTTTACAGACTCCTTCAGACCCACAGCAATCAATGTAGAGTAAAATTTGGCTATGTTTATGCAACCAGTTCATTTTAAGTTTGATTGTGTGTTTAATTGTTATTATTTAAGGCTTGCTATATTTTAACAGGAATGGTTCATTTACTACCCCCCCGCCAAAAAAAAAAAAAAAAATGGTTTACAAGCAGGATTGTGTTGGTAAAACATCAGATTATGTTGAAAATCAAACTTTTTTGAAGGAGCATATTCAATTTCAAGCACATTCTTCACCTTGAAACCATAACAGTTAAATTAAGTCTTTTCCAAACTTACGAGACATTGCATGAACCCTGAACAAATATCAGCTGAAAACGTTTAACTTTTGGATTTCTAGGACACATCATTGATAAAAACATTTGCACTGCTAATACGTGACTTGTTTAACAAAAGGCATCCTGTCTGAAAGCTATTGAGAGGACAGTGAAATCCTAAATGAAAACTTGATAAATGGGAAGCAACTGTCCATTAGATTTAGTTAATCTCTCCAATCCTGATATAAATTGACCTTTGTCCTATAATAACTTACAACTTTCTCACCCATACATATTGAAAGACAAAGCAGAAGAAAGAGTACAAGTAAGAACAGATGAAGGAAGAGGTTACATGGCACAAGGAAACTGGAAAAAAGGTAATTGAAACTAATGATGAAGCAAGATAAATATAGCAGGTAGACAAATAGACTTGCAGAAATATTATTTGTATCGATCAGTGAGGCTCAGGTTGCTAAAGGCGATGACTGTCTCTCTGATTAATTCTTCCACAGCCCCAGTTTCACCTCCCTGAATCCCTCTTGTCCTGTCCCCGCATTCATTTTATCTACTGCCTCCTTTGCCTGCCACCGAACTCTGTATCTATCTATAACTCGTCCCTTCCCCTTTACCCTTTTTTCCAGCCAAAGTCCCATTAGCATGACGTTAGCATCAGTTACACAATAAGATACAGTCGAGGGGGAAGATGGAAGTTTAGAGAGAGGAAAGGAATGAGAGGTGTTGACAAAGTTTTGGAGATTTATATGTACAAAAGTATGTATCCTCAGAGATTTACCTTGAAATGTAGGCTGACCTTTCAGGATAATTTGGTCCATTTTTAAAAAAAGAGTTGTTGTATAGGGGACAGGTCGTGCGGAATAACCATATGCATGTTGTCCCCTAGAGCTCAATGCACCTTTAAATAGACAAAACACAAGCAAATTGAGAAAATTCGTCACTAATGACAACACGTGTAGCATTTACAAAATCAAGTGGCACAGAAGACAACAAAAAGTATTTCCAGGGGACACTTAGAAGTGTCAAGCTTGTAGTCCAAAAAACAAACTTAGAACAGAACTTATTTTCTGAGACCTCTTACAGATGGCTGACCTCAATTACCTCATGAGAAACAAACCATGGCAACAGTGAGTGTATATAACTTCTTAGTTTCCCCTGGAAACAGTTTCTGTTCTCTCTGCTACTTGAACCATTTCTTTATTTTTAAGGTATGAATGCTATGTATGTGTTGTTACATTGCTGAATGTTTCTAAATATACTTGTGTTTTCTAAATTTTCTGTGTTAAGCTCTCCAAGCCACTGTACATGTTAAGTAAAATTAGATATGAGTTCAATGTGTTTTCAGGAGTTAATAATGAAATTTTTGTTTCACTTCGCTTTTTTGAGCAGAATATTCTGTGATTTAGGTCAGCAGAATGACACAGACTTTGTCTCTACCGTACCATGTTGTTCTTGAACATGGTCACATTGATAAAGAGTTGCAGTTATTAAACACTATTTGCTTCTATGAAACATAAGTTATTTCACCCTCACATTTGTCACAAAACACAGTCATGCCATGTAGTCCAAACAAATTAGTAAAACACACAGAGAAAAGCTACAAGTTGGTAATTAATGCAACATAATCATTTGCTGGCATTTAACTTCAAAAGCAGAAAATAAGTTCTGCTTACCTGATTGTTGTAGTCACATTTCACTGTCACTGCATCCTTCTTATCTAGCATTCATATGTAAATCCAAAACGCCTCAGATCAATACTTTTAATTGGCACCTTTCTAAGAACTCTATCAATGATTTTTTTTTTAATTACCCATCTACATGTAAATGTTACCTATATAACTTCTAACATTAAATAAAGCTTAAGGAAGTGTCTGTATGTTTAGCAGTTTATGGGTGAATGTGGTGTTCTGACTGTTAGTGATTGTGGCTTATTGTATGTCAGTGAGCTACTATGTACTACTGTGTTTGTATGAGTGTGTGTATGAGTGTGTGTATGTGTTTGCCTAAAAAAAAAAACGTTGTTTGTGCTTCCATGTGCGTGTTAGAGAAACTGTTGAGGTGATAGATGGCAAGTGGCCGCTAGATCAGGGTTTCACATTCCTCATAACCCAACATAACTCTGACAAACTGGAAAGATCAATAACCATGTACTTTGTTGTGTGTGTGTGTGTGTGTGTGTGTGTGTGTGTGTCTCCTTTGTCAGCTCCTGTGTGTGTGTCACCTTAACTGTGTTTACTACAAAGCAACTAAAAGCTTTGTTAGCTGTTCTCACCTAAAGAGATCTGACAAATTGTAGAGGGAGAACAAATGATAGAAGAATGTAAGACTCTTATTTATATGAGTAGTAATACAATACTATAGTAATACTTAATTAAAAGTCAAGTTTATGGATTCAGACTTCAAAGGATCTATACATGAAATCGATTCACCGCTCGTGGTCGCAGTTCAGTGCCAGCTTTTACACCAAAACAAACCTGCATGTCAGCCACTCCTCCTCTTTCCCCTGGTACTCCACCCACTACACCTCCCGTTCTCAGACATTCTACTCAATGGTATCACCATATTTGCTTTGAGAGGGATTTCAGGCTCTGGCGGACAAAAAAACCCCTTCTTGTTTCTGACAACTATGCAATGGAATAATCTGATGTGCGGATAACAACGTTGGAGACCCAGCAAATACAATCTTTTATTTTTTTAGGGAAGAGTAGGAGCCGTTAGTAGGAGTCTTTCTACCGCTCAGTCCAGCGCAAGCCTGAGACTCAGCTATGCAAGCCGTTGAGTGCTTACCAAGCTGAGTCTCTCGCAGCCAGGGGTACAGCATAACACAACACACCGAAAAATGATTTGTCTCTTTTTCATGATGCGTGGTTTGTCAGAATCTCAATCACAACACAATATAACAGCATTTATGTGATCATCGAAAAACTGGTGATGTTAGTCGAGCCACTCGTTCATGCTAGCTACAGCTGGGGATGGAGCCTTCTTCTCGGGCAGCAAGAGAGGCCAGAGTCCCGTGTGCAGTTAGCATTAGCTTGGCTGTCCCCCATTTCTATTTGCTGATAATTTGGTGTATGTTCAAGGGGAAAAAAAACATCTAGTTGTCTCTCTCCATGATGCATGGCAGGCCAGAGTCTCTCTATCAAAACACAATATAACAACATTCATGTGATTATTAAACAGCTTATGATATTAGCCTCCCCAATCTTCAAATTTTAATTTTGAAATATCAAAATTAGTTAATGAACTTTTTGTGTAGTTTATTTACAGGACTATATTGCTGTGTGATGTAACTAATGAAATGTTGAATATTTGAAGTGAAGATAGAAGTATATTTCTCTCGATATTAAGCGAAGTAGATTTACAAAGTAGCCGAAAATGTAAATACATAAGTACTTGAGCAAGTACAAAGTTATTCTGACCACTGGAAAAAGCTCACAGCACAATCTCAGAATCAAGAATATTTTGTCCCAGCAACATTAATAACTGTTGGTCATCACTTAGCAATATATGTGCTGATATGTGTGTGTGTGTGTGTGTGTGTGTGTGTGTGTGTGTGTGTGCGTGTGTGTGCGTGTGTGTTTCAACTGTGGCCTTCAGGTTGAGACAAAAGTAAAACACATTTGCTCATGCAGGGACAGAACCCCTCCCAGCAGCCCTGAGGCACAGATATACGCACACACAAATGCACTCACACATGCGATACCACATATGCTTGCAAAGGAAAATAGTTTTTACTGTGTTAACATGGATGCTTGGGACAATGGAGGAGATTTTGCTGAAAGGATACTGCTGAATCGATGGCTATTGTTGGGTTTATTCCCAGTGGATCTCCTTATATTCCATGTTCTCTGTGGTCTATGTTACATTTTGTCCTTTTAAAAAAAACCCTGATAATTGACACACACAGTCAAACATTGTTTTGACTGTTTATATAATGCAACATCTCTTTTCACATCTTAGAACAGCATTCTGTCTAATAAAGTATTTGACATCGTCTGTTCGCATTCATTTGTAATCTGCTGACCTTTGTTGACTGTAGAAGGCTGTTGTCCCGAGAACCTAGAAGTTGATGCCAATCATTAGCTTCTAATTTTGGTGGGTGTGACTGTTTCCTATTGAGTAAGCCAGCCTGGGCTGGTCAAACAAAGTGTACAGCAGTTTTGGACATTATTGAATGCACATAATAAAATATTCTAAGATCTTTGACAGGGAGCAAGCATAGTGGAGCGTGCCTGTAAAGCTTTTTCTTGACTCAGGATTAACTGTCGTGAGATCCGTTGTGTTGTTTAATGCATTATTATACGCATGCTATTAAGTCAAATAAGACAAGTGGCAAGGATAGAGTGACATATTAAGTCAAATAAGACAAGTGGCAAGGATAGAGTGACATATCTGTGTGTAAAAATCAACTACTGCCATGCTGGTTTAATTAAAACAAGTTTCAGTGTCAGGTGCAACTGGTATTTTCGGGTTTTCAGTAGAACAAGACATCTTCTTTGTTGACAGGATGTGCTGAGTTGAACAGGTTCATATTTATTCAGTTTTCTTGTTTACAGATGACCATTTTACATCTTTTATTAGCCTATATTTTCTTTCTAGTCATAACGATATCTATTCCTTTCTGTAAATAAGGGTACAGCATTCTCTGTGCAAGATTTGTAGCAAGTACAAGTTGTTGTAAAACAGCATATTGGGACAGGACCAAGAGTACATTCTTATATATTCATTTGATTTCCCATTTGTCCAGTTTTCTTTCCTTTTCTCTGCGTTGTCTGTTACAAATAGCAAACTTGTGATCTACCTTTTCCTTCATGTTGCATTACACATGACAGTGTGTCCTGAACCTCTTTTGGTTTACACAATATTCCCAATCAAATCTGGAGAGGTGTTGGATTTTATTTCTCAGCAGTTTGGCCAAGTCACTTTTCTTTCATCTCTACAATCAGCTCTCTCTGCAGATGAGCTCTGTCAGCTTCCTTGGGAAGCCACTGTTGTCTGTTCAGTCGTCCAGCTTGTGCTTTGATACTGTTGTTTAGTTTAAAAGAATAATTACAGTTTACAGTTTAACTCCATTAATAAGCCTCTTTTGCCAATAAATGCCTTTGGGAATGTGGCCTCCTGCATTCTTGCACACCCCCCAACTCAAAAGCCAGAAGTCCATCCTTCTTTCTCTTTCTGCTCTGCTTAAATAAGATAAAGCCTCAATAAAACAACGACCGCGTGTGTAATGTCAGTAAGACTCAGTTGTCTTAGCCTAAAAATAACACCTACTACAAACACCTACTGTTTGACATTCTGTTTATTATCTCATTATGCTGGATTTTTTTCTGGTGTTTCCCTTCCCTCTATCCTTTCCTGTCAGTCACAGCACGCTGTCCTTTCTTGTTTTACTTCATCTTCCAGTTTGACTTTGTCTTCTTTTTCCTATTCTGTGACACCCTAGATATGTAAGATATGCACTGACACATCATGGCCAACAAGAAAAACAAACACACATTGAATTCCATAATAATAAGGAGGGCGACAAGGTTGTTTTCAGCCATCTTTCCTCTAAAGATATTGTTAACAAGGGGACAGCGAAGTTACCAAGGGTGTGTTATCTGTCTTTAACTTTGCCTAAATCAGTTTCTCCATAATTCCCACTTAAATACAGGCAGTGTTCATCAGCCACAGTGGCCACAAAAAAGTATCTAACTAAAGTGCACATGTGCTAACACCAAAACCCTTCATCTTCAAAACTCATCTTCAGTGTCCACAAAAAGAGTAAAACTCTTTCTCCAATCCTTTGCTGCATAATTAGACAAAAATTCTGTAAGTATATTTAGATCATTTAATGTTTCCATTCAACAAAACACACAAATACTGATGCAAGCGCTCACACCAGTATCATCATAAGTGGCTTTCAAAGTGGCCACCTTTGGTTCAGCAACACTCACAAATCTGCTTACAGTAGCAAACCACACAATGTTGACTCAAATACCTAAATTTACACATTCTGGCATGCACGCACACACACACACACGTGTATAGCATCCTCACCAGCCCCAGTGGAGATGACAATACACACAAAGTCCGCTTTTAACAAACCACACACCAGTGGCTTTGTTCTGAACGACTGCTTTAATCTTTAATGTGGTTTGGTTGCTTGTGGCAGCTGATGTTTGGGCCTTTAGATTGCCTCCGACTCTGCTGTTGTCACACTACAGAGGTCAGTCCAATAACTTACCTCCCTTGGGCTGAAATACACAAACCACATCAGGCCAATTACACACACAGGCGTGGGCACACACATGAACACACTCACTGACGCTCGACATGTTGCACACTCGTTTGCTCACCCAGAAATAACCCGTTCTCAATGACACACACAAAGACACACACACACACAGGCTGTTTTGCTTACACAAAATCTCCATTCAGTTTAGGGTCTCTAATGCACTCCCTTTTCAGTTCACATCAATTAGCAATGCTTTGTGCAAGTGTTTGCCCTGACCTTTCATAGTGAAATTGAATGTTATGAGAAAAACTCTGTGAGGCATGTCACTACAACCCGTCTCACAGCTTTAGTGGAACATAATGCATTTATAAGTGTTCAGCTGTACATTCTAGCTCTTACAAAACACACACATTTTCCTTAGTCTGGTAAACCAGACCCATAATTCACTTTGCAAAAAAATTCACTTCGTGATATGAGTCTGGACATGCTCCATTAGGGATTCTTTGCAAAATTTGAGTAGGTGTGGTATTGGGTCAAATGTAAAACCATTTGAGCAGCCTTAAACCAATCGGTATTGACATTGAATGTATGACAAATGTTTTGGGGCCTGCTATTCAGCTAAACAGACAGACAAGTGGGGAGGCTAATGTCACAAACTGTTCAATAATCACATAAATGCTGTTACATTGTGTTGTGATTGAGATTCTGACCCACCACACATCATGGAGAAAGAAAATGAGACGTTATTCATTTGAAATAAAATCACATTATCATCAAGTAGATGTCCACAGAGACAGCGGCTCAAACATCAGTAGAGTAAGAAAACGTCCCTTTTCCACAAGCTGTAAAATAATCAAATAGACGTTGTTATAGTATATTATGGTGTGAAAGCTGTTTATGTCAGTTTTAGTGCTTTTGTCAGTTGTCTTTTTTAGTGTTTTGTGTTGTGTTGTACCCATGGCTGCTTGAGTCTCATGTCAGCACCGCACAGACCAGTAGAAAGACTCCTACAAAAAGCTCCTATTCTTCCCTGTGTGTAGTAATCAAAACAACAGAACTTTCTGGGTCACTAAGATTTCCATCTAGTCAGAATATTCCCTTTATTTAATATTGCATAGCTTTCAATAATAAGGGGTTTTTAGTAGCCTGGTTCACTTTACGTGAGTAGGCCACCACCATGACTGAACTACAGTCGACAAGCACTTGACTTCTACATCATCAAATGTAAGCAATTCCGGACAATATTCTAAATATGACCCTTATTGCCAGAATGTATCTCAGTGAAATCTGAGCTGAGCAGAAGCAGGGCGTAGCCAGGCTACATTTTCCTTACTTACATAAAGAATCTCATTAAACACATCCATGAGTTTATGAGCATATTAGCATTTATTCAAGTATGTATAGAAAGTGGACAAAAAGAGAGTGTTTTTTTTCCCCTTTTTTGTAAGATGTACACACACACACACACACACACACACACACACACACACACACACACACACACGCGCGCGCACTCACACACACTTATTTGAATTCAATAAGACTTTACTTTAGCATGCATCTACTGTATAATGCATGGTTAACCCTAATCCTGCTGATTATACAGCACTATAGGTACATTATGATGCATTATATTTATAATTCATCATAGAGGCATGCTTTAAGTAAAGTGCTACCTTGAATTCTTTCATTTGGATCTGCACAAAAAGCACAACATGAAAGTTCAAAACACTGATTAGAAGTAGGTTACAATATGGTGAAACCAGAAACTGGATGCACACACTTATGAATGCACAGAGGAAAACAAAAAGTTAGCATAGTAAATATACCAAGTACATTAAATGACATATGGAAATATTTTCAAAATTTAAGTGTAGCCCAGGAAATCAGTTGCCACACAGGACACAATTACTGGGGTTCTTAAAGCACTTTATTTTTGACCACTTATTCAAATAAAATAATCCTCTGCCATGTAACACATGCTAACTCGCTGTAATGGGAAGCAAACTCAAGGTCTTTGGTGGCCAGAATAATAATCTGAATGGAACCAAACCGTTTTGGGAAATAAATAAAATGAAAAATAATAAAATAAAATACAACACAGAAAAAACGGCAGTGGGCTTGGGCTATACACAGAAACAAAACAGAAAT
>JAQLOL010000024.1:10978177-10990333 GCA_029783665.1 Naso thynnoides
TTTAGCACTCATTTCACTGTGCACTGCTTTTTATTTTCTTGACTTTAGTATTTATTCATAAATTTACCTAATTTTATGGTTTGCCATAAGGGAACTACAGCTGTATTTCTTTATGCAACCATGTCTTGTAAAATGACCTGTCTTAATAAGGTTGCAGTTGTTATGCCTGACTGTTGATTAATCATATCCATGCTGAAAATGTAGATGTTCTGAAATAGGAAAATAATTATATTAACCTTTTTGTTAATATAATTGAGCCATTTGACTCACTTTATTTTCTCTGTGCACTGTTTGCTTTTTTAAACTCTCTAAACTTTATTTAAAAATATAAAATATATATTTGAGACCATTCTAACAGCTATTGACAGGTTGGTTGTGTACCATCAGGTAAAGTAAGACATTGTTAGCTTCGGCATTTATTGAGATTTTCTGACAAAAACAGCTCCAGTTTTATCCTTAAACCTCCACATACCAGTCAGCCTCAAACCATTTCATGTTTAATATTTTGGAGCACTTGAGGGTGAGTGTGTATAGGTGTGTAGCACCATTTGTGAGGTGTTGGGTGAATTATAGGATGATAGATTTATTGACCTCTTTTGCTGTCACTGGGCTTTCCCTCCCTTGAGTTGAAGAGGCTTTCAGAGCCTGTTCAGTTGCAGTGGACAATCTTCCTCTTTATGCCATGATACCAGACCAAAATCTGACTCCACACCAACTGTGGACAAGAGAAATGGTGGCACCCAACAGAGCTTTTCTATCAGTTCTTATTTATTTACCAAAGTGGATATTTTTCTTTGTGTAATAGAGACTCCTTTGAATCTGAGCACTGGAAAACATCTTATTCAATTTGGACCTATTTAGAGCACTTTCAACGGTCAAGGCAGAATGTCTCCCAAAATTATCACTGCATCTTTTGGATGTAAGCAAGAAGATATATTTCGAGTCATTCAGTGTTCTTTCTATGCAAATAAAGTGTCTTTGTTAGGAGCCTTAAGGCACAGTTTGTGTTGAGAAATTTCTAGAATGTGCCGTCCTCGCTCCTGCAGACTGAACAGAATTAAAATTAGTGCTTGCTCAGTTCCTTTGTGTGCTTTCATTCGCACACAGTCATGTGTGTAATTGTGTTTAAATGAATGTCTGTTGGACTTTTCATGTTGACATATATAAGACTGAGTATAAATATACACATTGCCGCTGCTCTTTATATTCACTATGTGGGCCTCCTGTTACAGCTCAGTGTGCAATTTTGAATCAAAGCTAAGCAGGTGTCACTTTGGCTGCAGACAGATGGGAGACCTCATGCTGGAACCAGAATCCTCTCTCTCATCTGTTTCTCCCTTAGTCTCTCTGATCTCTCTCTGTTTGCCTCTCTGTCGGTTTTTGTCAGTCCAGGCAAGCTTCTCACTCAGTGGCCTTTTACATTGACGATTTCATATCGATCAAATCATATGGGGTTTCCCTGACCATAAAACAACAAAAAGATTGCATTATTGTATGAATGGTTTTTATTGAGGCAGAAAGCAATCCAATGTTCTCTATAACTGTCCACTCAATGAAGTCATCTGATATTGGTTGCTGTAATACTGCAGTGCAGTTTATGTGCATCATTATTACGGAAGGATAGCTTCCCATGCAGATATAGGAGGTAACATATAATACATATGATTTCATGTGAAACACATTCTACATAAATATACATGAAGTTTGCTTTGCTTTGCTTATAAAGCCTCGCTACTGCCATAACAAAAATGAAAAAAAAAAACTCACTTCGAATGAAACTGATGGAGGATGTTTCAGATCCTTTTCCTAAGTAAAATTTCTCATCCAGCAGGCAGCAATATTAACTCTCACACTAACTCCAGAGGGAAACATCCTTGAATGTAGCTCCTACTCCATTTTATTTATCAGTTAGTCACTGACTTTGTTGTCTGCCTTTTGATGCTGGACAGGTACTGTAGTGGTCTATGGGTTCATTAAAGCAGTCTGTGGAAGGGAAAGCAGCTGCTTGGCGACTTCGACTGGAAACAGGGTTAATAAGAAGGAACCAGACCAGTAAATTTGCAGCTGTTAAATTAAAACAATTAGCTAAGAATTGCTAATATGCTGTGTGGACATAAGGGAAAAATCAGAGTTGGGCCATAATTCTTTACAGGTTTGACATGTTTCATTTTGCATGCAGCAGTTTTTCCACTGTTGATACAATACATAATATATTTAATATATATTATGTCATGATGATTTATGCAGTTTTAATTAACAGTAGAGAGGCATTAAAAGCTAAACGTACGTATGAGGTATTTATACAGAGTTTAAAAATAGAACTTGGTATTATGTAAAACGTTCTCTCAGATTGCAGACTACAGTTATCACCAATGCTTTAGTAAGCAGCTTTAACTTTAATGTTGCAGTTGGTTGAGGTGAAACTACATTTTAGCTGTTTGGTGGTGTAAGGTAAACGTAAAGGTACTTTATTGGTCACATATACTGTGTATTGGGAAGTTTATCGCTGCATTTAAGCCATCCCTGAGGAGCAGTCCTGACTGGAAATAAACCTAGCAAAAATGTTTTGATGGTGAGGGTGCACCCAGAGGAAACTGATGAGAACATGGCGAAAACTCAACACAGAGAAGCCCTGCCCCAGGCAGGAATCGAACCTAGGACCTACTTGCTAGGCGACAGTGCTAACCACTAATCTCTAAGACATTGTCTCAACTGTAAGCATTTTAATGTAAATGTCTGCATATAAAAATACTGTAGTAGAAATATGAAAATACAAATACCTTAAAGCCCCTCTGAGGAACTTTCATTTTGTATTGATTGTAGCGACGCTAGTGAGGAAAAAGCAGCTTTGCATACTGTTGTTAAGATCTCCTCTAGTGTGAGCATTTGTTTTGGAATAGAGTAAAAGAAACACACCACTCATTTGCACAATACCAGTTTGGCCATAAACACAAAATATTGAAATTAGAAGAAAAATATCCTCCTGCTTGCAGCCATAGATAGTAAAAAAGAGAGCAGGGGATCGATCATCTCTCTCAGCCAGTTAAGCTCTTCCTTTCAATATTTCTCTCTGCTGGTCTCACTTTCTCTTAATCTTCTTCCTCTTCTATACTATAAATCTTTTTTTTCTGGCTTTCTATAATTTTTTTTCCATTCAGTTTGATGTCTTGTCATTTATAATGGTGAAGGTGTGTTAGTCAATTACCTTCATCTCTCTTTTTTCTTTTCAATTCTTACACATCCCTTTCTTTTTCGGTGATGGTCCATCACTGAATCTCAAGCAGTCTGTGTTTTTCTTCTCCCTTATTTTTCACTTTGTCCATTTCTGGCACTGTAAAACTGCCTCCCCTGCTCACTTATTCAGCACATCCGGCTCACATTTTGTGTGTCTCTCTCTTAGTAATTTTTCTTTCTCTTGTCGATGTGTCTCTCTCACTCTCTCTCCAAGCACTGTCTCTCACCCTCTCTCCCTGATGAGGCCAGCCCCTCCGTGGTGATGAGACCAACAGAGGGTGATTAAAGTGGATTCTCATCTGGTGGGAAAACTGACCTCAATCAGAACTATTCTACCAAGAGGATGCTCCCCTCTGCTCTGTTTCCCACCATCCATCCCTCCTCAGTATATTCCTGAGTCTCATCCACAATCCTTTATTCTCCCTGACCCGCTCCCTCATCATGTCAGAGCTCTCCGTCTCTCATCTCTTGCATTCTGTTCTCATTTCTCACCCCCCTCCCCATCTACTCTCAGCGATCACTCTCAATTTGTCATCATCGGCTCTATTGTTCTGTGATGGCAATCTGTCCATCCAGGGAACTCTCAAATTTGCTATCATCAGCAGGGTGCAAGAAACTTTAAATTTACCAAAAAAAAAGTATACTTTTTAGGATTTTTTTTTTAATGTTGAAAATTCTGGATTCTTTCTGTTTTAATTACCTGTGAGTAAAAAATCTTTTAAAGGTTTCTGCTTTAAAGGGGTGACTGTATGTATATTTTTTTAGTGGGATGGAAACATCCAAGAATTTCAAACAAGATTCTCTCAAACACAACAGTGTTTGTATGATCCAGGAGCTTGGTTGCTGAAACTATCCAAGGTTGTATGGTCATAGTGCTTGTCATAATCTATATTTGACTTATAAGGGAAGCTTCCACCAACTCCTGTGGGCTCTCCTTTGTCCACTTTAAAGGGATAGTTCCTTTTTTTTTTGTTCTCTGTATGGAGAAGCACCGTGGTGCACTGGCAGGAAACAAACAATACCTTCAACAACACCAACAAGAGCACCCACCTAAATTGTATATGTCCCTTTATATGTACACTACATGTTTAAAAGTTTTCATACTTTACATTGCAGTCAGACAGCCATTCCAGTTGGGTCTTTAAATTAATCTGGGTTTTTTTGTGTTTTTTTTTTTTTTTTAAATCTCCGTCTAATTATACTTAATAAGAATAGAAACTTATTTTTATTTCAAAACTGACGGCACTAATACCCAGCACCAAACAATCAACAAACATGCACACATTTTGCTATAATGATAGGCTATAAATCAACTCTATCATTATCATTTCAGTCATTTCCTACCATAGTGTCTTTTTAGCCATTTTATGAGCTAATCGAACGTCTTTCTTGATAACATCCATTTATTCTTGGATTGATTTTCCCTAATAAAGGGACAAGTTGAGAAGATAATGATCAGTGTTCACGCTTGCATACTTAGTTTATGTTGTAATTACCCATAAACGTACCACTGATTTTTACCTGCATTTATGTACGTTGTATGGCGGACTGACGACAATCCCTGAGTGTCTTTTAAATGTCAGTCAGGTCTAATGTATGTTGTCATGGCAACATTTATCTACAAACTAAATGAAACAGTTTCCCATTTTAGCTTTTCAATTACTGCCATGCATCATGGCTGTCAGCCTTTGCTACATTCTTGGACTCGTGCAGAAAATGTAACACGTATTTCCCTCAAACCTTCATTTGCTCCAACCTACACAAGTGTGTGTAGTGTGTGAAGTGTGTGAATGAATCATGTACGTGTCATTTTTTTTTATTGAGGATTGTAATCTACAGTACAGCTAGAGGTGGGGAAGAAATTCAGTCCTCCTGTCTCTTTTGTATGTTATTAGAAAAAAAAAAGAAGAAGAAGAGGTAAACCCAAAATAAACAGTGATTTCACCGCCCTCTATGTGTACATAATGAGCAGGCATTATTCATTCGTTTATTGGTTGGCTTTTTCTTTTCCTGTTTTATCAGCTGACAGCTACAGGCAGCAGCTGTCATATGTTCCCTCTCAGATTCTGATAAGGCAAGCTCAGTCACAAAGTTGTGACTCAGGAGCTAAATTCAGGGTACCAAATATGACCTTTTAAATATTTCATATAGAATTAGTGTGATGAATTTGTACTGTCTAAACACTCAAGGGCAGAATGCATTTGCTGTAACTGTATATGCCCTGGTGGGCGAGCTTGATCTAAATCTTCAATTTGCTGGTGGTCCCATGTGAAGGGTGATTTGTGACATTATGCATATGATCAAGAGTATTAAATTACTTGGCCACCAGAGACATTCGACTGGCTCTGCTGAACCGGAAGTGATGCAATCACACTGGCCCCATTTCCAGTGATATTTAAATCCTTTTCTGCGTGGATAGTCTGGCCAATTGGCAAATCGCTCTTCCTTCGTGCATGCCCTGTGTTTGATTTGATTTGTAAGGAATGTTTGTGGGAATGTGTAAGTGCGTGGGTGTGCTGTTGTGCCATTTGATGTGATTTGTGAAGATGTGAGCGTGTGGCCATCCTTTGGTGCTTAATCCACAATCTGCCGTCTGCCAGAAAGAAATGTTTGTTTTTTCCTAATGCTTTATATATATTAAAAAAAAAATCTCTGTTTGCCCTGACATATAACTAGCTTTGCATTCTCACCCTACTTTGCAGACTAACAAGGAAACATCTGATGCATCAGTTTGCGCATTTCACTACACCTAAAGTTTAAAGTAGGCTTTGTGCGTGATTGGTTGTGAAGTCACTCAACAGCAAAAACATAATACATGTAAGATTAAATATCAGTGTTAATCATCTGCCAATGCTGGCTGGAGAAAACAAGGTCAGCACACAGGAAATGTGATGCACTGATTTTACACTGACCAACATTGTGTCAGTTTCAAGCCAATTTCCCTTTTAATCTCAGTGCTAATCAGAATTTTGTACAGTTTCTGGTAAGAAAGTTCTATTTCCTTTATTTTTTTTTTCAAGCGACTCATTTGAGGGAAATTATGGTTCATACCTCCAATGGGACGTTTTAAGAGTGATGACTGTGACGATTATGATGATGATGGTGATTGTCACAATTATGATTGCTTTGCCACCTGAAGGGGAAGCAGGAATGTCGACAGATGTGTTTAACTGGCTTTTAATAATTATTGTCATTCACCTAAAATCAAATGGCTGTCTGGTGTTCTCTACAGATTTATGTGGGTTTCTTCTTTTTTTGTTCTCGCCTTTTGATGCTGATTTGAACGAAAAGCAGTTGTCATCTGTATCAATGTCAAACCTTTATTCTTTTGTCTTAAAAGATCTCTTAAGATGGTTCTCTGTCATATTTTTAATAAACCATGTCAGATGCATATTTTCATCACTTGGTTCATCTTTGTTGCTTTGTTTATACCATCAGTCATGTCATCAGCACTGCAGTGGTAGACTAAGTAGTAATGAAGGACATTTACTCGAGTCCTGAAATTAGCACTGCAGTACTCCACTTATTCAGTGTTATACTGGATTTTTATGATCAATAATTTACGCATAATCCCATTACAACTTGATAGCAGCCTGCCCATTAATCTTGGGGCATCCTACACCAGCAGTCTCTTTTGGTGCGAGGAAGGAGACTGAAGCTCATGTGCAAGCATGACTATTTGAGCAGAATCAGCGTAAATCCAAGCACAAGCAGAAACTTTTTCAGGGTTAAACAAGTATAACATATTTGAATGTGAAATCTATAAATTATGCTCTTAATCTGAAAGACCCTTACCTTACCCATAAGACCCTAACCCTGACCCTCTTGATCAGACAAGAAACTCCAAATGTGTCATATTAGATGTGGGAAGTCAGGTAGGTTGCTATTGTGCTGAAGATGGAGTACTCAGGAACTCACAGATGAAGGAAAAATGTGTTTGTGTATAGAAGTATGTAAGAATGGAAAGAAAAGGAGAAAAGTAAGGGAAGGACTCTCATATTTGACACCTGTGTGATTTATTTCACCTGTATGAAAGTCAAAGAGAGCTGTTAGGAGAACATGAGTAAACTAAGATGTCTTGTATAAAATGCCTATTCTCTCTTATGACTCATATCTTCAAAAAAATAATTTTGGATTGTACAATTTATGCTGGTGGCAACTTACAGACATAGACCTTTGTACTATGCAGCTGTTACGCAAGCCTGCAAACACATCCAACCAATAATCACCCAGTACTATTGTCATATCTGTTACTAGTCCAAGGTTTCTCAAAGTTCTCATTAAGGGCACATGCACCAGCCACACATCAACAACAGAGTAAGAGTTCATGCATACATTCACACACACACACACACACACACACACACACACACACACACACACACACACACTGTCACATCTGACAGTCTTTGAAGTTGTCAAAGTGTTTTCCTTCTCCCTCTCATGACGTTTTATCTTTTTGTTTCCCCCTTCATCTGTGACACACTTGTATCTGTCAGTCACCCCAGTAACAAAGACACATTGTTACTGCAGCTCATTTAAAAGCATGTCGTCTGGTGAGACGGGTTCTCTTTCAGAAAATCAGAGAAAAACACATTGATCTATGGACAATGAGACATAAATGAGAGTCTCAGTGAAAAAGTTCTGGGACACATTATTTCACTGTGTGTAAAGAGCAGAACTTTATTTTTATACAGAACTTAAAAGAACTTTGAAATCATGTGAATATCATGCAGGAGGGTTATATGTTAACACTGGATGGCAGCTTGGCCCTGTCTATACCCTACTCTCAAGGCCTGTACTGGTATTGATATGTGAGATTAAAAGATCTGATTACTGTAGAGGCCAAGAGCGTCCATGGTTGCTACTATCTTTTTTCATTCTTTTACCTCGAGATCACGAAATAATAATTTCGTTATCACAAGATAACGACTCACTTTCCTCTGATAACAATAAATTAATATGTCTTCCCATGACAACGAGATAAAAAAAGAGTCAGTTTTCAAAAGAAAAGGTTGTGTGGTCTTTGCTAAAAATTTTTATCAGAGATCAAGACTGGTGCTACAGGGTGGCTTGGTGGAGATACTCTTACACAGTGAGACAGGCAAGTCTCATGAAAAACCGTATGGCCTAAATGTCTTTGTCTCTTAAGTTTTATATTGGCAGTTTTTTCTAGGTATATCAATTTTTCCTTTCCCTCCGTAAGTTTTGGCAAATACATCAAAGCATAAATAGATGTGAGCCTCTCTTGATGACAAAAAAAGAAAACCATAATTAATGCCTCACTGTGTTGTCTGTCGAGGTATTTAGTATTTAGTACAATTTTTTGACGGACTGAAAAAGATGAATCGCAAATTCTGATGATGAGATCAGAGGGTATTCATAATAAAGTTTCTCCCTCCAGCAACAGTAGCATATTATTTTAACAACAACCGCTACAACCAAAAATCAAAAGTTTAGATGTGCAAGGACAGATAAAAACTAGATATCTATTTAGTGTTTTCTCACAAGTTTCTTCCAAAAGCAACATTATGACTTCAGTATAAATCCAGGAAGAATGCCTGGTCAGATCGGTTAGCTCAATTAGTTCTGCTTACACCCCTGGGTGGCTGACTTTGTTTTTCGCAGTCAAAACAAAGAATGTTTTCTTTACAAAATCATTTATTACCTGAAGAAAAGGGCTGGAATGAATCATCACAAATCAAAACTTTTGAGACACAACCACAGTCACACACACCCTCATACCCATTTTAGCAGTGACCCCTCCCTTCACATTGTGGCGGTGGAGTGGTGATTACAGTGAAGATCAATTTAAGGAGCCTATGGCTAAATTTGTATCATTACGTTTACTGCAGGTTTAATAATGGATGACTGTATCTCTGTATGGGGAAGTGATAGGACGAGACAAGGCACAGGTAAGGAGCTTGCCGCAGGTGAGAGTTATAATTAGTTGGTCGTTCCTGCCACACACACACACACACCCATGCACATTGAGATGCATGCATATGCGCCACAGTGGGACCACACTGGCACCTGCTCATACTGAAATATGGCAATTTTAGCTGCTCCTTATATTTCCACCTTAGTTGTTGTTCCTCTGTCGGTAACTGGTGTGCTACAGGGAATTAATCACAGTCTCTTGAATTAAAGCATTTCCAATTATCAAAGGCAGACTTCTTGAGATGTTGCATGTGTTGCCTTCACTGGTCATTAGTTCTTGCTGTCTGTTATTTTATAAACACCTGTTCACTCAATTTGCACAGCAGTTGGTTACCTACTGATGCTTCTGTGTGGTGAAATAAGGGTCAGAACGATTTCAAGAAATTGCTCACTCTGCAGGTATTAAGTTGTGGACACAAATTAGGCAAACATTTATTTCCTCCACTATTAAATGGATAATGTGACAATGACTGAAAATGGAAAAATGAACCCTTGTAAAAAAAAGTCTCTAAATGTATTAAAATGTAGAAAGTGAAGGATGTGTTTCTTCATAAATTAAATTTTAAAGTTAGCTGTATTTGATTTTTTGAAAAGTAGGAGATTCAAAGAGTTTATGCGCAACATAAATACATTTATTAGGAAGCATTATCAATCACGTGTCAGGATACATTAAATTGGTTTTAGGTTAAAAATAAACATTGCATTTACACTACATCATAATCTATAGCAATGGACCATTATCTACAGGGATAATAGTTATTTAGCAGCAAGGCATAAAAATCACATTCTGCTAATCATACACCGGTACTCCACTTTATCGTGAACTCCTCATCCACATGAACAGATGCTGAAGTAGCATCAATGATCAGCTCCTGCAGACACAAGAAGAAAGAGAGATGTAGCTTCTTTGAGTATGCATCTGAATTGTAAAATCACACACAGACATTATTTTTTAAAATATTCTAGTGTGCAAATATGATATTCAAACCTACACAAGATTCTGTTGCAGGACTAATGATGTCAAATTATCAAAAACTGCGGTCACAAATTTTAAGCTGCATGCGGACGTCTACGGAGGGGTGTGTGCGGACCTTCATGGACATGGGTAGATGACAATGTTTACAACTTGCATACCAAAGCAGACCACCCAGACATGCAGGTGCAGAAAGCATGAGTTGGCCTTAAGCTGAGCTCTCTGCAACTCTGCATAACGTAAGCAAGTGTAGATACAAGGATTGGTGAAATTTATTTCATGTTTTGTAGCTACTCGTTCAGTGTGTAAGATTTAGTAGCATCTATGGTGAAGCTGCACACTGCATGGGGCTGAATATCCTCTGCATACTCGGCCCTATTAAACACGCAGGAGAACATACAGGGGCCAATAAAACTCAGTGTTTGATTTGTCTTTTCTGGGCTACTGTAGAAGCATGAAGGAGAACTTGCCCCTCTGTAGCAATAAAAGCCACATTGAAAGGTAATAAAAACACAATGACTCTTATTTTCAGGTATGAATATTATAATTCATATCTGTAACATTTTACAAATTGATCCCCATAAATCCCACACACTGGGTCTGTAAATCTACTAAATGTGAGATATGTACAAAAAGTGTGCATTTCTCCTGTTCCGCACAGTGCACACTATTTGATTCAAGGAAAAATAATCCCATTTTATTCATGCCATATAAACGCTATGGGTTCCTAGTAAAGTTACACAAGCCCAGGCTTATACATGTGATGAGAAATTGTAAATGACAGTATAAAGCGGCATATATAGGTTCAGAATAAAAAGGCAGAAATGGCTCTCACACCTCACTGTATTTAAATGACACAGTGCCAGCTGCTTACTGCTTCTTTCAAGTTCTTACCCTATCAGACAATACTTAAGGAGATGAATGGATTGTCTCACACTGAAAAACCACTTATTACCATGCGCATATTGTGTCATCCTCGTTCCCTCTCTCTCCTTCCTCTCTGCCCTCCTTCCTTCCCTCTGCCCATCTTTCATTCTCTCCATTTTATCTCTTTCACCTCTCTATTCCTCCCTCCATCTATTTCCTGTGATGCATGCTCTTTCGCTCTCTGTCCTTCCTTCCCTCCTTTCCAAAGATGGACTGTCTCTCTGTCTTTTCATTATTCTCCACCCATCCTTGCATCCCTCAACACACACACACACACAAAACCTCTCTGTCATTCTGACTTTCTTCATCTGCAATTCTCGCCATCTCCTCCTGCTTCTCCCTGTCTGTCTTCTCCAAGAACAGTATAAATCAAAAGCTTCTAGGCTTTCTCACCTACGATTATTTATGGAGTGTTTTGTAGCTATCATTTTTTATGCTCCTGATAAGTGCACTGAGTACAGTACACAACCTCGACAGGAATATTTTATCACAGGCTAAATGAGCAGAGGGGGAAAAGACACACTATCTTCTGAAACTTGGCCTAATCTTTTCTTTTTTTGTCTGCTTCATGGTCTTGTAGCGGTAAACTTCAAACTGTAAACCCCCCTTACTCTCTTCTTCCACATGACCTATATCCTTCTATTTTCATGCAATCTCCCTTTGTATGACCTAAGCTCTTCTTTCTCATACTTTATTTGCATTTCAAAATTTTGGGAAGCTTATACCTTGTCTGTGCGATCTCACCGAAGGATTGAAAAAGGTCGGACGATCTCAGCTCAAGCTCTGTTCTGATCAAATATCTGAATGTTGTAGTTGACCTTGACCCTTCACAAAAAACTACAGATGAAAGTCACACACCAATAACGTAGGAATTCCCCTAATAGGCTAAAGTGCAGTGCTCAAAGGGGTCACAAAAAAATGATAACAGCGATACTGCAAACTATTCTGAACAAATAAATCGCCAAGTATCATGTACTGAAACTTGCCATATGTTTTTGCTTTGTGTACAGAATTCCTTCTGATTCTCTGACACGTTCTTTCCACTCAACCACTGGAGCAGATGATGGAGAAAGTGAGGGGAA
>JAQLOL010000024.1:10998987-11018450 GCA_029783665.1 Naso thynnoides
GATCCACTATGTAACAGCCTGCCACTCTCTGTTTGCTGTGGTGACAAGTTTAATGGAGGTAACCACTCCTCTCCACAGTCCCGTGCCCAAATTTATGCTGCTGTTTCTCCTGTTTGGTTTGGCTTTATGATGCTGTCAAACAGATGGGGAGTCCCGTAGCTAGAAAGAGACAGAGTGATTGGATGTTTGTTTTTGTCATCAAGGCACCTTCTGCAGTGTTGTTGAGCTTCAACTCCTTAATGATGCTGTCAAAGATGTCTCTTGTTTATATTCTCATTCGGATTCTTGTTAAAGTTGTGGTTTCAGTCTTTTCTTTTTAATCTTGGACATATTTTCATATATTTGCCGAAGAATACGATGCTCAGACTGCTTTTGCATGATAAAACTACTGCACTTACTAATCAGCCAGTCAGATGTGTTTTCCCACTTTTTTCTTTAAATGGAAGATACCATGGACTGACACTTGCTTTTTTCCTTAGGAACACATGTGCTCCTAAGTTGAAAAATTTAGGAGCTTAGGAAAAACTTCAGGGGCTCAGTGACAATTTATAAAGTAATGTTTTTTTTTTCATCAATAAAAGGTATTCAAGAAGATTTTCAGGTAAACGGTTTACTTTTATGTATGTATGGTGGGTTAATGAGGATGGGAAGGTGATGAACTTTCCAGACACCCTGAGTCATTATGACCAAACACACCGGCACTTCTCAATGTGCACTTATTCAACTGTTCTCAAGGTGCACTTAACACTTTTATATTATTATATATTACCTACAGTACACATATTTTTGTACTGTCACTATTACCAGTCATATATTTTTTACTATTAAAGTTTTTGTTTTGTTTTTTGTTGCCAATCTCGTTTTTGTCTTTGTTTTTGTCCATGTTGTCATCAGCTTCATCACTTAGAATTTCTGAAACACGATTTGCTGTTTAATTCAGTGTTTTGAAATAATTGAGAAGTGGATCACGTGATTTTTTTTAACTTTGTTGTCAACACGGTGACATCCTCTGTGTTCAAAAGAACTAAAACAACTTACGAATAGTTAAAAATTAGTTACAAATGTAGAATTTATTATTCGCACATGTGCCTCAAATTACATTTTACGGTTTGCACTTTTATATCTTTAGTCACAAATGTAAGCGAAATGGTCGCACTGTGAACCCTGGATACTGTACTCATCTTTCTGCACTATTCACTGTATTGTTGCACCATGTGTGATGGCTTAATCCCATTTTCATCGACTGTATTTTTGTGGTAGGGGATTCCGTGCATTCAGTTTTCCTAATGTTTTCTGGTTGTTATAAGCATGGACTCACCGTGTTGTAGTCATACCAGCGCGTATTAGGAATATAGCCATCCACCATGGTAACTCCCTGGCAATAAAAAAGTCAGCAGATCAATTAAATTAGTCTTATCAAACAATCTTTAAATAAAAAGGAGCCAACTACCTGAAATAACTGAAAAGTTACATTCGTAATATGTTTATCAGCGTGTGTATACCTGGTCAAGGGCAGCAGTGATAAGCAGGGCAGGTCCCCAGAGGAACTGCTTGTAGATGTCCCATGTAGCTTTGTCATCGACAAACCTGGGACATAGCAGCATAGATGCCATTAAGCCTGACTGAAAGAAATGTTTCTAATGCTCTCTTTTGTGTCCTCAGCCCAGACGACTGTTCAAGTACTCATTCAGATTTCAATGATTTGAAGACGCAAGCCAAATAACTCTCGCCCTGCCAGCTCCTTAAATACCATCTGTGACTTTAAAAGAGTCTCTTAAAATGAATAAATATGTCCCTTTTTTCTTACAGTTCCTCCCTTTCACATCTGGGAGCTGCCAAGTATAGCCACATCCATCTACAGTTGGTCTCTAAACAGTCTCACTGGAATTAAAGCAGAAAGTGCCTTGCTCAAGGGCCTCTTAGTGACAAATGGTGTGGTAAGAGACTTTAAGTTTCTCTTACCCTGTCAAGTTAATCAAATTACCATCAGCTAATAAGAAAAGCTTTGGTGGTTAACATTTTGACAACTCGTTGAAAATTAGTTGGCCACCAATACAGAGTGATGCTGACGTGAAGGAGCACTAAAATGAGAGCTAAACCTAAATTAGTTTTAGTCTGGCCGCCATTCTGCATACCAATGAGAGGCAAAAAAACAGCATTTTAAATAGGGTTATCATGGCAGCAAATCATAAGAAACTACACATCCCAGTATCAAAGAAATTGTTTGATTAAATGATTATATGTAATTCTTGGGTGATGATCATGGCGGGAAAAATAAGACCTGTGTCCGTTGTGTGGTTTGTGCTTACTCATGCAGGAGTGGTCTGACCACAGTGCTTCCTTTAGTATGAGCCTCATACATCAGTGTGTACAGGTAAGGCAGGAGGGTGTAACGGATGTTCAGGACGTCCCGGGACATCTCTGCGAAGGTGGCATTCCAAGCTACAGGATCTTGTCTCTGATGCAAAGAAGAAGGTATAAGTAGACATTTTAAAAGAAAGGAATAACTATGACTGTGGTAAATCCATTTCTTTAACCTTTGCTCCTTTAGTTTGTTTTTTAAAAAGCCTTAAAAAAAACACATGACCGCCCAGACTCCTTATAAAAAGCTCATGAATGCTTTCAAAGCTTAAGCTACAAGCCACGCCTAGTTATGGTTGTTATGCTATGAATGGACAATTACTTTTTGTTCAGGGGAGGTGTTTTGTTTACCTAGTTTACAGACAGGTGGGAAAACTGTCTTGAGAAATGCATGCAAAATGTAAATGTCAGTGTCATAACTGTAAAACATCCACTAAGCGAAATTGTTCACATGTAGCTTGAGTTATATTTTAATGTTTGAGTGAACACATTCACTTTATTCTCTGACTTACCACAGAGCAACATGCAGATCTATTTAGAAAAAAAGTCGACATCATACAAATGCATTTCTTTAAGATCTGGCCACTGTGGAATTAATGTGCATTTTTTCACACAGCGGCGTGTTTCTTATCTCGTCTGCAGAGTTGACTTTGCCCTATTTAGATTTCACAACATGCTTAAAATGAATAACTTTAAAATGTTACCATGCATGACAAGAGACAGACAGTAACACTTGCTGGTTTGAAGCCTGCCAGAAATACTCGAATGGCATGCATTTATGCTGAAAAATGATGCCCAAAGTGTTCTGTCCCACACTGTACTGACATTTACCTCATTTTAATTTGCAACAAGTGTCCCCTTAAGAGGCAAAGACAGAAAAAGAGGACACAGTGTACTGTCATTCTCCAGATATGGGCCAATATAAAAGCTTGTATTCAGGGTCTGTATTGAGGACAATAATCAGTTTGGTAAACTACAAACACATGCACACACACACCTGGAACATGCCATCACCATGTGCTCCTCCCTTTGACATCCTTTATGTGTATGTTTATACATATGATGGTGCATGTTTAAGGGACCTTTTTCAGTATGTTATGCACTTAAGTGTGAATCAGTGTGTCTCCTTCTCATGTGTTTGCCTTTCAATTTAAGAAAAAAAGAAAATCATAAAACAATACCATAAAAATCATCCGGGAGGACCAATAAAAATGGCAGACATTTTCTTCCCAGCTGCAATTTAGCTGGGTCACGTTTAATAATAGTTATTAAGTGTAGCCCAGTGGTTACCAAGTACAGGTCTAACAGCACATGATTGAATTCAGAACATTTCCATTACTGTATGACCTGAGGAGTTCACCAGGATATCATATTATATTAATTTTCTACAGGAGTTCACAAGGTTATATTTATGTGGAAATGCGGGAGTTCCTGCCTGACTTTCTTTTCAGCTGCCCTCCTTATGCATTCTCATACTTTACAATGAGATGCGTTAAGCAGGAAGTAATTTCTAGGGATGGGATTAATGGATAACTGATTTTTATGAATTCTGTCGATCACGTGAAATTTCATTAATCCAGTGTTGGTCAAATAGCGGTTGTGTTGCACAGTGAGTCTTCAAGCGATGGATAGAATTTCACTAGATGGCAGCAATGAGACATCTTGCCAACAGGAGGCCATATTTTACTAGTTTTGGGAGACAGAGAAAATGTAAATACTCAGCTGTATACGAGCTGCCGTAGATATCAAATGTAAACATGAATAGGTCAGGGCAGAGTTTGGTGTGGGACCATTTCGCACTAAAAAATGACATAGTTCATTGTAAAAACTGCGCAGTTGTGTATAAGCACAACACAACAATGACCCCAATGATTTACCACTTGAACAAGGTAAAACTGACCATGGTTGTTGTCAGTGCATCCTTCTCTCAACCTACCATCACCCTAGTCTTCGCATGGAGGAGCTGCGATGCACGAAACTGTCAGCCCAAAGTAATAGTAATTTTTCACAAAAAGTGAGATTGCTACAAACTGGTTGGTTGTTAAAACAAGTGACTTGCCTTACATTTTAAAACTGGCTTTGGTGGCAAAAGTGTCTGCAGGCGACACCATCAGCTGACTTAAGTCAAGCTGAGACCGACCACTTTACTCCGCTGCAACTTTTCCTGCAACCATTTTGTCTTGTCGTGAATCTTTGGTGTAAACTGGCCTTACAAGAGTGAGCGACAAACAGAACAAAACACGAGCTGGAGCAAAAACAGGGATGGGAGGGTGCAGCAGAGTTTCTTCCTTAGGATTCTCATGCTACAGCAGGCTTGATTTTCAGACATTACCTACTTCCGCTTTAATAGGATTTCATGCAGCTTTTTTGACAGTTTTGTAAGGGATCAAATATTAGTGCTGTTTTTTTCAACCTACTCGTGCCTGGACTGCAAGAACCAGATCTTTATGTAGCACTTTTCTCAGACATGCCTCAGTTACTGTTAAAACGACTGTAAGTAAGAAAGTAAGAAACTATAACTTTTTTTATGTAGCACATTTCTAAACGCAAGTTACAAAGTGACTGTCTTAAATGTTGTAGAACTTTTGCTGGCAGCTAATGCACGAGTAAAACATGTAAAGCCTATGGGATGCATTTAAATGCTGACAAAGTCCATCAGATGTCACACACAGTTTAGTAAAGTGTTTCTCACCTAGAATTCCTTCTCGGTGGATAAAGCTGGATAATCACAATCCAATAGGATAATTACCCAAAGAAACCCGCCTTATACTTTTTAACATTCAGTCGCACGAATCTTGCATGACTTGACAATTTTACCGCTCTCTGTTGGGCCCTCAAGGGGGCCTTTTTATCTACGGAAAACCAGAGTAAGGATTGATGAAGAGATGAGAACAGGGAGTGCTGAAGACGGAGAAGTGGACAGAGAATTCATCTTATGAATTCACTTAATTTATGGCCACATTTATGTGTGGCAAAAGGTCTTGTGACACACCGCGAATGTAGACAGATATGTATGTGAGTGCATGTGCATACTCTCTATGCAAAGGAAAAATGAGGTTAGCTGGTTGTGTCAGCCCTTCTCATCTGTTCTCTCCTCCACTTGGTCTCTCTCCTCCATTATCTGTCTGGGATCTGCTCCCTCACCTCATCTCATAAACCTGTTGAGTTTCTGTTTTGCATTTCAGAGCTCACATCATAAAAGAAAATATATTTAGACAAACAATATGTCCCCTTGGGTTTATAACAATATGCACGACTCAAATATGACTACGCTCCTGGAGCAACTGGAGGAGAATATATCTTGTGTAATTAATTTTGCGTCGTTCCAATATGACTGTGGACATTGCAGTATATTGCTTGTGCAGAGAAATGATCTCAAGGTCAACAATGAAAGTTGTCTGAGGGCAAAGAGACCCAAGGCATGACGGAGCTCTGGGAATGACTCTGCAAAAACTCTCCTCTCTTTCTCTCGCCAGTGTCTCTGACCTTGTGTACCCTCCGGCCTGGTTTGTGGAGTTAATACTTTGTTGTCAAACGCCTTGTTAAGCAGACTGGAGGTTACAGTCGCTAACCGTCTAATGATTGGGGATTTTATGTGGCTGACTGGAAAAATAATACAGATTTTACAGTAGACTACAAAAATAGCTGACCTTGATTCCCTTCTCCGATTTCCCAGACCTGCTTTGTGTATTTTTATTCTCCCTCACCAAACACCCTCCCCCCTCTCTCTCTCTCTCATCCCTTCTCTGACTTGATCGCAGGTGTTTCGAAATAGGCAAATTGTTTATTCAGCCTCATCCCGGCTGTCACATCCTTATCAATGCCTTGTGTCACCACCATTTAACTTGCTAAATTGCCATCTTGTTTTATTCTCCGCCAGTTTAATCCGTTATCATTTTTTTTCTTCCTCTGTCTCCAAGCCTATGAACTTCTGTTACCCTCCTTGTCCCTTTATCTGTATTTGCTTGTCAGTATTTCACTATTCAATCCCTCTGTTCTTTTCCTCCTACTTGGTATTAACACCTGTTCTGTCATCCCACCAATTCCCCCTCTATGTCTCTCATTTTTTCTTTTCCTGACTTTATCCCTTCCAGTCAAACTATAATTTTGTGCGGCTCCCCTCTCCTGCCGTGTGTTTTTTTTAAATATTTTATCAATTTTTCTCCATGTTTAAACACCCATTTGCAGGCTATTATTAAATGATTGGAATCATGGGGTGTCTGTGTGCGTGAGAAGTGGAGGTTAGGTGGTGTGCAATAGTGCCCAGATCACCTTGAGAATTCAATTATATCCCCACACCAAGCTGTTAAAAAGGAGAGACACTGACACACACACACACACACACACACACACACACACCCACACATCTATGTCCTGTCTAGTATTGCAGACTCCAGTGCAGAGAAAGTTCGCCCGGTGGGATCGATCTCCGGACGGGCGTTATTGGATTTCTCAGATGTGTTCTAACACTCTAAAGGTCACTGCCAGAATGAATGCCACTGACACTACAAGACCAAACATGTCTATTTTTTGTGTGTTTGTGCATGTCAGCCATAGATTAAGAGACAAATGGCTGGAGAAAGCAACATATCTTTGTAAACAAAAGGGTGTTAGCAAATGTTTTTCATTAAGCTGTATTAATACAACCTGAGCATTAATTTTTAGGAAATTCATGTCTTGTGCAACTTTTGTTAGAGGTGTGGAAATTTTTTGATAATAAGATGCTTTGTGATGTGGACATGAAAGATTCTGCATTGATGCAGAGACACAGCATTATCAAGAGCTTGTGGCTTACACAAAGCAACAGACTCCCAAAATACTTTCAAATACTCATTTAGATGAGGGAGCAAACACTAAGCATCAGGGTATAAAATTAACTGTAACGCTTATCATTGACATGTGTAGTTAAAATTGACAGATGAGTTACCAAAAGGAGATTGCTACCTCAAGCATCACAGACATGTTTGTTTATAATGGTCAGAAATAACAGAAAAATGCACAGATTTTTTGGCAAATAAAGTCAGACGCTCACACAGCAGTAAGCATGATTGGTTCGTGTAGTCACCAGCAAAGGTCCATTCTAATGTTGGAGTGTGCACCAGGTGTGGTGTGATTGACACTGATTAAGTCAGACCCAGCATAAAAGGAGGAGTTTAGGTGGAGGTGGTTTGTTAAGTGGTTTGTAGAGGAGGCGGAAAATACTGGCAGACTATAGCAGTTTAAATAAAGCACCTTTTACTAGCCTAGCCAATACAATGACTAACAGGCCATCAGCTGGTGATCAGCTGATTGCCTGCTGCCGATGACAGCTAAATGAGAGTTTGAGCTTGACTTCATGGCCTGCCTGAACTGTTGCTACACCCAACTCAACAATCTTGGGAAAAATGCAGACACAACCACATACAGGACACATATCAAGTATTGGGACCTATATACAGTTTTAGAATTCGGGACATTATCCGTATACTGTTATCGCTTTTAAAGCCTAAGTAGTCAAGGGGAGAGAATGGTTATCTTAATTTAGATCTTCAGTTATGTGATAAGTAGTAGTAAAAATCTTGGTCTGTGTCTGTGTGGTTGGGAACTATAAAGGTAGCACAGTAATAATATTTGTTGAGAATTTCATGTAAATATCATCTCAATCTTAATGAAACTTTACAGTTTAGGGGTTAAGTCAAAAATAGCTTGAATGCATGAAAGTATCACTGGCCTAAGTATGGCTCCAAGTGAACTTCTATGTGACTGTTTTTCTTAAGTTGTGCACTCACCGGGTTGCCCTTGCCGTTGTGGTTGCGTGAATATGGATAGAAGGCACCCAGCTGCATCCAGCGAAGACACATCTCATACTCAGCCGGATTAAAGAACCCACAAATGTCTGCCCCCGTCTGAATGAGAACAGACAAAGAGACTGTCAATATTTTTATTTATATGTGTGAGGAGAAAGGTGCAAACAGCACCCACCAACCATAGGACCAAGAGTCACACTGCTTTTGTTGCAAGCATCATGTTACTTAAGTGTCCTTGATCAAGACGCTACACAAGTGAGCGATGTTATGTATCTAACCCCCTTGAAAATGATTTACCATACAGGGATCAATAAGGTGCTTAATTATAATTATTGTTATTATATGCACTGAGGGGGTGAGACACCAGAGAAGGACAGTATGTGAGGAAGAGAAGTCAAATAAAGAAAAATAGACCGAGGAGCAAACTAATGAAGACAACAATGGCAACTCTGTATAAAATGAAAATATAAATTATAATTCATCTAATAACAAGTTTTAGGTAGGTCATCACAGAGTAGTGCTATGTCTCTTGGTTGGGGTGGGGCTTGTCATGACATTGTACCTCAAGATGTCCTTTAAGCCTTGCAAAGAAAATAACATCACTGAGACGACTGTTTTTCTACTTAAAGAGGACAAGGTCACATAAATAACCTTATGTCTTCTCAAGAACAGCTGCTCAGGTGAGGATACTTACGTAAGAGATGCCAAACAGACTGAACTCCATCATACCTGAACAAAGGAAAATAGGGAAATGTGCCAAATTTAATATTCTTGTTTTCTTTTCTCTGTGGCACAGTTTGCAAGCATGTTTGAATAGTTAGACAGGACTCTGTTTTTATCACACTACTGGTCAAAATACAGATTATCATCATTATGTATGAGGACCAGATATTATCCCAAGGATCATATTTACATTAATGTTTTTGTGTACCTATAATGGATTTGTAAAGTTGGTCCCAGCCAGAGTAGTTGTCTCCCAGCCAATGTCCGGCCCATTTTCCACTGGAGGGGTAAGTGGACCTGGTCACTACAATGCCTCTTTTACCGGTCACATCGAGCAGAGCGCTGCACAAGGAAGAGAGATGCAGGGACCACAAGTAAAATGTAAGTGTTTTCTACCTCTTAAACACAGTACATTCATTTTAGAGGAGAGTTAGCCAATTAATTGTGCTTTGTTCATTGTTAAATTCAGCGTGATGCAAAAATGACAATCCCTAAGCTAAAGCACCTGCGCTCAAGGTGGTCCTGAGCATCCCAAAGCTCCTGCACAGCCTCCTCACCTTCTTGTGGTGAGAGGGAAATGTCACCACAAGGGCAAATGCAGTTTATTACAATTAAAATTTGATTAACTGTATTTCTATGGATAGCTGGAAGAAATCAGCTCCCGTGGCTGCATTTTCTTAATAAATGTGTGCAGTAAGAGTTTCCGTTTTTCCTCTTCTCCTGATTCTTCAGGTACATCTACTTGAACTATTTTTGTAGCGTAGGAGATTATTCAGATTATTACCAGGGTTTCCCCCTGAGTACTGCAAGCCTGGTGGCCCGGCAGGCCAAAGTTGACCCCTGCCCAGGCTAAGTGTTGGAGTTTTTTTTTTTTTAAAGTGAGTTAAGAGGTTTTTTTTTGTTTTTTTTTTAACTACAGTTACAGCTGACAGCTTGGTTGGAAAGCTCACAGTAACCAGTGATCTGTTTAAACGTCAAAACATGAATACAATCAAACAGCCATCAGAGATCTGTGTGTAGTGACATTCAAGGCACATCTGACTTCAATTTCCCAATAAAAAGAAGCTTCTTTGCATAAAAAGCACATGGCTTATTTACATATACGTAACATTAACTGCAAATTAAATAAGCCTACATGCCTGTAAAAGTGTACTCTCAAATTTCCTGAAGCCTATTATTTTTCATGTCAGCTACATGTGAAGAAATTGGTAGTCTTTGTAGGCTAGTTATTGATCATCATTTAATTTTATTTCCTCACCTATAAGAGAGTATCAGCCTGCATGCAGAGTTCAGTTTCTGACTATATGCAGGGCAGGGGTGGACTAAGTGATTTGGGGGCCCAAGGCAAACTCTGTCTTGCTTTCACACTTTCTCTATCTGGGAATGTCTCAAAAATTTTTCTTTAGTAAAACTTATAGCGATGACACTGCAAAAGAATTCCATTCAATTTTTTCTGTGACATAGAGGTATTGTCAGCACAATGCACTTGGGTTCTTAAGGTCACTTTAAATGATTATAACTGATGGAAATGTAGAGAAAAAGATTTGTTTTCCAGGATGGTCCGCATTCATTTTGGGATGGCTTAGACTGTATTTCAGGCCGGTTTGGGGAAAATTTTGTGGTGCGTGCCAAGCGTCCACTCTAGGCCCAGATCTGAGCTTGCCCCCAGGCCTGCATACTTTTCTGGGGGAAACCCTGATGATGATAAGTTGTCTACTTCCAATTATAGTCAGGTCAAGAAGGCAATACAAAAGAAGTCTTTGGGATTAAGAACATAAAAAAGAGAGAGAGAGAAAAAAAACCTTTTTGTTGTGTTTATTTGTCGTGTTTCAAGGGGTGTAATTATGTAGTTTGTCCAGCTGAGGGCAGTCTGTTATTAAAAAACTAATAAGTGACGCGTTAACTGTTCAGTACACTGATGTTTGGAATGAAGTTTGTTAACATGTAAGATATCCTCTTTGTCACAAGTTTATCTTATGGTTGATCTATCGAAATTTTCTTGCATCCCAATACTGGCATCTGCATCGGCTCCAAAAATCGGTTGGTCCCTAATCTGGACCTCAAAATACATAGTGCATTGGCCTGCAAAGAGACATGCATGCATGCATGCAAATAAACACATAAAAATGTCAGTATAAGTACAGATGTACTTACTCATAAGTAGGCTTGGCGTGAGACCAGCCAAATAAGTTGTGGACGTCATAGTGTCTGACTTTCCTTCCATCACTGAGTATCTGCTCACTGTTCATGCATAAAGTCTTATGGTTTAAGCCAAGGTGTTTAGACTCCAGGGCTTCATAGAAAACAAAGAAAAGCACACAGAAAAATACATAAAAATCACAGAAATTTCTGTAAAGACAAATCATGATGTTAAATCATGGGGAAGCCAAAGTACAGAATCATGTGTGTCTTACGTGGCATGTAAGGAGGGTTCTCTAGAAGTTCATCGCCGAGACACTTTCCTCCGATGGTGCCGTGGACAAAACTGGCGGGCTCATTCATGTCCTGCGGATAAAGACATTTGAGTGAAAAGACAATCATGTAGAATGTGATAAAAAGGTCACTTTGTATACATTTTTTCTTTCAAGTTACTCACAATCCAGATGCCATCAAACTTCACGGTGAAGTCATAGAACTCCTTGATTTCTCTGAGCCACCATGTTGCTGTTGAATTGCGTAAGAAGTCAGGGACGGCAGTGTATGACCTGTAGATCTGTAATCAGGAAAATAATATGACCAGGAGAAGAGATGAAACTGAGAAC
Organism: Naso thynnoides; assembly: GCA_029783665.1. NCBI lineage: Eukaryota > Metazoa > Chordata > Actinopteri > Acanthuriformes > Acanthuridae > Naso > Naso thynnoides. The sequence goes on from JAQLOL010000024.1 coordinate 11,010,620, forward strand.
AAACAATTTTGATTTTCTCTCACTTTATTCCCTCAATCACACTCTTCCTCCTTGCATCCATGTTGGCAACAGCAATATTTCAAGGAGAGCTATTATGTATTTGCGTTTTTTTCGACTTATAAATGCTGTTACAATGTCAGATAGTCATGTTAAACGAGGCCAAAGTGTCACATAATGAGTTACGGGCATTCTGAAGTGGTCCCTGCAGGCTGTTTCGGTTTGCTCTGCAAGCTGTGTCTCAGAAGTTTTTTTTTTTTTTTTTCTGGTGTTACACTGACATCAATGATTCGTGCTAGACTTCCCTATATGGGCATGCTAGCTCCGTGCACACAATGCTGTGCTTGCTCCCTCCCCTGCTCTCCTCCTCAGGCACCCCTGTGCTCTGCTCTCTGATTCACAAATTATTGCATTTTATTATTTACTTCCTCAACATGTGCACATGAGCTGGATTAATGGCTAAACTGCTGCTAAAGGGCTGCTGTTCGCATGTTACATGGGCATGCTGTAGAGTCAGGAGTGCAAGCTGTAAGTAACATTATCAGTGTCTTACCTGTCTTTATTTTGTGGCGGTAAGAAGACAAAAGGACTTGTGAGTATAGCAGAGAGCATCGGCGCACACGGAAAAGGAAAAGGGTTACAAGAAAGCTACACAGACAGTTTTGTGAGAATGCTAAACAGAGGAAAGACCAAGGGCAAGAGTCACAGTCTTCTGAAGATCTACAGATTTTACTGTTCATTCAGTTGTGTCTAGCTGCTCTATAGGAGTCTAACATAAAAATCAAAGAGCCGAAAATGATTGTATTATGTCCGTTTTTAACACATTTTTTTGTTAGTGCTGTGTGTCAGCATGACAAAATAGGGAAAACATGAGAAAATAATGTACCTGCACTTGTGTATCCCAGTCCAGGGATTCATCTACCGTGACATTGGGGTAATCGGGCCAGACCTGAAAAAGTAAGAAGAAATAATTATAACAGCACACATTATATAAAGCCATTATTTGCTGGTGCATTTTCCTGCTTAACTGGTCATTGCCGTCAATTTCCTCTCACCTTCGCCCACACAATTTCATCCTTGATTTCTTTGGGCCATTTGATGAAGACATCATCTTGTACACCTCTGTCATAGGCAGGATAGTTTGTCTCATTTCCTGAGATGGCTGGATCCTGGAATTAAAATAAACACAACAACTCTTAGTATTGAAAAGTAAGGATGGGCAAAATGTTTGGTAATTACATATTTAGCCTAGTCGGACACGACATCTTCAATATTAACAGTAAATGAAATTTATACCTGCCTAAAAGGTGCTGGGCCTTAAGAGCCCAATAATATGCCTGTATTAATTGTTTAGGATATGATGGCATTACCAGAATGAGGATGAACCTCATGCCCTCTCCCCTCATTCTGTCAACCAAGGCAGGTAGTCCTGTAAACTCATGGTCCAGAACAAAGTCCAGTTGACGCTCCATGTAGTCAATGTCAGCATACTGCACATCCTGCAGCAGAGACACCAGGCTCAGATTAACTTAAATTACATCATTTACATACATTTTGTTTTATTTAGGATCAGATAGGAGTTAAAACGACACCAAGCAGTAATTAACCAAATGATATCTTTCAGCATTAAATACTGGTCTTATGTTTTGTACTGTCAGCATGAGAAAACTACAAGATACATTGTTTTGTTGTTGTTGTTTTTTTTATTAGGGCATGAATTTACTTTAGACCTGGGTCCCGTTTCAGAGTTTGTTAATCCTGAAATGAGGGTTTTCTGTTTCAGTAAGGAAGTTAACTCAAACTTGAGAAAGAGGAGTAACTTTGGCCCTTTTCAGAAAGAGAAGTAATTTAAGCTATAAGTTAGTTACTATGGTAACTGAGTCTGTGAACCTAACCTGGTCGGAGCATTTTAGGTTCTCACTGTCTCCTCCCTCTTTCAGCGGTAGAAACGCTGTTTAAGTTCCTCATTCATTCATTGAGTCTGTATATCAAGTGCATTTTAGCGCAGTTTTACCGTCTGTTGGACAAAAAATCCTGGTTGCACAGGGACAACATCAGGATATGATTTTGAGACCATGACTGACAGCAACATCACTCGAAATCTTAATTTATATAGGCCTAATTAATTGACAAAATGGGATAAAGGTGAGAGAATGTGTGTGTGTGTGTGTGTGTATGTGATGTGTGAGAAAAATACAATAACAAAAAAACATTATGTTGGGGATACAGCTGCATATTGAAATAGCCACTAAATGATTTATATTTTGTTGATAAATATGATCAATTGTGTTGATTATTTCTTATTTCATTTGAACTGTTTCCAAGAATAAATGGAGTACCCTACATGAAAATGAATTTGGGTTCAATATGATTACACCAATTTTCACCTATAATATTTTAAGTGTAAATAAATATTAAATACATAGGTAGAGTACTTTCAAACTTATGTATTTACTCTAACAGCAATTTTCTCCCATATCAGTTTTCTTTCCTTTGTTGCTGCAGCAGTGTTACTATTTTTTCTTCTTAAAAATATGTTGATACTCGCCGTACATGCATGAGGATTCATAATTCCACAAGAGAAAAACAGGTGGGACTTTTTTTCATCCACTGTTCCCATGGTGAATCATAGTATTGGGGTTTCATTAATTCTGGCTTTTTATGGTTGTGGTGCACACGCTTAACTCAGAGTGAACGCATATCAGCTTTACTGGAACCAAAAACTCAGAGTTTCCCATCTGAGGTTAAAACAACTCATATTTCAAGGTTAGACTCAGAGTTTGTTGAGCCTCCTTTCTAAAACAGCTGTTTGCTGCATTCAGCTCCCAGAACAATACAACTGGTAAAGAGCTGTTATGCTGTATGAATGTAATTACAATCTGTATCAATAAATGACTGCTGTGAAAAAAGGAAAATAATAATTATACCTCAGATTGTATGAAAACAACTCTCTTGCCATTAAGTTAAAAAAAAGAATTGCACATTTGCTACAATGGTCTCAAATATATCAATCCTTAAAATAGATACAGAAATCTGCACAGTTTGTCCTGACATATGTTAAGATACACCTGAGATATGAGAGAAGGGAGGGTTTTATTTGCTTTTTATTGTTATTTCTAACAAAATCTGTGTTGGTTTCCTGGTGTGTCTGTGACAGTTTTAGGATTGGTTAGTCTGTAAAGAGAGCTGATGTGAATAGAGTAGCTGCATTTTCTGCTTCTTTTATTCCAGTTAATGATGCAGAATTCTTTTTGGCTGGCGTCAGCTCCTCGTAGGTTAGGGCTTTGTGAAAGGGGATCACTTGATTATCGATGGAAATTCTTATGTTCTGCTCTGCATGATGAAGAGGATGCAATTCTGGCCAGTTTCCATGTGGAATATCTTGCAATTGTCAAACACAGTGCTCTTACAGATGAATTATCTCTGTTTTGCTACAAACTTGGTTCTTTATACAGATATTGAAATGCAAATCCTAAACTTCACGGTCGCAGAGAATTATTGGTTCTGGTTCAAACTGGAAATATCTAGAGGCTGTGAAACTTATGAAGGAATGGATTTCAAATTCAGTTAGGTCACATTTCATTAGGTTAAACTGTAAAATGTACCTAGTGTAATCCATCCAAATCACTTCTTTCATTTAATTCATATTTATGTAGTTATTGTCGGCATGAAGTGAATCCTATTGTAAAATATGGGCAGATATCTCTATACTGTACAACCCACAGTGGACAAGAAGGAGCTATCAGTTCACATTTGTTTGGATTAGGGTGGGGAAATGACTCCTTGTGTTATGGCACAGAATGAGTTACATCAGTGTTTCAGCAAAAGCAGGAATTTTTATTATAAAGTCTCTGTTCGGACTCTTACATAGGGTATTCCTGCTGCCACCATATCCCCGTATAGATCTGCTATCTCCTGGTCGTCTTTGTAACCATAGCGACAGAGCTGGAACCCAAGGGACCAATAGGCAGGTAGAACAGGTCGTCCAATCAGCTGTTAAGAAGAAAAACAAACAAGGAAGTCAAAACAGTGCCACAATTTTTTTTTTTTTTTTTTCAGGAACAGCGTAGGCCTACATAATGTGCTTGTTTGATTTGATGTGTGTTGGTGTGTATGTGTGTGTGTGTGTGTATATGTGTGTGTGTGTGTGTATGTGTGTGTGTGTTTAGATAGGCTAAATGAGAGAGCGCGATGAAGCGAGAAACTCCCAGCTGCTGCAGTTCATCAACAGCGGCCCAGGGCCAGACACAAAACACACCCACCCACACACACACACACACACAACATAGGTGCAGATGCACACAGTTAGACACCCACGCAGACCAGAAGTTTAAGAAGACTTACTGCAGTGTACTCCTGCACCACCATCTCAGGCGTAGGTCCCAGGACTACGTAGAAATCCAGGATGCCTCCCACAGTGCGGTAGGTTATAGCTGGATTGGGCTGGAAAGTCACATCTGGAAACAAAGCAAACATGACATTTATGTCTCCTACAATCTTATATTTAGTGGCATGTAAGTGTCTGTGTCTGCATGTGGCTCACATGTGTTTAAGTATTTAAAGACAAGAGCAGGCAAGCAGAGCAGAAAGGACTGAAACAACAACATCTTTTTATGCTGCTGCTTTCAGAAAATATAAATGCTAAATCTGAAAATTTAGCACTGGTTGAAATAAATTTAAAGGTAGAGACTATTTTCAATATTCAGATTACTGCATGACATATTATTAATCAGTTTGTGAAACAGCATGTGAGAAAGAGAAAAATGTATGCATATGGCAGTATGTGTGTATGTGTGTGATGCCTGTATTTTTAAAGTGTTATTATGTTTTTATTATGTATGTATTATGTATTACTCCAATATGCAAATATACAAAATGAGTGGAGATGAACAGAAAGTGCTCATTATGCTGAATTGGCCTTATGTAAGAAATGTTCCCAATATTTAAGTGACTGACTGTGATTTTCTGTGCATGTGGGAGCAGTTAGTTGCATTTGCGTATGGCGTATGTCTGGTGTGTGTCTTTGTCATGTGAGTTTTTCTCACCCATGGCATTGCTGTTTAGGAGCAGCACACCGTGAGCGTCACCATTGTTCTCCAACCCCATATAGAAGGGATGCACTCCATAGCAGTTTAGCTTGTACTGTCAGAGAGACAGGAAGTAAATTAGAAAGAGAAAGCTATGAGACAAGTGAATGTTGGTTTGAGGATTGGTCAGTTCTGTGATTTGTACTAATGTTTGCTTCTTGACTTCTTTGTTTATATTTTATATATAATGAGCATTTTTCTTTTCACCCAACAGGGCATTTTTCATCACACACACGGATATGACAGCAACACTGCTACAGTGGGCTTGTTCCTAGTACTGAAAACATTCATCTGTTTTCCAAAAAGGAATGGAACAAATTCCTACAAGTATCCTCAAATCAAATAATGTGCATTGACTTATTTAAATATATACCCTCTGTGCCACTCATGGCAACCAATGGTGCTCTCACATTCCCCAAATTCCCTGGTACTCCCTGGCCTGATGACATTACATTACATTAATTAAAGACAGACATAGTTTGTCAAATTATAAACAGAGCAACAACACCCCCCCACCCCCCAAAAAAAGTTTGGAATGAGAGTGTCTACTGGCCCACCGCTTAGATTAGCTTCTGTGACTGAATGTAGTCATTTCCCATTTTTTTCTCCTTTTTTGATCACATATTTACAAACATCTGTCTTTGCAGATGTATGTAAGCATTTGCATGCATTCATTTTATGCATGCAAATGGAGTAAATTGCTTCAGTAATTATACATATGCAACAGTATATTGTTGCTGCAGGAATGTAAGGTCCCTCTGTAACCACTGGGAAGGTCCGACTGTTGTCATCAGTGTTAAGATGAGGGTTGAACAAGAGAGACTGGGCTAAGGGAAAGTGACAGAAAGGTGGCGGGGGACGATAGATCTGCCACTTTCCAATGTCACTATACCGCAACCTGGACTCATGAGTGCATCGCATTCCATCAGCCTCCTGCACTTCTGCTACACAAGAAGTTGTTAAACAGTAATATATTGGCTCTGAGGACTGATTGTGTCTCTGTGACAGTTTTTTTTCTCCTTTTTGCCGTATGCACTTTTCTTGCTGAATGTGAATGTGTGGTCCTGCTACAAGTCCTGATGGCCTGATGACCCAAGAAGGCGAAAGGTCAGTAGCTCATCCACTAACACGGAGTGACGGCCAATGACAGCATTCTCTTGGTCTCTCTCTCTCTCTCTGTTGGCTTTTACTCACTGTTTCTTTGCTCACTCACTCATACAACATGTTTGTTTCATTTTGCACACTCAATCTCATCATGTCTTTACAATTCACTGCAGTCTTATAGTTCAAGGTTGTGTTGTACCAGAGAATGTTACAGATTTTTAACAGAAGTTTTCAGGCTTTGAAAAATTGGTAATTTTCTCTGGTAAAAGGAAAATAATTTATTTTGCAACAATGTAAATGCCAAAAAGAACAACTAGTAATAGTGTTTCAAAGTCATTTCATATGTTATTTACTGGATATAATTATTCTTTAAATAACTAAATTCAGTAAATGACAAACAGTTAATGCTCACTCTTTAAAGCGATTACTCTGACTACGACCCGACTCAGATTAAGCTAAGAAACATGTTATTAAGGAAAACTTCTACTCACATTGTAGTCTTGCTGTCCAGTTTAATATTTGTATGTACACTGTCTGTGATATACTGAGTCCATGTCATCCTGTCATCTCTGTATTTTTTTCAATTTTCACCCTCTTTGCCATTTCCTTCTTTTTTCTAACTCTTAATTCCCTCACTCTCTGAGGGGGCCCCATAACATTAGTCTGAACCCTGTGGAGCTGCCTTGACAGCTCAGCAATTAGGCCTGATAATGCTGATGCAGGGGAAGCCTCATCCTGTCTGGCCTTGACACTGGTAGGGAAAACATGATGACACTCTATAACGGCTGTTCTTTAAGCGGCATTGCATCAAAGTGACACAAGCGTGAGTGAGACGAGTTTACATACTGTGCAGAAAGGTTGTTTACAAGTCACCTCTGCAGTCTGTAGAGGGTGTGATGTTGAAGTCATGTAGCGCAGAGTGCTCTTTTGCATAGGCCATAACAAGCGGAAAAGTGCTGTTGCAAATTAGGGCATTTGGACATTCGTTTAAATTTATGATATGCCAGTAAACTATATATCAAAAGAAGTGTGTGATCACAGCTTAACCCCATGACATACGAGCATTGCCCTCACGGTTTTACACATAGGTGAAGTTACAGCATGTGCTGCAGTCTGACACTTACACCAGGCGGCTGATCCTTGGCGAACATGCCCCAGGTGTGATAGTTGAGGTCGTGTTTATAGGTCGGATGCTCTGTCTCTCCAAAGCCATAGACATACTCAGATGGAAGTCGGGTAGACACTTGGATGAACATGTCTGAGAATGTAAAACCGGGCACGGAGGAGTCCCAACTGAAAAAAAAAGCGACAGAGGATTAAATCAATGAGTTGGAGGAAGCGGAAGAGAGGGAATTATTGTCAAAGGGAGTTACGCACAATATATTTGACACAAATAAGCATAATAACCCATAGGAAGCCTTCAACCTATTTCCTAAATTTTAATTAGCAACATTTCAAGTGACACTTCCAAAAAAACACAGAAAATATGCTACCCTTGCTTTAAGATATGCTTTGAAAAGACTCTCTGATGTTTGACTGCTTCATGTGACATCATCACGACTGCTGAACAAGATGAAACTACTGCAGGTGCTGATGCACGAGGTAACTTTCTTGAGCACATCTGATTGGGGGAGTTGACTCAG
>JAQLOL010000024.1:11018550-11033836 GCA_029783665.1 Naso thynnoides
CTTTAAGAAAATATCAACAAATCAGATTCATTTTCTGAAAACATTACGGCCCAATCATATTTCACCTCTTGCGCCAACCACTTAACCCTACTCCTCTGTTTTGCGCGTCCACCTTTAGGCATATGAGTGTCCCATTCTTGTTGAGATAATGAGTTTTGGTGAAGTGTTAGGGCTAAATGGCCCCTCAAAGAAAGATTTTTCAGGGGCACACTTCAAATAGAGGGGTATGAGATTTGCCTTGCAAATCACCGGCAAGATCGCTGTTGGAGCCACAAAGAAACTCACAAATCAAGTATTTTCTCTTTCTGTGAAAAATTGTTAAAAATTACAATGACCATTGTATCATAATTCGTGTTCAACGCAAGTGAAAGGAATACACACAGCCCGCTCATATTACCATGTCCAGAGGAGGGGGGGGGGATCTTCTATTTTCTATCATTAACTACAGCCGATATAATCATTACTGCTGCACTGTATCAGTTGTGAAAATCCCAGACACGTTGAGAAACCTTAACGACATCATGTCTGGGTTCATAACATCATCCCAGAGTGTATTGTTTCACATTGCCAAAATGCAGACATCAGATGGAAAGGGGGGGGCTTGCCATTTCAGTAACTACAGCAGATACAATGATAATTTCTGCACTGTACCAGTTACAGAAGTCCTACACACATTGGAAATCTTACAGACATCATGTCTGTGTTCGTAACATTATCCTGCAGTGTATAATGTCGAGTTGCACTGCTCAGTTTCCTCACACAGCCAAAGTGGGGATGTCAGAAGGAATGGCAGCTTGCCATTTTACTAACTTTGGCTGATAAAATAATAACTTTTGCACCGTTTCAGTTGTGGAGGTCCTGCACACTTTGGAATAAACTATGATGTGTCTGTGCTCAAAACATCATTGGAGGAGCATAAAGTCATGTTCAGCTCTGCCAAAAACATGTGTCTGCTTTCTGTGAAAGCCATTGGAGACTAGTGATGATATATAGCCTTTATGAAGGGGTGTCCCATTTTGTAGGGGTAGATTTCAACAATACCCTTTGTAACTTTATTTCAAAGGCAAGAAGTAGTGGTAAAAATAAGAAATGAGATTGGGCCAGCAACTAATAAATTCAGCCTTGGAAAATACCTGCTCTCAACAGTTGCAATTGGTTTTACTCCATCGTGTTTAGGAAAGATAAGATAGGAAAATGAGAATTTACATAAACAAACACACACAAAGAAAGTTTATACCCATCATTGTCTAGCAGACTTTAACAAACATCATTGCCCATGAGTCTTAGATCCTCATAGCTTATGCAGAAAATTTTAACCTGCAAATTATAGTAGAAAGCTAAAGTTTCTTTTTGTATTAAAGTGTATTATTTATTGTTATTTTTGCTAAAATCTTGAAATGTCTAACAGTCAGCACTGCTGTGGATTCTAGTCTCAGAATAAAGACGGTTTAAGTAACCTAAAAACAACAGCAATAAATTCAAAACTCATGAAGCAGAATAAAACATCCTAAACATTAATACAATAACCTCAGCTCATCTGTACTGCTCATTAAACTGAAATACTCACATTTTGGTTCCTGTGCTTTTCCTTATGACCTGGATTCCAAATGGATTGTGGGTAATAAGGACCTCATAAAGCCTCTTGCTGGCATCAGTCTCAGGAGTAGCAGGTACCTCAAGTGGCACTGGAACCTCATAACGATCTGTGGCTGGGTCCCAGATCTGGAGAGATGGGATATTTAGTGTTACATTTTATCTGTGTTTGTTTTATGTTGTTGATGTGCAGCAGGTAAGCAGAATGGATGCACTGAAATAAAGAAAACAGTGAAACAAAGACAACATACCTTAAACTGCAGCATATCACTACTGTGGTAACTGATCTCAACACGCAGATTGTCAATGTCTGGTGAGCCTGGACGACCGCTGCTCTTCAACATTGTGTTACGAGTGATATCAACTGTCATGCCTGAGTTGGTCTCTTGGGCTGCTGTGACAATGTATCCATAGTCATCTGGATAGAAGCACCATGGAACATGTTCTGTGCTGCTTTGCTACATGGGGAAGAAGGAAAGCATATTAGAATTTACAGCTGTTTAAAATCAACATCTTTGTATAAGAATAAAATATAATGTGTGTATTTGCAAGTAACCTTATGTGTCACCTCTCACCTGCCAAATGCAGCCTCTTGCAGTGCACTTGCTCTCATCTGCACCTCCCTCTGGATAGCAGTCAAATCGCTGGGTGTCTGCCATTGCCCCCAGTTCCCACTCCACAATATAGGTCTCCCCCAGAGTCATGGAGAGGCCTTGCAGGGTTAACACCTGTGTGTTAGAGATGAAGTTACAAGAAGGAGAAATGGGAGAATGTAAAAATTACTAAAAATATTACTAAACACAAGGATGCTGGTTTGAGAACATTCTACCCAAGTTGTCTTCGAGTGAACAGTTTCCTTGTGCCAGTAAGCCCAGACTTGCTACCATGAGACAGAATGTGTGCTTCACGTTGCGTGTGCTATCAATTAAGACACAGCTGCTAATTTCCCTCACTGTCTCCATCACCTCTGCTGGGAATTATGAGTCATTCTTGCAACAAATCTAGGGAAGGCCCTTTCAGCCTAGTCACTACAGTCACCATCTGATACATCCTCATCTAGTGAGTAGACTTCCGGGGTCTTCATCAGTCTATGTGTTTGTGTCATTTTATAGTACTTCAGCAATTCTGTTGGGTAAAATGCATTGATGCAGGGCACACAAGCATACAGGATGACACATTTGGAAAAAAGAAGAGAGCAAGATACAGTAATAGCAGGAAAAGGTTAAAAAAATATATAGAAAAAACAAAGTTGATTGGCAAAAAAACAAAAGACGGAATAAATGAGGACACATTGACTGCAAGGAAAGAAATGTTTTAGCAGATATGCACTGAAAGCAGGAAATAGTGTGAAGGGTATTGTATTTAAGTATTTTATTGTTCTGTGTAAGTGTATATGGAACTAACGATGTTTGGCTGCTGTAAGCTACGTTCAAGGCCCAGACTGACTGGGCTTACAAAGACTGATCGACTTGACAAGCCAGAGTTTAGGCTTAACAGCACATTTACCCTTCACCTCCAGGAAACGATTACTGCTGAGAGATATTTGATAAATGCATGCAGTGTGTGTGAAGAGAGAGACCTTGAGAAACTACACAAGCATTGCTATGACCATGCACACACACACACACAGACACCCAAACATGTGTGCATGCAAAAAAAATAGACAAAGCCAGTTTTTATAGTATAACTGAACCGTACTTTTCTCATTTTAGAGACTGTTACCTTTTGCTAATAAGCCCGAGCGCTTACTGTAAAATAATAATTCTCACTCTTTCTGTGTCTTTCTCATCACACACATACACCCACACACACACTCACAATTTTATTATCCTCACCTAGCATGTGTTATCATTTTTTACACTTAGAGGCTAACCCTGAAATGTACAGTAATGGTTTCATTCCTGGTTATATTGAAACAAATGGCTGACACCTTACAAGAGTAACCACAGTGCAACTCAACCACCCTGCAACTGTCCTGCCTCTGTCTGGCATCCATACAGCAAGGCTTAGTGTTGTTCACTTATGCCATTTTTTGCCATTTGGAGGAGCGAGAACCATTTATAAAAATAGTACTTATCAAATTAGAAAAGTGACAAACTGATTAGCAAATGGTTGCAGTTCACACTAGAGCAACATTAGCATTTATGCTAATGTCAACACTTTTTGTTACTGGAGAAAAAAGTGGGAATCATCCAAAATAGCAAAGCTAAGGGCCTCGAAACCAAACAAGATGTGCAGCTCAGTGGAACAGCAGAATCAACCGATAACTCAATGTGAGTTCATCGCTACAACAATAATTACAAATCTTTTTATAGATTGTTCATATAAATAATTACAAGTACAGCCATATGCCTGAACACATCTCAGAAATTGTCCAAAAATATCTATGTGTAATTTCCTATGCCATACAAAATAATAAACAAAGAAAGAGCGGTTGTTAATTTTACTTTGCAATGTACAACAATGTCTGCAGGTTTGCTTACCTTCCTGGCTTGATCGTACTGTATGCTGGAATCTGGCAAGATGGTTGTAGTGTTTGTATTTGATGCACTGTTAACATGAGTCACAGAGACTTTCTGAGCAGGATTGGGCACACCCAGGATAATAATGTCCTCGAACTTCAAGTTGTTTGGATCATTGTAGCCAGCGTGTGTCGCATGCATTGTCAGTTTTCCCTATAAGGCAGAAGACAAACAATTATATGCATAATGTAACCCTCTGAGTATTTGCATGCTGTCAAACTCAAAATGCTGATTACAGCTGCTAAATTGCTGAAGAAGGATGAGTTGATAGAGTCTGTTACAAAGTATAACAGCCTCGGCTTCCATTACTTGCTGTCAACGCAAAGCAATCAGTTTATAAACTCCCTAAACTCATGTTCATCAGTCAAACAGCATGTCCGATAGATTTTCTGTCTATAAACACCCAACCCTAGAGCAATGCTAACATACAGAAAAAACATCACTGTCATTCATTAAACATAAGAGACAATCCATGGTGCTGGTGAAGCTGGATCATGGGATACTTGATCCATCAAAGCTTTGGTAACAAAACATTGATCAATTATGTGTGGTGTTCTGGACTGGGAGAGTCTCCAGTGGTTTTGAACTTTGAACTTGAGTTCAGATCAGAAAGAATACGTGGATTTAAAAGATGGAGTGCATATGTGTGGAGAAACTTACATTGGCAACAGAGAATTAGTAGTGGATGTGGGTGCCACTTTCAACAGTGTCTATAAACATAAAAAGAGCAAATGTTGTCAAGAAGTTTGACACTGACATTCAGTTACACAGCAGAGAAGAACTGACCTTCATGCTACACAGATATGTGTAATATTCATTACAGCTAGGTTTCCAACCACATTCAGTGCACATTTTCAATGAATTTTGAGATAATCTTAAAAATGAAAATGCAAATTTAATGCATGTTTCCATCCATCAGAATTTTGTGAATCTTGGGAGTTGGTTGACTAACAGCTGGTGGTGCTAATTCTCCATTCAGGTGCCATTAAACTATTGCAGAAGAACAGGACACACCATGATGATGTAATTAAATGAGCACAAGTAAAACCCTAAAGCCTGAAAAACATCACAGCAATCAGATGGACATTATAGGGAACCTAATGTTAGTTTTATGCATTAATTGGAGAAAAGTTACAGTCTTCTGTTTGATCCACGCCAATCTGATGCTTTCATCTGCCGATAGCCTTTCTCACCTTTGTGGAGCTGTGGGTTCAGGAGATATTTAGGTCACACGTTTCTGTACCTCATGATGAATTCTTTTGTGTTTTTCATTCTAGTCTGTCATCAATGAACTTTGTCATATTTTGATTTAAAAAAACAACTACCTTTTCCAAAAAATGTTTTTGCAACATTTTGCAATTTTTGAAAAAATTCAACCAATGGATTCATGTGATGCTTTGTATTTAACAGGATAAGGGATTCAACTCACGGCTCATAAAAATGCCTGTAATGAGCAGTAATTACAAGATGCAGATGACCCTGTCTCACACACATTAATACATTTGCACACAATACCTCTAGAGTCTCCATCATCCCAGAATAGTTCCCCAGCTGCCTGGTTGTTGTCATCAAGAGCAATGATCAAACCCATGGGGTTACGTCGACTAAAATTATACACAAAAAACGCTTTAAAGTACAAACACCATACGCACTCTACGATAATTTAATGAATCAAACCACTGCTAAATTTGTCTGCGCACATGAATCAAATACAACAAGATACACAATTAGACTTCTTTCTGATTTTTGTACTTGTTTGTTGACCTGCATGTAAGCTTCTGTACATAATAATATAACTGCACACGTAAATTGAAATCTTTTATTAATTGAGGTGGTAACTGTGTGAGTGTGTTTGTGCGAGTGTGTTTGTGTATGTACCTATACACGGTGGTGACATCAGGTCTTTGTGTGGGGAGAATCGCACCACCTCTGATGTGCAAACCAAGCTTGTCAGCAGGCAGATACATTTCAACATGCATTTTACGGGATGCCACTCGTTCCCTCTAATTGGAAGAACAAAATCCATTAATTCACATAAATTTCCCCAATTGATTTTCTGTGGGCAACACAATCCCCATTCTGCCTGTTTCAAGGGTGAGAAAGTGGCCATAACTTTGCAACAGCCAAGGCTGGGAAATACTAGTTTTACATTTTCAATATAATTACCATTTTTACAGTGTATCATGATTTCTTCTGAGGCTCCCCGCATCAGAAACACAGAAAACCTGTGTTTTATGTTGTTGTTAAAGGATCAGTTATTTGTTTTGGTCTGTAACGTTGATAGGACATTTTTCAAGTCCAAAGCTGCCTCGCAATCAAACATAGTGAACATATACTGACTCTTGAGTTACAACAGCTTGGTAACATGGAAATATTGATGCTTTTTTACCTTCTTATCTGTAAATTCAACATATAGAAATACCTAATTACAAAAGTTTCACTGCAATCCGTTACAAAATAATGCAAAAAGTAACTAAAATGCTTTAAAAGGGTTGCTTTAACTTTTGCCTCACTTACCCACAGTGCCACCTAACCATAAAGAAAGCCTTCATTCTATGTGACCATATTTTTCATTATATGTTTACTCTGAAAATACACAGACCTCTCTGTGGATATTTGTCATTGGAACTACTTTCTACTGGAACTAGCTGCCCCTCACAGTGAGGTTTGTGGTTTACGCAGATCCTTGGGGATTTTTTAATTGTAATTTGTAAACCTGTGAGCTCCAAAAACAAAATCCTCTTTTCTCCATTCTTGAAAGTTGGAGCTAAAATTGTAGGGAGACGAGAAGGAGAAAAGTATGGGAACGTATATTTTTGTAATTTAGTGAACTGAGCCTGTAAAGATAAATAATTGGTTATGAATGAAAATACTCAACAAATGTCTACCAAGTATATGTCAAACTCTGGGCAAGAGCCTTGTTCACACACAAGTGGAACTTGGGAAAGGACTCGAGGATGAAGATGTCAGATATATTAGTTTTGGCATTATAATGATAAAATGTGAGTCTGGTTTGCAATTTATTTAAGACGAAGAGACAAACCTCTCTCCTGTTCTGTCTGTGTGCCTCTCTCTGTCCCGCTGCCCTTACACTCATTTCTTGGAGGGCGCATATAGAGCACAGTTAATTTCTGATCCCCTGAGGACTGAATCCCCAGACCAGCCTAAAACAATTTAAAACTCTCCTCCCTCCATCTCCTCTCACTCTCCTTCTACCTACTTCCTTCTCCACATCCTGCTATTCTCTCTTGCAGTGCTCTAATTCTTTTTTTTCATCCCATTTTCCTCCATTCCCATGGAGTTGTGTGTGTGTCAGTTGTACCATTTTATGCAGTATAGTATAGAGTACGGGCAAGTGTGTGGGCTGGAGTTAGTGGAGCGTCTACAAGCAATTTCAGATCTTATCACCCCCTCATTGTCTGCCTTAAGGAGGTCTTCTCTAGCCTTGTCTTCTCTTCTTCTCCTTATTCCTACTGACCAGAACTTCCATCATCTCGCTCTACATACTCCTAATTGTCATCCTCTTTTTCTCCACCTCTTTCTCGCCCTGCCTTTCCTCTCGCTCCCCTGTCATGTACCCTCCTTTTCCTCCAGTTTCTCTTTGTTAAACACCCTTCATCCCTCTTTTTTTCAAATTATTTCATTTTTCTGCAATTATTTTTTTAATGGTCTTTTTCACTACATCAACACACCCTCTTCCTCATTCCCCCCTCATCTCTATCCCCCTACCTAGCTACTCACAGGGGACCAACCAGGACACAGGGCCAGCAGCAAGACAGCCAATCTAATCGCTTATCTGATCAGTGGGCGCTTTACATCACCACTGTGACGCCCAAATAAGGTCCCAAAGGAGCTCAACACCTCTTTTATCTCTCTGTCAGGGAGATAGTCTCTCTTCTCTTCTCTGTCCCCTCTTTCACTCTATCTTTGTCCTCACTTTTGCTCTGTCTTATCGCTCTCATTTCTCAGTCACAAACAAAAGAACTGGAGGCAAATACTTTCATGTGATACTGGCTCTTTGTGTTATTTCTTATTTCCACTGATGTACTATGATAGTAATAGCCCCACCCTTGCAATTACTGTTGTTGAGCACTATATGTTTATGTTACCAGTTACCTTCTCTGCGATTAGCATTCTATTACCATATTTATTTTTCGGTTGTATCACATGTTTATGTCATTCATGTTGAAACAGGGTATAGAAATACAGTAGGACGTGTGAAAGTTGCTAAGTGTAGATAATACACCCCTCTAAAGAGAAAATCTGCATTTATGTAGTCAAAAATCGCTGAGTGAGAGAAGGGGAAACAATTAAGATGACAGTTATTACGCCTGGAAAAATAGTTCCTTACAATTGCTGCCTTCCTAGCTTGAATGTCAGCGTGAAGACGGATTTTGACACAGACGTTCTTTTAATGTCACACATTTTCAGATATTTTCTGAAACATTTATTGAATACAGACAAAATGTCAACAAACATGATATCTCTTAAAGCTATAGAGCTATTTTGGGAATAATGTGTGGTGTTTTGTGACCTATGTAGCTGTTGCTGAAAAGGACAAGGAAATGTAGTAGCACTGATATGGTCCTCGAAGACTGTGTTTTAAATATTCTGACTCCCTCATTTATGTAAAGTCAGCGAGGAAACGTAAGAAAAAAATTCACTGTGCTGTCTAATTCCAATGTGAGTTTCCTCATATTAGAAATAAATTTGTGGCCATCATAACAAAGACGAGAATGCCATTCACTGGATGTGCACTTCACTTGGAGATGCATCAGTTTGTTGCAGCTTTTGTTCCTTCTTAAAAAGAGGGGAAAAAAAGAAAAAAAAGGAGGAAACAAATGTACTTCAGAGGAATGTAATTTAAAATGAGAGAAATAGTCTTACCGTCTCATAGTCGTACCACACGGCGTCTGGGATGTATGCCCACACCCTGTCCACACCCTGCAGGAAACAAGAACAAAATGTGTTTATTAATATGTGCACTTAGTTCACAAATGAGCTAAATGATTTGCATTCAATACATTATATGCCTTTGATTTGTGGCGTAGATATCAAAAGGTTTCAGTTGTGTTTTGTATGAAAGCATGCCTGTTTCTGATTCCTGTTTGCAGTCAGTAACACCTGCTTTGGCTCACCATATCAGTTCTGACACTTTAATCTTACAAGGCTAAACACGAGGAGAGAAACAACAATGCACCACAAAGGAAGCATTGATATGTCTTGCTGCTATAAATCTCTCCGACTTAATAGGAGGAAGATAAACTGTTTCCATCACAGAGAGTTATTTTAAAACTGCCTTTCATCTGATATAAAGTTTCCACAATGCCAAAGTGACATTTCAGACTACAGTGCTACGGTGCAACAGATGTCGGAGAAAGACAGCACCAAGCAACAACGGATAGGTGACACCCTTTAATGGTTTAAGGTGGTGGACAAACAGAAGCAATCAATACAAGAGCACCAAGCCTTTGATAGCGTTGTCACTTTCTTGCTCCTTCTGACAGGGCAGAACAGAGGGGGAGGGAGATAAACACAGAGCAAAGGAGGAGAGAGCGAACCTCAAGTCCTCCTCAAAAACAGACCAAATTGTGAGACATATTATGTCATCTGCACAGGCCATGGCTGTCTGTCAAAGGCGCTGATGGCACCAACATCTCTCTCTCTGTCTCTCTCTCTCTCTCTATTTATCTCTCTCTCCCTTCAACAGCATGCCCTATTTTCTGGCCCTATGGGGCCCGTTATTAGGAGCTAGAAAGAGGAGTAGGCCTACAAGAGGCCAAGAAAAAGTAAGAGAACAAGTAGCAAAGGATACTTAAACAGAGACCAATAAGACCAAATCTGGAACATTTGCATTGCTTTTGAACATGCAACTGTACATGTGTATTATAGAAAAGTTAACTATGTAAGAGACTTATTGTTATAAAGGACTACTAACAAAATTAAATGCCTCAAAGTAGTCTTTTGGGGCCACATTTGCAGTCTTAGGCAGATCACCTGTCACAACTGCTGTGCAGCCTGTGGAATGACAGCCAGGGGAAACGGATGTTCCCCCCATACCTCGTTTTCTGGTGTCTGATTTGCTCGCGGCGCCTATCACTCACCTTGCTGACAAATGAAATGGGGCTCCAGGACTTAGCATGGCTGCTAACTGTGATTGAGAGGGACAAGGCGTGAGGCCTGTATCCTCATTTGGAATACTGAAGTTAACCTATAAGGTAAGATTTGATCAGGTATGCCAACAATTCATACTGGCAGAATGATCAGATTGTAGCTGAGGTAGATGAGAGAGGCAGCGAGAGAGGCAGAGAGGGAGGTGGTGGGTGGGGGATGAAATGAAATGAAATAGGATCACAAGGGTGAGTTGACAGCAGCTGATTAAGAGAATGCAGATGAGATAAGGGAGCCAACGTTTGATGAAAGGATGAGTTAAAAAGAAAGGGTAGTAATGGGTAAGAGGAGGGACAGTGGAAGCATGGATGAAGACCAGAGGGGATGACAGAGAGAGAGAGAGAGAGAGAGAGAGAGAGAGAGAGTGCAGGAGATCTCTCTAGTTTATCACAGAGATCAAGGTTAAAGCATCGACTGATCTGAATGATATGAGCAAGAGCATCATTAGAGGAAGGGAGAGGCAGGCAGACAGAGCAATAAATAGAAAGAGACAGAGAGAGATGAGAATAATGCTAAAAAGAAAGTGAAGGTAGGATGTGAAGTGTTGTAAAAGATCAGCCTGTGACCTTACTCAAGTGGCTGACACTATCTCTTTATGTGGCCCTTCACAGCCTGGTGCATCTGTAACAGATAGTAGGCACTCCGTTTTTAATGCCTGCCCTTAACCTGGCTTAAACCATAGCACCGCATCTCAGCAGCATCCTGTCACCACAAAAGATGAATATTCAGTCGCATGGGATCTGTCATTTGGAAATAACCCTCTTCAAATGACGGAGCAGAGGCCAAAAATGCTTCTGAAGCTTATGTCAGTATGCTACACTGCACACAACTATGTTATTTTTCTACGGCAGATTAAGGTGTTCATGTCAAAGCATAACAGGCCATATTTAGTAGTCTGATGTTATTTAAAGACATCCAGGGAGGAAAAGCTCCAGCGTAAAATGTGAGACAAGAAGTGAAAAACAGTCTCAGTAAAACACGATGACACAAATTACTAATAGTTTCTTTTAAAAAGCCCTGCACAGCTAGATTAAGGTTACAATATTACCCCAAAGGGTGAGCTACTGAGATCTCACATAGCTTAAATCTGCCTTGACTTTACTTGTCAGTAGGTGACAATGTGTTAATTGTGAGTGTATTGTTTATCCTCTGCCTATAATGGGGGACTTCTATCAGGAAAAAAAAAAGGTTTTTTGCTTGCTAGCTTGTACCTTTTCAGTATCTTTCTGCCTTTCATGAACTCTGTTAAAGCAGAGTTAGGAGGGAAAGTTAAGTGTGTGAGCTTTTCAATATCGATCGAGCAGCATGGTGCATCTTTGGTGTTTTGCTCAAGTTTGGTTTGACCCAAATTCCGGGCACATGAACAAATGTTACTCAAAGGCTTACAAACTTTTTGTGGATATGTTTGCCACATTGATTTTAAATTTGAACTCTTTCAAGCAGGGGAAAAAATAACTTGCATTGTTTTGTATTGTGAACATAAACTGTACATGTGGCTGTAGTACAAATGATGGTTTCAAACGTTGAGCTGTCAGAATGTGCTATGATGCATGACGTGCATCCGTGGTGAAAGGAACTGGTGCGGATAGAAGCCCCCTGTACCCAACAGTCCCTGCAGCTGCTGGGCACCCAAAGCGTCTCCACATGAGGGAAACATGGTTACCACACATTTGATCTGACTCCCTAATTAATTTATCCAGCGTGCTGTAAACCATTTGTGACTTTTCCGCACCATCACGAGCAAGGTCATGAATTTTCCTCTTCATTATTAAGATTGCAGACATTTCTCTCTAATCAATTATCAGGGCCCTTTGATGCAGAGCACAATGCTTTAAACGGCTGATTCATGATGCCATCCCTTAACACACCCACTGACAATGGATTTCTTTTTATTCCATCCTGTTTCTAATTCCACTACAGTAGAGCAGTGCCTATGACTTTAAAAGAATCCAAAAGTGGTGCACTTTTGACCACTTTTTGTGTTCATCTTGTTTGTGTATTGGATTCACAAAATTAACAACCTCTGTAGTCAGCTTTTGGCCTTTCCTTTCCCCTACCCTCAGGACAGCTCCAACCCTGAGGCACTGCAAGCATAAACCCTGCACTTCTTGTATTAGAAACTTTGCACACTGATTGAAGTTACTTTATCCCCAATACTACTATGAATCCAATTCGCTTTCCACTATTCCATAATTCACAAGAGGCCATGCTAAATTGCTTATTAATCAGGCCACTTTGACATGACCGCAATCGCCACGTACGTGCACACACACAAGCACATGCGGGCACGCACATTTACATGTACACACAGGGGCACGCAAACATACATTCACAAAGACAAACATGCACAAACACACACACACACACACACACACACACACACACACACACACTTCTATCTACACTTATAATCTGATAGTAATGAGGTCAGTGCTCTCATTAGAGCTGAGAGGAAAGAGGGAGGATATGAAAGAGAGAAGAAAGAGGGATGAGAGGAGGGGAGGGCAACAAAGAAAATCCCATGTCATGTTTCCCAGTGGAGGTCAGGGTGTGTGTGTGTGTGTGTGTAACTGATCATTTCATCTGCATCTTCTTCAAGGCACATTTCTCTGTGTGCTACATGCAGATTTCTGTGTACACTGTATATCCAAGCAACAGTTGAAGATGGATTAGACAGATTCTGATATACTATCGGAAAGGAGAATTGTTTGGTCCAGCACGTAATGACCTTAAGTGAGCTATTGCTTTTATAAAACAATTATCCGTATGGCAAAATGTTACTTAGCCCTATACACTTAATTAAACCATTGTATCAACATGTTAATACAACAAGTCCTCCTGGCAGAAACTTAGTCTGCTGCCCTATTAGCTTAACCCAGCCTAGCCTTCCAGTTACCAGTCAACCCAACCTTACAACCTGTGTCATCAATTCATCACTCAAATTTACAGATAACTCAAAAAAGAAAGCCAGAGCTACATGAACTGATACAGAGTCGTGTAAAAGAATTAGATATCATCGCTTTGATTTATGATTATTATACCATGGCTAACAATCAATCTGGTTGCTTGATTTTAACCATCCCTTTTTTGAGATATTCTTGTGTCTAGATATGAAAAAAACATGCTTGTACATTTTGAATGAAGGTCTAAAGCATGTTCGTATATGTCTATGTTTTGTTTTTTGGCTTGTTAATTGGCTTACTGGGTCCAGCACAGGTGTGATGAGCAGGTATTTTCCCCAGAGGAACTGGCGGTCCACTGTCCAGGTAGTTTCATCAGAGTAGAACCTTGGGAATATCAGAGCAGAGTATAAAATCAAGTAGATATCATTTTCTTATGTTCCGACTCACAAAAACATGGACTAAAATCATTGTGTAAAGCGAACATGTTCTTCTTTGTGCAGTTAATAAATAAACTGTCTGTACACTATTACTGTTCTGTGCAACCCATTCTCTCTATAACAACTTGTCACATACTAATGCTTGGTCAAAGCCTCTGTGGCATCACCTTTAAAAGCACTGGGTATAAATTTGGCTTCTCTTTGAGAAGCTAAAGGCTTCCTGACACTCAGTATTAAACAATATTTTGAACATGTGTAATTCTGCAAAATGGTCGGTGTGGTCAGGTAAAGGCAAAAAAAGCAACTTGGTTAAAGGACAGATTGCTGATTTTTGGTTTCACAGAGCAAGCATCCCTCCTGCTGGCGTCATGAGGATTTCACATAAACTTAAAACATTTCAAATGACTTACTCGTGCAAGACAGGACGTACAACAGTGTCCCCTGTGGTGTGGGCTTTGTAGAAGAGTGTGTAGAGGTAAGGCAGAAGCGTGTAACGTATGTTCAGATAATGTCTGGAGGTCGCAACAAGCAGAGAGTCTGCGCCATATGCAGCTGGATCCTGAGGCTGGGGAGAGAGAGAGAAGTACTTGAGGGATGAGGCTGGGAACGACAGAAAATAAAGTTTTGTCTTATCTATGGAAAAATGGAGAAACAGGTGAAGAGAATAGAAGGGATAATTTGTTTGAATGAGTAAAGGATGCATTGTATGGAAAATGAGGCTGATGATGAGACTTGTGGTGAAAAGAAAGAAAGGTGTGAGGAGAAAATTTTAAAAAAATATAATCAAGTTATTCATGATGAATGAGTGGACAGTAACCTTAATACAGAATTTAAAATTAACTTAATACTTAATTTAAAAGCAGAGTTTGCTAAAGAAATAACCAAAAGAAAAATCGAAAGAGGGAATTACAGGCAAACAGAGTATGAGAGAGAAAAAAGAAGTATGATTTAATTTCTGTGATAGTGGAGAGTGAGAGGGTGATTAGCTGCTAACTGGCCGTGCTCCTCTCATCTGGCTAATCATTTATGCCCTCGGCACCTCGGAGAGTGTGATGAGAACTGCGTGTGCGTGTGTGTTTGGACTGGCCTGCATGGCCGTATGATGAGAGCCATGATTAGGGCAAAGCAAAGGTCACACATTAGCTATCTCGTTTAGTGGAAATCGTACTTCAAATTCATCATCATCATCATGTCCCTGTCCTCCAGCAAATACACCCCCCTTCCTGACTTCCACCTTTCAACGCATGCTATTTCTTACCCCCTCCCCTCCTTCGCTTCCTCAGCGCTTTGCTATTTTTGTAGCAGTGATGAACATGAAAATGTCACATGGAGAATGTGGTGAGAGTATTAATTTTCACGCTCTTCAATGCCGGAGACAGACCTTTTCTCTCGTTATTTGTGTTCTTCTATAATAATAGCTCAGTATGTAACAACAACATAAACACTGCGGTAGCTCGGCAGATGCCTTTCTTGTATCAATGCGACATCTGCCTGATCTGACATGTGACCTTTACATTTATAATGCTTGTTACAGATAAACATAAATATCATTCTACTTTTATTATAGTCCTCATTATTACCATTTGAATCTAGTCTGCATTGGCCTACAAAGACTTAAAATACTTCACATATATAACTGACTATTTATGGCTTAGTGACA
>JAQLOL010000024.1:11066050-11076632 GCA_029783665.1 Naso thynnoides
CATTTCAAACGTTTCATAGATTCACCAGTGCAATGTACATTTTCTTGGTGGCACTTGATGAATTCTGGGTTGACACTACACTGCTGAGTCTGCTCACTTACATTTTCTACCCATGTTTCCCATTTAAACCTTGGCTCTGACACCTTAATTTTTATGTTTTCTTTTGAACTGCACATCGTCTGAATATATTATACACATCAAACTTGACATTGAAAAGTTTCAGGGCTCAGCCTTTTTGTCAAGCTTGGGCCTAAATTAAAACACCATCCATTTATTACACTCTGTAATGTGGTCAGAGTAAGAGAGAGAAAGAGAGAGAGAGAGTACATAAATTATTTGGAGTGTCAGCACATAAAAAGTTAGAGCTATAAATGGTGTATGGAGCGCCACCTTACTACTCCCTGACACACGGTCAGATGTCCTGTTAGCCAGGAACAGAAAGTCATGGTCAGGTACGGGCACAAAGTAAATGCAAAAGTCTGAGAAATGTATATGTACACAAGCAGCCACCCTGCTCTCTCTTACCACTATAAAATACAGCATCTCTCTCTAATTCTCTTGGCCAAACTTTTGCTTTTCTTTTTCCCATTCTTCTCTTTGCTGTCCTCCATTTTCCTTGCCCGGATCTCTCTCATCAGGTCAAAGAACACCTGTTACAAACACAAAACAGAGGAGTTCAGCTTTCTGTTTGTGCAATATCAGCAAACTAATTTAGCCGGGAAACTAATTTGCCAAGGGATGCCTCTCATTAGACAGTCAAACACACCTTGTCAACATTGGCACGGGTTTTGGCAGAAGTCTCCACATAGCACACGCCCCACTGCTCAGCACGTGCCTTCGCCTCGTCTGCGCTGACCTGCCGTCGGTCGTCCAGGTCTGATTTGTTTCCGACCAGGAGAAAGGGCACGTTCTCGTCCTCCTTCACTCGCAGAATCTGCTCTCTGTAAAACAGGAAATGTCATTCGGCCATGAATTATGCAAACAGGGGACCACTGCTGCCTTAAGTAGCCTTGAGTAAAAAGTGAAAGAAGTAAAACTGATAACAATACAGTTGCCCTTGATTATGCTTTAAAATGAAAATACAGCGTATACTGTTTGTGCTTTTAAAGGGATGTAACGAAATTCTTGACATACAGCCTCATTGCTGACTTTTCCAGTCCTATTCCAATTTATAGAGACCATTTGCAGCTCATTTGATGTAGTACAGAGTTTGGATGGCTAACTGTCTTGCCACAAATGCTAATGCTAGCGCAAGCAAACAGGAGCCACTTCAAAACTCTGATTAAACACTCCACAGTGCACCCAACGCAAGATGAATATGAAGACACTCTACTGATTTGAATTTGAGTGTTCGCAGAATAACTTTAGAAGTCCAACTACAGCTGACATTCTTTAATTTGTGGCTTAGTGGCAAGAGGGGGAAAAAACAAAACAAAACAAAACAAAACAAAAAAAACATGTAAATAGTTCAGAAGCTTCCTGTTGAATGAAAGAAATTCAGTCATAGTTGGACGTCTAAAATTATTCGACGAACACTTGAATTCACCTTAATGGCCTGTCCTTACATTCGACTTGCTGTCAGTGCGCTGTGGAGTGTTCTATCGGAGTTTGGTAGTGGCTACTGTTGGCTTGCTACTGGTCCCATTGACTTGGGTTAACCCTAACCCTAACAAGCCATCCAAACTTGGTACTGCATCAAATGAGCTGCAAAAACATTCTCTATCAATAGGAATAGGACTGGAAAAGTCAAAAATGAGGCCCTATGTCAAAAAATTCGGAATATCCCCCTAACCCCGAAAATACACTGGATGCGGAACGGCTCAGGAACGACAGCGTACTCCGCCGTCCGCCAACTCACACAGGATCAGTTTGTGATGCGCACTGGTGCGGCTCCGCTGAACACCGAGGATGCACGAGATCTTGCGAATTCACGCATAAGCACACGATATGCCGGCTGTAGTCTCTTGGAGGAAGAGGCATTCATTCATTCATTCATTCATACAGTAGAAGAATAGAGAACGATAGTAGTATTTCTTGTTATGAAACTTGATCCGCGGTGAACACAGAGTATTTTATCAACCAGGGTTTTATTTTGAATTTTGTAGCCGATTTCCTTCCCCGCACAGTCTGCTTTGTGCTGAATTTATGCACCGTGCTCCAGCGTCCAGCAAAAATAGAAGCTCTGCGTATGTTAAACAGACGCCACAGTCGTTTCAGAGCCGTGTCACAGCGAAGCCTGCGTGAGCTGACACATTAACTAAAATAGAAACGTATTCCGGAGTCGTTCCGCATCCAGTGTATTTTAGGGGTAAGTCTTTAGTGCAGTCCTTCATATTGGGGGCTGACTCGCTGAACTCTTGTGCTCGTAAACACTGTCCGACCAGCAATTCGTGTACTATGGACAGTCACTAAAGAGAACTCCCTCAAAGTTTGTTGATGTTTGTGGCACAACAAACCAGGAGACTACCCAAAGCGGTTACATCATGTGGGAGGTGTTGCACATGATGTTGTGTTGTTATGGACATAGCAAGGCTGATGTGGAGCAATCAAATAATATAACATTGTTCTAGGCATCCATTTTCAATGTTTTAAAAAGTTCTCTCTGTGTTACACGGTGATTCGCTATATCTCTTGTCTGTTTCCCTACAGAGGAGAAAAGGTGAAGTGCACTATTTCCGGGAAGGTGTCTCCTTTTCAAAGATGTAAGGCGTGTTGCTTTGTCCCAGCAATTGCCTTGCATTTTGACATCCCCAGACGATCGGTAGGCAGGGATCTCTGATTGTCTGGTATAGCGAGACTAACCACGGAGTGACAGGCAGGAGAGACGCCAAAGAGTAAAGAGTAAAGTGTGCTGAATGAAGTAAATTTAAATGTGAGGAAGTGTCATAAGAAACTCCTCAGGAAAGAAAAGACTGCTGAAGAAAATCACCTTTCATTGGTTACATATTGAGTTATTGTCTGTGTGTTAAATGTTAACAAATAAACTGATGTATGAGTTAAAAGGAGAGACTCGTCTTCGATCTACAGGCAGAGCTGGCTGAGAAGATGGAGCTGGACGGTGGAGCAAAGGAGCCAGAGAAGACCTGCAGTTAAGTCAGCTAATTTATAACAGTCAGAAGGTGATTTGGATTGCAGTGTTATAATCTTTGTTTATTATGCACCACATCAGAGTCCAATATGCCTAAATAATTAATGCACCCCCCCCCCCCCCAAAAAAAAAAGGAATAAATTAAAAATAAAAAACAACAACAACAAAAAGCTGCAGTGTATATTTAATGAAATGCATTTAACAAATATGTATGGGATTGTTAAAGCATGAGATTCTAATTTGCTCAGTTTTCTAATCAAATTAACATTCTCATTTAAAGTTCAATTAGCTATTTTATCCCATTTTTTTATTCCCCTCTCTCATCAGGCTGGAGTCAGGCTGTACCAGTAGCAACAACGGATATCCTCGTTGCTATGGCAACTCTGAGCTGGTGAACTTTTGTCAGGTGCCAAGAGCTTGCTGCAACAGAATAGTGTTGGTTATGTGTACATGCACATTTGTGCGTGTGAGTGTGTGTGCACGTGGCGCTATGAGCATGAGGGTTGGCAGGATAGAAAGAAAACAGTGTGCTTATCTTTGAGGAAAACTGCAAATCCCCCCTCGGTCTGCCACTCTTACTCCTCCAGCAACATGACTCCGTCTTTCCTTCTCAGCTTTTCTCTCTGGATCGTCCATTATCTTTCACTCAGAGGCGCCATCATTGCGTACTTCTCCCTCTCACTGAAAATTATTTAAAGAGACTCCTCATCTCTATCAACCCCCTTCCCAACCTAACATGCCTTTTACCTGCTCTCATGACTTACTCTCCCTCTTTTTCTCCTGAACAGGGGGAGACAAAATGTGAAAACTTGCTGTGTACTTTTCTGTTTTTCTACATCTACTCTGTGTTCCGTGATCTGCTGATTCTTGGCTCTCAGAGTACAGACTATATTGATCTTTTCTATCCTCCCTCTCACTCTCTTTGTGTCTCTCTGTTCTCCCTCTATCCTTTATCCTCTCTTCATTCTGCTCTTTTCTCCTCAGTCCTCCCTCCATCTATAATGACCTCTCTGCTGATGCAGAGGCCATGAAGAGTTACGACATATCTCTATTTCGATATGACTGTAACGATAATTAGAAAAACCTATTAGAGCCCCATGAATGTAGAGCAGTCCTACACAGCACTGCAGCCAAACACAGAAATCTTCTTTTAAAAACATCTTGTGACGCAGCTTCTGTATACAGAGTTATCAGAGAGACTTTGGAGTGTGTGTGTCTGTGTGTGCGCGCCCCAAATTAGGTGAATGACTTGTTGTTGCCGTGTGACTCTGCCTGCCAACACAGAAGCCCTCTTTTTCGACTACACTTAATTAGTATGCAGCTCCTCTCTGCATCACTGTCCTTGTGTTATAAATACTTAGACATACACACACATGCGCTCACACACAAAAAGGCAAATAAACACACACACTTCCCCGTCCCTGACTTGATCACTGTCCTTGTGGTATAAATATAATGTATAAAAAGAGAAGGAGAAAACGCAGAGCTTGGACTGAGTCCAGAGTCCCGGACACGTATGGATGTGATTTTGGGAGCTTCCCCCTCACTCTCTTTTTTTTCCCCACACAAATACTTATCAGTACCCACATGCAAAAACAGACTCACCCAAGCATGTGAACATATGCATACACACAAACACACTTACTTTGGGGTGATAAATAAAGCAGTGCGAGCTCAGCAGCAGCCCTTTTCCATGTCAGGCTTTACTGATGTCTAGTTCAATCCAGGGAAGTGGTTCAATCAGGTCCCACCAGACCAATCTAATCTAAGACGCACAACTTCTACACACACGCACACACACACTCACAATAATACAGTGAAGCTATGAGAATTTTTCATCTTTCTCCTACATGCAGTGACTTTTTATTATTCTTTTACTTGAGTCTGCCGACAAAATATAAACTAGAACTTACTCGACCAAGTTTTCAAAATAATGCTTTCACTGTACTTTGTCTCTTAATGACACATCAAGAGACCATCTTTTAAACTATGCATTCCACAAACAAAGGGCAAGACTCTTTTTGAGAGTTATCAAGAAAACCAAACCTTCCAAATTTCATACTTTCTCTGAGAAAACAGGCATGAATTTAGCTCGCTGAAGTGTCTGCTTTCATACCGACAAGTAAAACCAAAAGTCATAGAGATTCCAAATCAGCTCTCTGCTGAAACCTGCGAAAACAGCTGTATCCAATCACTAAAAATGTGAGTCTTTCGTAACTAAATGACTTGCTTGCAGCTCCTTTTACTTCCAAAAGTGCCTTTCCAGCCATTTGATACAGGATTACAAATCAAATTACATGAACATACCAGCAACCAGCATACAAGCACACAGAAGAAAATGAGAACTCAGAGACTACACCAGAAAGAAAGAAAGAAAGAAAGAAAGAAAGAAAGAAGAGAACATGTTAAAAAAAAGGGATTTCCCTCTACGTGTATTTAACAATTTTGGAATGTGTATCAAAACCCTTGAAATATAATAAGCATTCTTAACCTGAATGTGATTGAGATAAACATGAAGCAAGAGCCCAGTCTTACTGCTTTTTCTGACTGTGACTCTTCATTATACTTACTTTACTTTTTTTTTCTCAGTTCCTCCATCTTGTGACCCAGCAAGGCTTGGTTGTACTAGTTCCCTCTGCCAGCCATACACAGCCTACAGCTTTTGGCCACAACCTCAATGTCAGTCCACTGCAACCTCCTAAAGACTCTGACTTTGTTTACTCAAGCAAGCTCGAGTTACTAGAGAGTGTTTATTTGCCCTTCCTCCATTCCTACAACCAGATCAATATGTGGACTCTCTGGACATTTTAGTTCTTGTGCAATAGCTGAGTTTAGATATGATGGGGCAAACCAACAAAAGCTTTGATATGGATGTTAAGATCATATGACGCTAAAGATTCTGAGGCAGACATTCAGACAGCGGATGGATTGTGAATGACTGAGCTGTGTGGCCAAAAAAAAAAAAAAAAAGGGAGTGCACACTAAAGAGAAGAAAAAAAAGCCGAGCTGAGAGAAGAGAAACAAGCCAGAGAGGAAAAAATGCTGCTCATGACTAACTCTTGAAACTCAAGGCAATGGGCAGGTTTTTTTGTTTTTGTTTTTTTTTCAAACGATTAAAAGATACATTACTGGTGTAACTCTAAAGAGAAAAAAATACTTAAACAAAATGCAAATACGATCTGATCTGCTATGAATGGAAGGAATGTGGAACTTAACCTGAGTTCTAATGAGGTAACATTCTCTCTTGTAAGCCATGAGCCCTTTGAAAGCTTGAGATTACTTTCAGTTTAGTTTTCTTGTTAATTGTTCTCAGTTTGCTACATGGCAGGATTTAATTTTTTTTTTCCTCTTAAAAGAAAACGTTGTCCTACTGTCTTTTACAAAAGATAAAAGAATATAACATCCCAGGCCTATGTTATTATCCCAATTTGCCCCGTCTGACATCTCATACATTGACTGTTGAACAGTTAATTAAGTTAAGCAAAGTATGGAGCTTTAGGATCAAATTAAAGGTGGGATACCGTCAGAGAAGATAAGGGATTATACTACGATTAGTTAGCATTTAAATGAATGTAGATTGGTATCACTAGGTAATAGAAAGGAAAAACGGTCCTATATGTTGAAGATGGGCAAAATACAGTGATAATACAATAACACTTGGCTACACAAACCATAAAAGAAAATGAGATTTATTCTGTTTTTGAAAACTATCTTCACAGTTTACCTATCTTTAGAAAGTTTTCCAACATAAAGCTACACTAAACTTCAAGCATTTTAAAGAAGTAGTTTGACATTATGGTGAATACACGTTTTATTTATTGTCAAGAGTCAGATGAGGAGACTGACACCAGTCAAATTTGTCGGTGAAGCTACTGTCTGCAGCTGATTAACTTAGGTTAGAATAAAGATGAGCAAGGTAAGCAGTTACCATGTTGCTGTGCCTGGTCAACTCAAAGTCCAGCATAAATCCAAATAAAACTTGAGCCATACTCACTGTTTTAGCTGTTTTCAGTCTTTGTGCTGTCCTAAGCTAACAGTCTCATGGTTGTACTAATGTATATATTGTGTGGACATGAGAATGATATCAATGGCCTGGTTACTACAGCTCTAAAACAGCCCTTTTAAACCGTCACATGATAGCCTACAGAAAGAGGGAGAAGGATGGGAAAAATACATGGGGTCAATGCAGGGAAAAGAGAAAAAACAGAAGAGGGTGAAGGAGAGGATGAGGGTAGCCACCTCTGTCTTCCTCACTCCTTCTTTTTTCTTACACTAACACACATGCATGCCATGTCTTTCCATCTCTCTGTCTCTTACATCAACCTGGCTGTCAACCCCGGTGACCTGAGTGATCCATCAGCTGCTGCTGCTGCTCCGAGAGATGGAGGGAAAGGAAACGAGGGGAAAGAGAGTGAATGGAAGACTTCATCTGCACCATCTATGCTCCTTCCAAGATAGGTTGGCAGAGGGAAAGGTGGGCTTAATTCCGCCTCTGAAATACTGAAGGCTTAATCTGTTACACGTTTATCCATCTGTCATTCTCTGTATATATATATATATATTTTTTGTATCTCTCATCATTCTCACTTTCGACTATTGACTTGTCTATTGTTTCTTTCCACTCTCATGAACTGATGCTAACAAAATGCTAAACACTTCAATTAAATGAAACAGCAATCTTTGTGCAAATCCTCTGAAGTCTTTAAAAAAAAAAAATAATAATAATAATAATAATAATTTGATGTGATGACCAGTAAAAATTATGATAAATCCCCCTGTTTCTGCCTTAAGTGCCCATCCAATTTGCTGCCTGGGCCGAGCTAATACAATGTACAGCATTGCAGCTTTACCTTTACAGTTCATCCTCCTCACCCACCTGTCCATTACCTGCTCTGCTCCTCGCTTCACCCCTCAGTCATTCTGGAAAACCAAATTATTCAGAGCCCAGAAAATTACTCAGTTGCAGTGGTTAAGCATGCTCATACATCAGACACTTAAAAATAGCTTGTACCCTTCACCTGACCCCACCTGTATGTTTAAGCCTTCTCTTCAGGTGTGCATAGTTTCACTTCACATCTGCACTGTCTACACTGTTTATCTCTTCATCCTCTCTTCACCTCGCCTCTCCATCTCATCATTCTCCCCCTGGCTTCTTATCACACCCTGCCCTCTCTTCTCCGGGCAAGATGGAGAGAAGGAGAGGGGGAGAGAAAAAGAGCACGGTGGAAGAGGAGATAGCGGAGAGAAGAGTGACAGCAGCTTATGGGGAAGAGGGTGTGGGTTTTTTTCCTTTCCTGTTTTTTTCTATCTCACTATCCTCTCTCCTCCTAACTCCTTTACTCTCTCTCTCATACACACACACACACACACACACACACACACACACACACTGCAGGTATCTCTGTTCTTCTCTGTCTAGTTGTGTTTCCTTAAGGGTTCTCAGCTTCACTCATACACAGCTAAAATCTGCCTGGTGCTGCCCTCACTGCTTGACAGTGGCTGCATGTACACACACACACACATGCGCGCGCGCACGCGAGCACACACACACGCCTGTCAACACGCAAATACTCACATAAACCTGCAGGGAAACACAGGAGCACTCGCTGACAGGAACTATCTTCAAAAATATGCCGTGCACTCACGAGCAAAGCAGACATGCAAGAAGGACACACATGCAAAATGAGCATCTATACACTGAGGTGGTGTAGAGAAACACGCTGCTTTTGTCCTGCTTGTGACCGTGAATCAGCATTCTGCCTGAATTATATGGCTGCATTATAGATTCTCTCCACAGCCCACATACTCTCTAGACATTGTTCAGGGAAACAAACACATGCACACACACACACACACACACACACACACACACACACACACACACACACACAAGCAACACAGCAGCAGCAGCTAGAAGACCAACAGACATCACTAGAACCTTTTTAAATCATAAAAAACAAGCGCTTAACGTCAATTTTCCCCTGTTGGTTAGACTGTTTTTTTGTTTGTTTGTTTTTACACCACCACAGAAAATTATACAATGACTTAGCTGTGACAAGGAGAAACACATGCTCCTCCTACGTTCACACTTGCAGGCAAAGCACTGTAAATTATGAATATGCTTATAACCTTTTCCATAGAAAAAGCAGCACATTTGCAAATCTGCTTTCCTTTCCGTGTTGTGCTCTGGGGGCATGTGCTTTGTGGGGTCGTACAGATTACACGACGGAAGTGATATTTTATATGTTGTTTTCTTAGGCTTTAGTAAAAGGAAACGAAAGAGATCATTTTGCATATTAAAAATCATGGCAAAAGGTGTTGGGAAAAGAAAAAAGGCAGCAATGATAAAGATCAGGCTATGCCAAATAATCGGTGCTGGAAAGTCACTTAGTATTTACCTATGTACTGTCCTTAAGTACAATTTTGAGGTACTTGTGAACTATTTTAGCATTTCCACTTTCTTTTATTTTATAACTCTACCACATTTCAAAGGCAAATATTGTACTTTTTACTTCACTACATTTATCTGATACCTTTAGTTACTAATTATTTTGTAAAAATTCTAATTAATAAACAAATAAATAATGGCATAGCATTTTAGATTAAGAAAAAACTTTGATCTCCAGGGGGGAACTCACAAGCAACTGAACTTATGAGCTGAAAACAGCTTCACTCTTACCAGCTACAACATTAAATGGATGAACACATTAATGAATCAGTAATTGTGCTCTGATAATTTACTATAAAGTATTCTGAAATGAGACATTCTTCATGATAAGTACGTTTACGTTTGGTACTTTAATTATATTTTCATGTTAATACTTTTGTACTTTTACTTAAAAAAGAATTTAACACAGGACATTTACTTGTTTCAGGTTATTTCTATACAATGGTATTAATACTTTTACTTAAGTTCATTATTAGAGTACTTATTACATTCCTGTAAATAATTAATATCACACTCTGACTTTACCACCAAGACTCACGTGACAAAGATGACTGTTGTTGGCAACAAGGTTAAATTAATATAAACTGCTTTGTGATATATTCACCGAAGTCTACATAGTTTTCTATATTTTCAACCCATGCAAAATAAAATTCGAAGTAATTCCAAATCTTGTAAATGCTTGGCTAAACTGTTTTGGCTATAAAAAGTCTCCAGGTAGCTGTGGATTTGTGACTATAAAC
Source organism: Naso thynnoides (assembly GCA_029783665.1). NCBI lineage: Eukaryota > Metazoa > Chordata > Actinopteri > Acanthuriformes > Acanthuridae > Naso > Naso thynnoides. The sequence goes on from JAQLOL010000024.1 coordinate 11,076,327, forward strand.
AGTAAACACCAATGGAAATGTATAGGTCCATGTATGTTTGTGTTTGTCTGTGTGGGTGAGTGCTGATTCTCTAAAAGCACTCAGCCCTTAATTAAGCTAACCCCTGTACTGTTGAGCTAATGCTAACAATGCAAGTGATCCCTGCTCATTAGGCAAAAAATATCCACAAATCTTTCCCCCTCTCCTGATGTAGTAGTTACAGAGCACTTTCACTGGCACAGCAACAGATCCACATCATTACACACACACACACACACACACACACACACACACACACACACACACACACACACGACAAAGATCACA
>JAQLOL010000024.1:11076732-11092762 GCA_029783665.1 Naso thynnoides
CATAATTACACACACACACACACACACACACACACACACACACACACACACACACACACACAGTCACGACAATGCTCACATGCAGCGTGAAGGCACAATATGCATCATTATGTGTGCTTACAGAACACGAATGTTTGGCTAACATCAGGTCAGTGGGCGAGGACAGGCCAGGGGTCTGAGGCTGAAACAAACACACATTATGTCTTTCTCAAAGGTGGAATCTGATATGTTGGCTCAACTGTAGTGAGCCCAATTTAAAACACAAACTTAATTGCCATCGATCTTTTGAAAAGCCATGATAAACCACAATAATCTTTGGAAATACAAACAACTGAGAGACAAATGCAGCTTTTTGGATCTTTAACTGAAACTATCTTTAATTAATGAAAAACATCAAATAAATTAGGACTTTTAGGCACTGACGATATGTTCTTACAATAAATTCTTAACCAAAAATTCCACCTGATCACATCAAACTCATCAAATAAAATATAATTAGTACCTGCAATGGTATCAGATAAAATTACAGTTAATTGTCAGTGTTATTACTTCATGTTTGCTTAACAAACGTTATTTATTTTCTCTACTACAGTTCGCCTCTGTCCTCTCTGGGGCGAATTTGCCAGTTTGAACTAGAATAGACATAGAAAAACCAAGTAATTCACAACACACCTGAAAAGGGTGAAATGCATCCATAGCTGCGCTTCCAAAAAATTGTATTTCGATGCCCTGTGCTGTGTGTGTTTAAATCATAAAATTTTCCTACATTTGGCACAAAATTGGCACCTGTCAATGCAAAAAAGTTTTTTCCACAAACACCAGCACTATTAGCTATATGCAGATACAGTGAAAATTATAGCATCTTAAGAGAACTTGTGGTACCTAAAATTGTTAAAAAGGAAGTCAAACTTAGACATTCCAGTGATGAAGGGCAGCAGTGATTGTGTGTATCTACTGTCTACAACAATTTTTTGACATTACTGTTCAAAATACACACCATGAACAACTTGCTAAAATTGTTTTCATGTGTAAACGATGAATTGCAAACCTTGACACTAACAGCTCCATAAATCCTATTTTACTCTACAGCCATCAAACAATTAAGCTTTATAGGAAATGGCAGTAAAGTGGTTAATACTGCCACTGAATCAAATGTCAAATTGACTCATAAGATCATCGCATGATTCAAATTTATTGTGGCAGTTCAGTGTTGCCACATAGATAACTAATATGACATTCCAGACAAAATCAAATTGCACTAAGTTGCGAAATTTTATCAGTGTGTTTAAGCTATGTAATCATTATCAGAACATCTTTTGTGAAATCAGACCTTTAGAAGAGGGTGAGAGTTTAACGTGATGCACATTTTATGGTGTTATCAGTAGCTATAATCCATTCTTTGTAAATTAATCTGTCCGTCTTGCCATATGTCCTGATTTACTCAACCCTGCTTGTTTCTTCTCAGTTGCCTCCTCCTGCTCCACTTGCCCTCTCTTAGTGCTACTACAACAGCCTGGGGCTAATGAAAGTCAGCACAGTCGGAGCCAGCAACAAACACACACACACACACACACACACACACGCATGTGTTGTGTTATGTGATAAAAATATAATTCAATGAAAGAGTTGTAAGTCATATTTATCTAGAAAACCTGCTGCTGCTGCTGCTCTGTGTATGTGGTCTTGTTTTGCAGTACTTGTGAGGTCCAAAAAGTGTCTGGTCTAGTGGCGCCCACTAGACATGTAGGGTCTAACTAGCTTTGTAGGGACCACAATGTTGGTCCCCACAACTTTAAGTGACTGTTTGAGGGTTAAGACTTGGTTTCAGGCTTAATGGTTAGTATTACGTTACGGTTAGGGTTAGGATGAGGGTCATGATTAGGCAGGTAATTTGAAATGGATGTTTAGATTAGGTTAATACACTAGCAAAAGGAATTATGTCAATGATGGGTCCCTATAAGGGTAGGTATACAAGGCAGTGTGTGTGTGTGTGTGTGTGTGTGTATGTACGTGGGTATTTGTGTGTTTATGGAAGCGCATACTCATATATTTATTCATAAGATTAAATTTGTATTAAACTAAATTTATATGGCTCAAGGTAAGAAATGACATTACTCCTCACTTGACCTCGTAAATTCAGCTTTGCATCATGTTGATCCTCATAAAAACATGAATCATTTATTTCACATGCAAATGTACTTAGTAGTCTTTGCTGCACTTTGAAGCATTAATGTTGGTTGTTTTATCCACAAACAAACAGTCTCGGCAGCCAATGCGTGAACCAAATAGATGAACCCGTCTGCACTGACAAAGATCAGAATGAGAACCAGCACTCTCCCTTTATCACTACTTCCTCTCTCTTTCTCTTTCCTCTCTTTTCTCCAGTCACCACTTCTGCTTCTCTCTTATTTATTTTTCTCCTTATTCAGAATTCCAATATCACTCAAATGTGTGCTGGCACAGCAGTCTGCATTTCACTGTTCAGGGCTGGTTTTATGGCGTAAATTTATCACACACATTGATGAATTTATTTTTACATCAGCAGCTTGATCTTGTTTTCACTAAATCTCTGAATACCAAACATTCCTAAATCTGCAACAGCACTGAGCCCCCTGAAGGCTGCTTTTACGTAAGAAGCATGATACACTTTCAGTAAGCGGACACATCATTTACACCCGCTACCAGCAGGTAGCCTTGGCCGACTGACCCACTTGCGAAGTTAGTGGAGTCGCTGAATGTCAAACAAATACACACAGGCACAAAAGAGACACCAGTTTTCTTTATCTTGAGCTGAATTTTCTTTAAATAAAACTTCAAATATTTCAGGCTTTTCAGAAGCCTAAATAAAGTTTTAATTAAAAGAGAAAAAAATAAAAGAAGGAAATCCAAATGCACAAAAGCAGTTTAAATTTTGAAGTCTGTCTGTAGAGAACTGTAAAGTAATCAGTCTTACCAGTCGATTTGCTGATCTTAAGAGCGATATTTTGAACACCACGTTGCCAGCAGGGCAACAAACACTTGCTTTTGAACAGCAGAGACTGTGCATTGGATGTAAAGAAGAAACTTTGAAAGTTATTCTCTTCCTCAGTTATCAGACTCTTATTTCAGCCAGTTTGGCCCTTTCTCTTGGGTCACTTGTGGATGTGATGGAGCGCTCTCTGAAAAAGCAATGCACCTGGCTAACACAGACAGATAGACACACACTCACTCACTCACTCACTCACACACACACACACACACACACACACACACACAAATACACCCCTGGAGGGAAGCTGCAGAACAGTTGTACCGTGTCAGCTAAAGCAAAACACAGGATACATGACTGAACTAAACTAGTGTCAGTGGAATATTACCCAGCCAAGCACAACACACAGACTAGCAAAAAGATCAGAAGGTCAACAGCTGACTGTCTGTCTTTGTACTAAAGAAGAGATACATGGATGGATAGATTTTCAGAGCATTAGGGCAGAATAATGGATGAAAATACAAGTGTTAAGAAAGGGAGAGATATTTAAAAAATGAAAGAGAAAAACAAAAATGCAGTTATGGCAAAACTAGGGAGAAAAATATGACACTATATGAAACTAGAAGCCAGGAAAGGATAAAGATGATTAAGTTCCTGCAAATGTCACCACATTTGTAACAATTACATGAAAAAATAGTGTCAAACTCATTGCAGTTTGAATGCCAAAATCGAAAAGACAGGTAAAATGAAAAGTCCGCAGGAAATTCACTAAAAGCCCCATACTGTTGTACAAAGACATATATGAAGTCAACTTTGTACAAAAGGGCATTAAATATTAGATAAAGAGGGCCAAACAGTGTTACCAACATAAGACTGAAAAAAAAAAAAAAAAACTTAGCAAAAACAATCTGGGCTCAGCTTGGGACAGTGTCAGAACAATAGACTCACTAGTCAGTCTCTAGACGCTTTGCTTATCTACAGACTGATGAGATGCCCCCAGCTTTGTCGCTGAACTGAGTGGAGACAACTACAGAGCTTAAAAAAAAAAAAAAAACGACAACCACAACAACAAAGAAAACCTTGCATTGTAGAAACAATCCTAAGTCTTTAGTGCAGTCCTTCATATTGGGGCCGGTGACTCGCTGAAGTCTTGTGCTCGTAAACACTGTCGAACAGCAACATGTGTACTGTGGGATGGCTCAGTTGTGGTAACAAAGAAAACTTCCTCAAAGTTTGTTGATGTTTGTTGCATTTGTGGTGAAACATTTTCATCAGTTAAAAACAAACATAATATTTTATTAGGACATGATTCATCTGTCCAGCCATACTATACATTGGCTTTAGACAACATTTCAGGACGAGTTACACCAGGAGATAGACTGTCCAAGGTGGTATGTGGGAAGTATCGCACACTACAATGTTATGGACGCTCTGGGCATCCATTTTCAATGTTTTAAAAAGTTCTCTCTGAGTTACAAAGTGATTCGCTATATCCCTAGTCTGTTTCCCTACAGAGGAGAAAAGGGGGAGCCCACTATTTCCCGGAAGGCATCTTCTTTCTAAAAATGAAACCGCCGTTGCTTTGTTAGTGGCAGTTTTCACCACCCTCCCAGCATCTGCCTTACATTTAGACGTCCCCATACGATCGGTAGGCAGAGATCACCAATTGTGTCGTATTGCAAGATTATCAGAACCATGACTTGGCTAAATAAGAAAGTAAAGAAAAGGGTGGTGCTAGACTTCATGTCAGACACGGCACTGGCAAAGAAGTTCAACATGTTCTATTCAAGATTTGATGTCCATGATTTAACAATTAAATTATTGCTTTAAAAAGGAGGTTTTTTTATCTGGTGATTCTGGTGATTTTTATCTCTCCATCTTCTGTACACTGTGTTTTTAAATATTTAAAGCATTGTAAAATAAACCCAAGCCCTGGACCAACACTGGCAGCCATATGCTGATCCACTGTGCTGATCAGTTAGGCTGTATTTTTCACCATCAACAGAGAGTCCTTAACCTGTGGAAACAATCCACAATAGTTCCCATTGTCCGCCACCCTAAATCCTTAAATGACTAAAGGTGCATGGCCCTGACCTCATTAATAATGAAATCATTTAAAAAACTGTTTAGAAATAGAACTACTGTGCAAGACTGAACATCTCCTTGAACCTCTAGAATTTGCATATGGCATCAACAAGGAGATGCAGGAGGCTAGTGTAACCCTTCTCAATTTCATATACAAGCACTTAGAGGGCAGCAAAAAACATGCCAGACTATTATCTGTGGACTTCTCATCTGCATTTAACACCATATATCCCCACCTACTGGTGAAAAAGCTTAGTGAGCGCTTTGTGTTGGACTTCAACATTGGGTTGGATTTTGGACTTTCTCACTAACAGAGCTCAGAGAGTGAGAGTTAACAAGCATTTCTCCGCACTGTCAATAACATCAGCTGGCTCCCCCCAAGGCTGCATCCGCTCTCCTCTCTTACGTATCATGTGCACAAATGACTGCCATAGTGAGTTTGACAACCATTACATTGTTAAGTTTGCAGATGACACAATCAAAGTGAGCCTGCTAAATAATGATGAAACATCTCACGGTCCTGTTCTAAATTATTTTTTAAATGTGTGCAATGAAGCTTTTTCAGAATTAAAAGCCAAGGACGTGCATTGATTTTAGATGTGGACTTCACCACCCTACTCCTGTAAACACCATAATTAACAGACAAGACGTTGAAAATGTTGAGTCATACAGATATTTGGGCATCATAATCGACAATAAGCTGACCTTCGATGAAACACTGATATGCTGATCAGGAAAAGCCAGCAGCGTCTTTTCTGTCTCAGGAAGCTAGCCCAGTTCCAGGTTGACAGATCCCTGATGACATTATTTTATACATCTTTCATCAAGTCAGTTTTCACCTTTTCTTTTATCTGCTGGTACACATCCCTCAACTTCAAACATAAAAACTCACTAACAAGGATAGTCAAAGTCTGCAGCAAAATCACTGGCACTCAGCAGAAACCTCTGTTAGAACTGCACAACAAACAACTGTTAAAGAAAGCAGAATCCATCATGTCTGACAGTACCCACCTCCTGCACTTAAAATTTAAGTTCCTGCCCTCTGTTTCACACTTCAGTCAACCATTAGTCAAAACTTAACAAATATAAATTCTCCCTCGTACCATCTTCCATCTCACTGCTCAGCTCTGTGAAGTTCAGGTAGCGTTAGCACATCTCTCTTTTCATATTGCATCCCTTTTATCGCTTGCGCTTATGTAGCCCTATGAGTGATTTTTTTTTAAATTTTGTGTCTTATTCTGCTGTTGTGTTTTTATTGTAATTGTTGATGTCTCGTCTTGCTACTTGCTACCAGTTGCCCCTCTGGAACAAATAAAGGGTTTGAACTTGAACTTGACGTGGCCTATGCTTCTGAAATTAAGCCTCTCTTGCTCCCCTCTGAAAACAGTGATAATGACACAGGTGGCCAATCTTTCCTACATACTAATGCTAAAACTGTAGCACACTGCTGAGCAGCACAAACGCCTGCATCTTCCTCCAAACTCGCAATGCTTCTTAGACAGGAAGAGGACTGCGATCTCAAGGGACCCAAAAACTCACAAGGCAAACAATAAGAATGCAGAGTTTTACAGCACAAACGGCAGCAGAAATGGCAGGGGGTTGAGAATCTGACACCCTCTCTCTCTCTTGCTCTAGCTTCTCTTCTGCACCCCCATTTTTCTCTTTCCTCTCTCTGTCCTCTCCCTCCACCTCTCTCTCTTTCAAAATACTGGGTCAGTCAAGCTCCTGCACTGCAGTACAGTCAAATGATGTGTTAAGGATTTTTATGACCTCAGTAATGAAAGAAACTGTACAAATCTGAGTGGTTCTCTTTTCTCTTTTTGTGTCTTCTTGCTGTAATTTCCCTGTTGTTGTGTAACACACCATCTGTTCCTGTCAGAAATGTTTGCAATTTTAGTAACAGCTAGATTTCAAACGACAGTCCTCTGCGGATAATCCCAGCAGACACAATCGGTCCTGTATAAAGCATAGCACCAATTGTATATGTAGTGCATGTATATAACAGGAAACCTGCAGTCTCAAATAAGCACAGCTATGGGCACAGTGTGTCTTTGCACCAAAAGACACACAGCACAAAGAAAACCAGAAGTAATTCAAGCCATCAGCATAATCACACAAAGCTCAAGTAAGCTTCCAAATACACACACAAGCGAAAGAGCCTTCCCCACATTCCCACCATACACAAACAAACTCGCATGCACAAAAAGTGGAGCATGCTTTTCTGTATGCAGCACCTGCAGCATACTGCAACTTCAGCACCATGGTCAGAGACAGATTGGCTTTTTCAGCAAACTGGAGATAATTCCCTGTTTCCTCAAACGGAGAAAGCATAGCACAACACAAATGCACGCGCGCGCACACACACACACACACACACACACAAAATTGCAAAATAAAAGTGTTCACAACCTCCTCTCAGTCCCTCCATGACATGCTCTCTCTCTGCTTTGGACTCTTTGTTTGCTTAATAGAACAATTACAGCTTCTTTCGGCTACAAAAGAGCAAAAAGAATCCCTGCTTTCACTAAGTGGCACATCCTTCACAATCCTCTACTGACAACTCCATGTTCTCTCACCCTTCCCTAAGCCGCTTGTCTGTGCTCTCCCTCCCATCAATAGTGCTCTCAAACTGATCCCTTCCTCCCATTTTTTTTATTCCTCTTGCTATTCATTCCGTGCTGCCATTCCAAATAATGTCTGGGCTAATTAAGACTCTCAAATACCCATTAACAAACACTCACTAATAGAGGAGAGGAAAACAAGAGGACAGAAAACACATGGCAAATGCACAGCCACACTCAGTGACCAATCTATCTAGCTCACACTTTCTCTATCTGTCACAATGCATGGGCACAAACATTCACACGCATGTGCACACACAGGTGCACTTACAGCTGATAGTACCCTTCTTCCACTGTGCAGTGCAGGCACACAGCAACCAAACATCAGCCAGAGGCCCGATAATATCCCGGGTACAAATTCCAGAGGAGAGCAGAGAAGAGAGGGAAAAATATAACACCACACCACAATGAAACTATGGCCCTTGGGACCACCTAAAAAGTGCACCTTTAAATCCTCACCGCCACATCCATATGACTGCCTCCCCTCAGCACAAAAAATACCCACCCATGCACTCTACACTGAAAGCAAATGTCTGCGGTGGATACTGAGCTGCTGTGAGAGCCTACAGAAGCTTTTCTAATAGGCTTACAGTATCTCTTATCTCTTAAATGAATTAACTTTAAAAATTTTAAGAAAACTGTGTCACGGTTAACACTTAAATCAGCCAATTGACATGGAATTATGTATCATTACATGTGTGTTAACAGGCATGGATAATATTTTGCTTTATGTTCTAATGGGATTTTTTAGATACGTGCCTGAAAGAGAGCATGCCAAGCATGCTTACAATTCTACCTCACAATAATAAGAGCAAAATTAAGTCCAGAGAAGCCTTGCAGAACATATACAGCATAGCAACTTATTTTCAGTGTGTTATTGTAGTTTGCAACACTTGATCAGCTTAACCAACCATCACAGCAGCACTAAATGTACCTTAATAAAGTTATAGAGCTTAAAGTCAAGGTGCAGGAGATGCATGACAGAGCTAATTAAGTTATGGGAGATCATTCAAATAGTGCAAGTATCGAAAGGTCAAGGGTGTGTGGGAGAGGACATTTTGCTTGGACAGAAAGTTGTGAGACATATTTAAAACAAAGAGAATAACAACAGGAAGCTGTAACACCAAACTAATTCTAGGTAAAGACTGGAAAAACAAAACTAATCACAATAGAAACCAAGCATTACCAAGCATTATTGCAGAAGGAAATACATTCTAAGAGAATTTAGAGAAAGAAAGACAAAAAAGTAGCAGAAACAGAGAAATCCAAGGATCAAAAAAGAGGCACATGCTGCATTTACCGTGCTGAAGTCTTGCCAGATCTCAAGAGAGATGTTTGAAGAAAACCTTAACTCTGCTGCAAAAATTCAAATATCCCTCACCTGACAGAGAAAGATTCAAACAAGCCGTGCATGTTGACATTTCATACACAAAAAAGGAACATTGAGCCAAAATTCAATCCCACTGGTTGCCCCTTTCTAACATTCCATCAAAGTATGAAATCACTTGGAGATATTAGTGCAGGATAACAAGAGGATTTATTGGGATAAAACCACTCAGCATGGTATAAGGGGACAAAGCCCAGCTCTCATTTGTGAAATTTTATGTTGGGTGGTTGACAGGGGTGGAGGATTAAGGGTTACCAAGATATGGCACTACAGTATAGCAAAATCATCAATGATCCCAAAACTTTATTTATTTATTTGGGGTTGGGGGTATGGTGAGGATTGGGGTTAACAAAGTAATGCATTATGTTTTTAATCAAATTGAGTGCACATTGAAAATGCTGACCATATAGTCTAAGCTCGTGGTCAGGGAAAGGAAGGCTTTATGTGTGGGGGTGTGTGTGTGCCTGCATTTCTGCGTGTGTGTGTGTGTGTGTGTGTGTGTGTGTGTGTGTGTGTGTATACATCAAAGTGTGTGAGTATATAATAAAATAAAAGAGCACACAAATGTAGTGGGGTAGCAGAACAGAGGGGTTACAGCATTGTGAAACTTTTTGCAAGTGGAAAACAAAGAGCCTTGATGTAATGCTGAGATGCTTCCAAAAGCCTTTATACAGTATGAAGGTGACCTTCACTCATTTGAGCAACAGTATCTGTCAGAGAAATGAAACTACAACACAAGGTTAAAATACTTCATGTTACTCAAGCTTATAGACTGGATCATTGATGATCAATACTGGTGATGACTAGATTAAACTAGCTAAGGGCCTTTCCATTTAGGGAAATTTGTGGTTTGCTACATATCTTCCACTTATTGTATGTCGACACATATGAGAAACTATAACACCCAAATGCAACTGAGAATCACCACTCCTAGTAAACCTAGTGAGTTCAAAGCAACTTGCATATCATGCCCATTTAAAAACAATAAAAGAACTGCACCTTCCTTTCCATACATTCACAAATTTATAGACATTGAGATTGCATCATAATATACCCCAAATTTAAATTTCATCTTGTGAAAGAGGAAAAGAAAAAGCGCAATAATGATGTAAACTTTAACATCAAATTTACTCCACAGCTGCATTAACCTTGGTTTTTGTTTGCTTGTAAAATTTGGTCCCACAAATGAATTAGGCTTAGATTATATATAAAATGTTACAGCAAAGAAAGACAAAGTAATTAATATTTGATGTTGAAGCCACTATTAAGGATTAACTTCCCACTTGAGATTTGAATGCAAAAACAAAAACAAAACAAAATGCTATTAATTAAAAATTTAAAAATCAAAATGCCAATTTGTAAATAAGGCTGATCAGCTTTTTCATGAAAAGAATTGTTCATTTTTTAATGCATGCTTATTTTGATTGATACAGCTAGAGTGACCTGCTTTATTCTGCCATTATCTAGACAGTTGATTGAAATAAATCATAAATAAAAGGCATAAAAAAGCATAAAACTTTGCTTAAGTTATTAATACTTCCCTTGGTTTGATGTAAAGAGATTTTGAAAAAATTATACTAAATATGAGATGATGACCTCTTTGCAGAAGCCTTTTGTGCATGACATTATACCGTACTGCATCCAATCCACTAATGCCCAATAAATCTGAATCTTATTTCATCGCCCTCCAGTGGACTGGAGCCACACTGCTATTTTGGAGGGAGTAAAAAATTTGATGGACAAGTTCAAATAGTAACTTAGATTCACATTTTCAAATCCTCTTATAATATCGCCATACCCATTATTATAATTGAAATTGCAACATGCGTCACTGATTTGGTGTATCCTGTTTTATCATTCACTTCTAGTCCAGCAGCATTCACTTGACCGGTTCTAGCATAACGTTTCTGCAACATTTTACCTTCAGATTACCTCCAACTTGGTCCAGTAATGTAGTGGCAAGTAAAAATAATTGACTATAATATCCAACAGGTGAAGACCATAAGACAAACTATTGATACAAAGCAAAAAATACTTTTTTCAGTACAAATAAAAAAGAAAAAACAAAAAAGGACTTTTTTCCTTTAACCTAATTTAAACTAGTTGTAATCCAAAAAATAGTAAGGAACCTAAATGACTTTAAATGTTATTGCCTTCAACTACATTCCTGTCTAACACTCTCTTGGTTCAGTAACTATTCTTCCATTTCAAGCAGCATTAACTCATGGTGGTTGGCCACAGCATCAACATGCCATTTTAACAAGACACCAAATACACAGCTTGTCAACAGTGTTTCACACATAGGTTCCGTGGCATCAACCCTTTCATCATTTGATTGAAGAGTTTGTTTTTATTAAGAAGGCTATACCAGACGCATAATCACTATACATTGATTTAACATTACCTTTACAATTAAATTCTTCACTGAAATTACAGAATAAATATATGCACATTTTTCTTCAAATCTTTGTGAGAGAGAAAACATTAAAAGTGCTTCCTACAAAGCCGTTAGTGGGTGACGATGGGGAATCCAGAAGCATTGGTGATGGGGGTGGGTTGGGGTGGGGGGTCAACAAAGTGCGTGGAAATATCCAGAAAACCTTGAGCGTTGCCTTATAATAATATTCACAAATTTTACCATCTGTACGTCGGTGCGTCCTTTTTACGAGAAGCACCCTGATATAGACAGAAGTTCGCATTGATATTAATAATCATATTAATAAGATATAAAAATTAAATAGAACACTGAACTGTAAATGTGTTGCAGTATCTCTGTTCATAATGTGATGTGATAGTTCTGAGTAAATCCCCCTCGCTTCCTGCACTGAAGCGAGTGCATGCAGCAAACTGCAGTTCATTTTATATATGTATTTTTTCTCTCTTTTCATCATTTCCTACAAACTTTATGTGCACGGCCTCCGGGTGTTTGTACATCCTAGTCAGGGGAAAAAGAGACAGAAAGAAAACCCCCAAGTCAGGGAGACGTCCAGCCCCCGTGCGTCTTAAACATGGTGGTAACTCCATAAAAAGAGGTTTTAGTGACAGATGCATTTCAAGTTGCTTTGTATGTTTTATTCCCCGGTGCCCCTTTCATTCCTCTTTTGCTCTCTCCTGGGCATATAGAGATATTTATATATTATAAAAATAACGGCTGTTGACATTGCTGGCTACTCTGAAAAAAAGGCACTTCATTGAAATATCTGAGAATGGCCTCTCCTCCAAAGTGATTTGGGGGGGAAACTTTGTTGTAATTGTAATATAATATTCTATTTTATATCATGCTGCATTTTCAAGTTTATTGTTTGGATATTGGTTTTGGGTGGTTTTGTTTTGGGTGGCAAAGTGAATGTGTTGATTTTTGTGGGGTTTTTTGTGTTTTTTTTTTTTTAAATCCTCAATGGTTGTGAGATGTTAAAACCGGTAAGATTTTTCCAGGACTTCGAGGTAATCCGGCTTGGTTTGAAGTTTGGCCCTTAACTCGAGGTAATCACTTTGGGACGGGTCAGGGTAGCAGCCTTTCCCCGCTGTGAAAAGCAATGTCTCCTTCAGCCGTGCATCCTGCTGCAAATCTGGGTACTGCATGCCTGGTGGGTGTGCATGCGCAACATGCATGTCCTTTAGTTTGGGCACTGTCCCATACAAACAGTCTACAAAGCCCACTGTTGGTGTTGGTCTCTGACTGTCAATTACAGTGGGGCAGAGCCCTCCATTCTCATGAAAGCCTGCCATGTCAGCTGCTGTGTGGTTGACTGTTACGATGGTGTTGAGTTTAGAGTTGGAGACAGCCAGGGTCCACTCCCTCTCTTTCTCTAACAAGGTTCTGTAGTTACTGTTGCTACTGCTGCCGTTGTCTTTCTTCTCTGAAAACTGCACTCTGTCTTCCTCTGCTATCTCCCCCTCTCTAGGCTTATAAATGGGGTTGTTACACATCTGAGTCACAGGGTGGGGGATGTAGTCATAAACGTGACCATGGGCATGTGCGTGACTAGTGTGAGTGTGTGTGTGCAAACTGGGGGTCGGTTTCTCTGGCGTGCCAGTGTTACCAGCACTACTCTGCCTTGGTGGGTCCTCGAAAATCCTGCATTGCATTTGGATCCCAGTCAGATCAACCTCTGAACGTTTCCTGAAGGGCAGCTTCTTTCTGCGACGAAGAACAAAAGCAAAAAGACCGGCAGCCACAAACACAGCAGAGATGAAGAGGATGAGTAGGCTCAGAATGAGGACAGACAGTGGGACAGCCCCTCTCCCACCTGCCTCCTCCATATCAGAGCTCCTTGTGGTGAGGTCATCCCCACCAGGCAGGGCTGGCGAGGGGCCTGAAGAATACTTGAGCTCAGGACAGATAACCTCAACCTCCAGGGAACGCAGGTCCTTTCCAAAAGCAAACTCAGGTGTCTTGCAGATGACGTCTCCAACCACAATGACGGAGGAGAGCTTTTCCAGCCACTGTTTGAAGGGGATGATATCACAGGAACAGTCCCAGGGGTTCTGATGAAGATCGATCTGAACAATGGAGGTTAGGTGCTCCAGAACACCATGCACAGGCAGGGAAAGAAAGTAATTGTTACGGAGGTTGAGGCGTGCAAGGTTAGTGCCAGCGAAGGCATCAGTGGGGAGGGAGCGTAGCAGGTTGTCATTGAGGAAAACCAGTTGGAGGTTTGGCATTAACGAGAAAGAGTTGGGCTGTATCTCTCGTATAACATTATACTCAAAGTAAAGATAGCTCAACATCTGAAGCCCCCGAAACATCCCAGGGGTGAGCCGCTCGATGTCATTTCCATTCAGATATAAACTTTTCAAGTTGGGCAAGTTGATAAAGGCGCCCTCCTGAACGTAGGATATCCGATTATTCCCTAAATGCAGTAAATCCAAACTTGAGAAGTTCCAGAAATCAGAACGGTAGATTTTCTGTATCAGGTTCCCACTGAGATACAATTTCTTGGCATTAAGGGGCCGAGGCAGGAGCTCAGAGATGTTGTGAAAGCCTTTCTCTTTACAGTTCACTGTTAGCCCCAGGTCATTGATGTGAAGGTTGCAGGTACATCCAGCTGGACAAATTATTGGGATGGGAGGTCTTGTTTGATAACCAGCGATGGGTGGCTGGTTTATGCCTGGGTAGATGCTACGAGGAGTTGGGGGGTTCTTTGTGGGTCGAGGTTTTTTGGTGGGCTTGACAACTTTTTCCTTGTATTCCACAGAAGAGGCTGTGTTGTGAAAGGAGGAGAGCATGGAGGAAGGTTTAGTAGGCCATGTGTTCTCGCTGCTGAATGGGACCCGGGGAATTCCCAGCTTGGCCTCAATCTCTGCATCGGAGAGAAGCGGACAGAGCTCGCTGCGTTTGATTTCCCTTAAGTCTTTTCCATGTAAGTGGAATGGGTACTCACATGTGATCTCACCAACCAGAGCTGTGTAAGGGATTCTCTCCAGCCAGGTTTTTAACTGGACAATCTCACACACACAATTCCAGGGGTTCTCCTCCAGCTGGATTTCCATTAAGCTCCTCCCAACATACTCCAGCGTGCCCCTATAGGGCAATGTCTTTAATCTGTTTCCTCTCAGGTCCAAATGTGTGAGTGACACAGTGCGGAAAAGATAGTTTGGGAGCACAGGAATCAGATTGTCATTTAGTATGAGCACTCTCAATTTATGAAGGTGCCTGAATGCACCACTTTCAATCCTTTTGATTACATTGTAGTCCGCCTGGAGATACTCTAAACTCTCCAACCCCAAAAAAGTGTCATTCCGGAAAACCTCTAACTTGTTTTCATGCAGGAACAGCCGCTTAAGTATTCCTAAGCCATTGAATGCTCCAGCGTGGATATCTTGTAATGCGTTATTACCTAGATTAATAGATATTGCATTGTTAAGATGGAGGAAGCTGTTAAAATAAAGCTTTCTCATGGAGTTTCTCTGCAGGTTGAGCTTGAAGGGCCGACTCCATATCTGGGAGATCTGGCTAACATTTGTAAATCCTTTGCTGTCACAGTGGACGTGGAAGATGCCCTCTTTGACCTCACAGTAGCAGGGCTCAAAGCAGGGCTCGTCGATCTCCTCTGAGTCCTCTAGTAGTGGGATCGGGGTGGTCCATCCTAAGGCTATGGTGCTCAGCAAGGTAACCCACAGCATCCTCGCTGACACCAAGGGGATGAAGTCTCGGCTCCAGGGACAGAGCCACTTCACAGCACTGCAACAGAGAGAAAGAGAGAGAGAATGGAAGAAAGGGAGAAAGAGAGGTGTATGGAATACACACACAAGGACACACACATCCTCACAAAGTGAGGTTTGAGGTGAGAGACAACAGGTAGAGGTAGGAGAGAGAGAGGAAGGGTGTATAAGTTTCAGTAAATGGCAGACAGTTTTGAAATGAATCAGTGAATAATAGAATGACATTGCCGACTATTTTGGATGTTGTGATATTGCTGGGTGTCTCAAACAAAAAAGTTATGCAGCGCTCTTGAATGCGTAATATGATACCCAGCAACACAAACAAATATCTTTACTCAGACATTTAACGTCAGTATATAGGGGAGGTACTGCAATTTTTCATACAGCAGATAGGCTGGTAAGGTTGCAATAAATCACCTAAGAGATGCTTATCGCTATGAATAAATGAAGGCAACAGCAGGTGGGTGAGGTTAGCAGTGAGGAGACACTGTCCCCTGGCTGTGTTTATTACATAACAGGGATCTCAATCACTCTTTCGGTAGATTAGAGTCCAGAAAAAGCGCAATGGAAAGTAGAGTAGGTGCACTGAAGGTCTACGCAGCAAGAGGACGGGGAAATGGGTGTCAGCTTGGTGGCCATTAGTGAAACGAGATGAGGAGTGTTAATGGAGCTGCTGAACATCTATCTCGTTTAAATGAATCTGAACATATATATAATCACATCTGCAGCTCCACTGAAAAGAGAGTATTATATATATATATATATATATATATATATACAATCTAAATATAAAAATGTTAAGAT
>JAQLOL010000024.1:11092797-11104122 GCA_029783665.1 Naso thynnoides
TTCAATAGGTCCAATGATTAGACGTGCAGAAACGGCAGCGCCAGGAGGTACTTGCTCTCGGTGTTTTCCTGGATTAAATGCCCCATATAAACCAACTGAATAGGGGAAACAGTCAACTTATTCATTGCGAATTAACCTGTAACCAACCAAAAATAAAACTAAATCAACTTTTTATGGTTTTCGCAATTTGTGATGCCATTTCAGGATTAGAGGAGCAACGGTACAAGTGAAAAGCGCAGTGGAAGAGCTGCTGCTCCGAAGAGCTCATCTGAGGCTGTGTTTTAGTGAATCCGGTTGGCCTGTGGATAAATAACAAACTATCACACATGAAGATAGGGCAAATGGAAAAGCAACTGAACGGTTAATGGGGATAATAATAGTAATAAAAAGGCGAAGGTGTCTAAATATTTGCTTTGACTGAAAAAACGGGATAATGGAGGATTTCGCTCAAGATCTCCACGGTGTTGAGTGTAAAAAAGTCACACGCACGCAGCCCCAATATCTTTTGTGTAGGCTGTGACTTTACACACACACACACACACACACACACACACACGCCCGCGCGCGCTCAGCGCTGTCCGTCCAAACGAATGTGCTGAAAATCCAGAGGAGATGCACACAGGGAGCAGAGCCGCTGCTGAAACCAAAAACCCAGCGACAGAGGAAGAGAAAAGGAGGAAAAAGAATACAGTTTGTAATCCCACAAAATCGCATCAGTAAAACGGGAAAAAATACTCCTCAGTGCAAAAACCACTGTTTTAATCCCCCCCCCATGCGTAATCCTTCACGATTTTTTGATCCTGCTTCCACACTAGGGACCAAAAAGCGCGTCTCCAATGTCAAAAAAGTAATTACGACATTCAAAGCAATCTGAAATAATGCATGCCAAAATTCACTCCCTCGGGGTTGAATCAAATCGGATGGCATACCTACTTAGTTTAGTGGGATTCCAACTTCACATATCCTCCTGCGATGTTTTCTGTTGTCGCCCGGTTCGTCCCGCTCACCGTCCAATGCCGGGCTGTGAGGAATAGAGGAAAAATTGGGAAGACCGAGCTGTTAGAGGAACAGGGGGAAACAGAGTGAGAGACAGGGATGGAAAGGATTGGGGGGGGGGGGGGCATTGAAGAGGGCGAGAGGAAGAGATGCGCATGTGAATGAGCCACGGATTCAAAAAGCAAGCTAGGGAGAGTCTCCACAGACCAGGACTCACATGAATTAAAAGTGATGCTCATCGCGAGTTGCAATTTCAATACGACCTATAAACGATTCTAATCTCGGATTCATATCAAACTAAGATATTGACAAACGATGATATGTGACAAGCTCCACTCGAACCAAAATCTGTCAAGAAGAAATTCCACTCATTTACTGAATTTTTCTCCAGTATAAGCTTGCATGCTGTCAGTATAGCGGAGAGCTTGTTGAAATACATGCCAAGCATAATGCAGCAGCATTTCGTCGTGACACTGGCAGGATAACGGCGAATAAAGAACTGACGGCTACTGATCAGTCGACTGGATCCGTCGTCCCCGATGTATGGAGAGTGGTGTTGTCCCTTTTTGAAGTCCATGGCTGTGCAGACACCAATAAGCACACACACACACACACACACACACACACACAGAATAAAATTTCCCTTATGATGCACTCTAGCACAGGCAAACATAGCTGAAGCACTCACCTTAGTTTCGCTCTGCAATTGGAAAGCATCGGGAAAAAAGACCACTACTGTGAATCTTGTTAGATCTCTCCTGCTCGTTCACTAGTTATTTCCCCCCTCCTCCCTCTCTCTCTCTCTCTCTCTCTCTCTCTCTCTCTCCTCCTTTCTCCCTCTTTCCTCCTTCTCTCACCCTCTCTCACTCAGTGGTTGAAGCAAGAGAGAGGGGGGATGAAGACGTGATAGGAATGCAATCTCTCCCACTCTCGCTCTCCGCTGACTCTGACTCTCCCCTTCTTTCTCGTCTTCTGTTTTTTTCTTAACAGTTTGCTTAAAATTCAAGCCTTCGACTAGTGTCCGTCCACTTCCTCTTCCTCCCCTCTTCTCCTCCTCCTCCTCCCTCTCCTCCTCCGCCGTCGTCGCCCCCGGGCGAGTGCTTAAGGACAGTGGACCCGGGTGAGAGTGTTCTCCTCTCGGTTTCAGGACCCTGTCTCTGTCCGGTGTAACAGTAGCAGGAGTCTTTGGATCATATCGACGGTTGGGTCAGCAGCGTTTTTTTTCTTTGGTCTCTCTTTTTTCCTCCTGTCCGTTTCTCTGTCGTGCGTCAGCGGAGTGAGGGACTGAGCCAGGGAGGTGGAGGAGAGGGGTGGGAGCAAAGGGGTGAGAGACGCAGTGGAGAGAGATCTGGCGGTGAGAGAAAGAGGAGGAGGGGAGGAAAAGAGTGATGGGGACAGTTGCGCTATAGTTCTGGATGCTGTCGAGAGGAGGAGAGGAAACGAAGTGAAGAGGAGAGAACGAGGGGGGCTCAGGCTTTGGCGGCGGGGACGCGCGTCAAGGAAAAAATAAATAAGAGTGAGGGAACGCGCCGTGCGGGGTGGGTGAGACTCGCAGACCTGTGGATGACAGTCAGAACTTAAGACGAATCTCTCTCGACACAATCGTATGTTATTTATTCAATAATGATCACAACGCTGCTAAATTCTCGGGTCATTTCCTCGGGCGAGCATCACGTGAAGTTAGGGTCCCTAGTTCTGCCAATATCTCTTCTCTCTCTGCAGTGGAGACAAAGAGGGTGGCCGCGTCTGTCCACAGCGAGCGTATAGGGGAAGGGAGGCACGGTGCGCTTCATCTTTACTCTCCTTCTGCGTGCCTTTCCCCACCTCGCCTCCAGCGGGCAACACAAGCCCGTGTTGTGAGCAGCAGCAAGCCAGCGCTCACAAGCATGACTGAGACACCATCACGATTCGCAGCTCTTGCAGCTCTGGAAGGAGGGGTCTGATTGCAGTTGAAAGCTAAAAATCCCCCCACAATGTCTGGTTATAATACGCAGCCTGAAACTTTGCCATAATTCTGCTATTTTACAATAGGCTGAAGCCAAGATGTTTGGCTGTTGTTGGACAGGTACTGTTTATGCACTCAAGAAGCCATATCAAGCAGATAACTGGTTTGTGTACGCATTTTTCTGTTTTGTAGACTATAATACAGGAGATATTTTACACTTCTCAGATGACATTGAGCTATAATTTTAATTTAAGTATTTCTATACAAGCCACAACAAGTAGAAGAATGTGACCTTACAATGTGTCTTCCCTCTGTGAAATAAGCTTTTCTATCATAACCAAAGCTGCTCCAGGCCCACAGTGAACCCCTTACTCTATTCACAAGGGCCCTACCCAAATGATATTTCTGGGGCATGCACAAAAAAACTGTGATATTCGATATATTGCCCAATACTATAAATATAAAATATCTGCTGAATGTGGTTACCAAATACTTGTGACAAAGATATGTTATGGAGGAAAGATATCTTACATTTTAACAAACTTTATTCCAAACATCAGTGTTTGGAGTTCAGTGTGGCACCCAGGTTGGTTGCCTTAAACACCCTGATTTCCCGACAAAATGACGTCTGTGCTGAAGTGATTGCTCTTCGATCGATCTTCAGTGATCTAACTGCAGGCAGGTTTTGGCAATACATAAAAAGCGGGGCTGCGGTGTGTAACAAAAATTATATTCCCCTGATTTTTTAGAATAAATGCAAATTAATAAAGAATGGTCAGTCAAATGATCTGTAAATTATATTTCTTATGGTGTTATTTTTGTTTCCTTGTCACAAGAGGTGATGGATCTGAGCAAGTAGGTGCCAGAACACAGGCAGTCAAAAAAAACAAGAGTTTAGTCAAGAAATAACCATCAGTGTTGGCAAACTGATGTGTCGGTCGGGCCCTAGTATCCACCAACCTTCAGGATTATTTCTAAATTTATCCTGTTGTAAGATTTAAAAATTTTTCATTTCATTTGTTGTTCCCAGTAAAATTTATGTCTTTTTTTGCCTCTTTATGTGTCATGGTAAATTAACAAAGGCAAAGTGACTGAACTCTTAGGATATATATTCTCATTATCTGGGCATATAGCAGATGAAAGAATCTGCACTTTTGTTGTCATCCAACATGTGGTTCTGTGGAGGTCAGGAGATTTTTTGTAATATTTTCAATTTATTTCCCAGTTGCTGGGTATCCTTAAATACTCACAACTGAATCCTGAGCCTTTACACACCAATCCACACAAGCAAACCACACACACACACACACACACACACACACACACACGCACACACACACATGCAAACACACACACATACACACATATACAGTACACAAGCAGTAGGTTGGAGGTTGGAGAGGAGTGTTTGGGAGCAGCTGGAGGTCTGTAAAACTGCCATTCTTCTTTATGAAAAGCCATCATTCACTCCTTCAGCCTGTCAGCTAATGTCAGACAGACTGACATAAGGTCCCCACAAGCCTTCATTCAGCTCGCAGGACGGATTGGCCAGAGTTTGTCACAGTAAAGCTGTAGTAACCTCAGCATTACAGACCGGGGCTAATGAGATCATTGGTTAGAATTTCCACTTTGAGTGACACAGCATAAAATGGACATTGATCTGTTAAGGTAAAAAAAATCATGTCAAAACAAAAGCACCAAAATTAAACTCTCAGGAGTGAGCGTCATGAAGGGTATTGGCATAACCTGAAAAGATCAAGTCAGGAGTTTATTTGTATGGCTGATCAAGTTATTGTTTTACATGACTTTGAAGATACAGAACATTATTTAACAATAATTTTAATGAAAAATAATAAGCAAACACACACACACACAAAACAGACAAAAGATTTGCCCTACCAGGAAAACAACTGGACTGGCGGACATGCAATGACTTTGTAATGACAATGACAAGCTTCAGTGGCTGTGAAGGGTTGTGTTCATGCCATTACATCTCTGAGGTGTGGAACACTGATACTCATCTGTAGTTTGCATCTCATCCTTTACAGTGCTATTGATAAAAATAGTTTCTACTAACCATGACCACAATCCGTAATAGCTTAGTTTGTATTCTGAATATGGATCAGAAAAAGCTTAAATGAAATATTTTTGTAACTGGAATGTAGGCCATTTTGGAAGGCACTGAAAAAAAATGTAGTTGTTTGGGATCAAATAACACTCATACAGGTCTACTTGAAAAGCAGTTACTGAAAAAATGATAAATTTTGTCATGTAGATTGAAGGACTTGTAGGGAAAACAAAACACCTATCAAAGGAAACCTTTAATAATAACAAAACAAAAAAGGATTCAGAGAAATAAAAATGGACTAAATATGAGGAAAGGCATCAAAAGATGGAGGAATCCCCTTTCTCCTACTAAGCAGACAATGTATAAAAACTTGACAGATATTCAGACATGTCATTTGACTGTAATGATGATAACCAAAAGGAGAATAAAAGTACAAGAAAAAGCACAATGAAATTGCTTTACTGATTGGTCTGAACTTGTAGCAGACATTAAAGTCAACTCAGTCATTATCACTGACCTTTTAGAGTCATCAATGCATGATGAAGGGACATCAGTAACAACTCAGCCATCATGGACAGCAGTAACACTGCAATCAGGTTTGAAAGAAATGGATGCCAGGTCTGCTCAACCACAGCCACATCCTGGAATGAAAAGAGACAGTGACATCAATTATTTACTCAAGATTAGTGCGCAGTGTACATTCAAAAACTTTGTGAAAAACATTCAGTTGGAATAAGGATTCATATTTGATTATGATAACATATAAATCGTCCCAGTCAAGACACGCAGAATTACTGGTGGCAACAGTACTTAAACTACAACAAGAAATACTTTAAAGATATATCTGTGATGATCTACTTTTACTGGACCCAAAGCACAACCAAACAGACCGGAAAGAGTTTAAGGATTTTATTGTAGGGAAGGAAGCTGTGGTGGGAAGACGCAGGCAGTGTGGGAGATGAGGAGCTTGAGCAGAGGAGTGGTGGCTGGAGAGGGGAGCCATGGCTTACGGCACTGAAGAGGTGGCAAGCTGGAGAGGCTGTTGGAGTCAGCCATAACTAACAGCACTGGAGAGGGGGAAGGGCCGTATGGCTATGTCGCTGGAGAAGTGGCATGCTGGAGAGGCTGTAGAGGACAGCCGTGGCTTACGGCACTGATATTGAGCTGGTGAGCTTGTGAGGTTGAGAGGCTAGTTGGAGCTGAGAGGCTGGGTGGTGGCTGCTTCTGGAGATCTTCACCGGAGGTACACCTGAGTAGTGGATAATCCTCTGGCAGCGTGGATGAGTGGGACTGGGGTTTTTAGACTGCAGCGTATGAGTGATGATGAACAGATGTGCGCTTCAGAGCTGCGGCTGGAAGCCACACCTAAGCCTCTGAAACACAAAGCACAATCAAGCCTCCACAACCAAAACACCAGCCATACACAATAAAGTCTATCCAAAAAAACACAAGAAATCCACTATCATCACAAAATCACTTCAATAAGTATGGCTATTTAAGTTTAAAAATTCTTTTTAGGTCGTTAGTTCTTTATTTATTTGTACAAAAGAAGAAGAATAAAATGGTACAGAGGAAGTCATGTACATACCAAATGCACAGGTGGCACAAAAGACACACCTAAGGGCTAACATTGACATTAAAGCATCTGAAAAGTGTTGTCACAAAACACAAACAAATTCAGGTATTTATACAGAGTTTCAAAGCAGAAAAATAATACAGTTAACAAAGAATCAGTCATTTTTTATACCGTAAAAATACTGCATTCACATACTGCTGTATGTTATTAAAAGCACTTGTTGAGCATTCCAGCTGGAGGAAGTGACAATTCTGACAAATTTCTTTTGTAATTGAAAAATGGAATAGAGACTGGTATTATATGTGCTAGCCCATGCTATGTTAACCCAAGAAAGGAAAGGATAAATCATACTGTAGTAAAGATCCACAATTCTTTTTCTTGACAAGATGTCTGTTACACTCGGCCAAATCCCAGTGTGTTCTGCTGCTTTACTGGACACATATGACGTGATTTTTCCAGTTGAGCTTGTCATCAATAATAACACCTAAGAACTTAACATATGAAACATGTTCAAGTGCATTATCAGCTATAACAACAGGCTGGATGTAATCTGAAAGAGTTTTACACATAGACTTGAAGAGCATGAGCACTCTTTTCAACACTGAGAGATAATTTATCGCCTTTGAGACAGACATCTACCCCATTTAGAGCACTTTTCATGGGAGCAACCAACTTGTGTTCATCTTTACCTATGATAAAAATATTAGTATTATTGGCATATAAAATAAAGAGCATTTCTTTTAATATTAAATGCAAGTCATTTACATATAAGGAATAACAGAGGGCCTAATATGGAGCCTTGCGGAATACCACACTGTATGACTGTAAGATGAATTAGCTGAACTCCAAACAACATATTGTTTCCTGTTAAGCAGGTAACTTCTAAACCAATTAAGCCGAGCACCAGTCAACTCATAAGCTTGAAGTTTAGCTAATAATATGCTATGATCTACAGTGCCGAAGGCTTTAGATAAGTCAATAAATACTTCAATTATAAATTCCTTACTGCCTAAAGCTGTAGATTTTTTTATCAGCCAACTGGACCAGAGCCATAGGGGTAGAATGCTTTTCATGGAATCCATATCAATAATCATACAGTAGGTTATTGTCCTTTAAGTGTTTAACCCTCCTGTTATGTTCATTTGTCAGGAACAGTCATTCGTTTGGTGCTGTAGGACCCTCTTACTTTGTCCAAGTTGTCTACCCCCCCTTTGGTGGCATTGTAATCCAGGATCATGCTTGGTTTCTGGTCCTCTGGTGTGTGTTTGTGTGTGTGTGTGTGTTTGTGTGTGTGAGTGTGTGTGTGTGTGAGTGTGAGTGATTGGGGTGAAATATGTCTCGAAGTTGCAAAGAAAGAAATAGTCTGACATTTCTGACACCCTTTTTCCTCCAGTTTGACTGCTGGGTCAAATTGACCCGAACAGTATCTATGTGATATAAATATGCAGGGGGTGGTTGCAAATACGTGAGATAAACCATTTTCATATTATATGTTGATTACACTAATTAAGGCAAGCAGAAGAAGTTTCATACTGAAAAAATACTTTGAACTTTTTTTCCTAGATCTTCAAACTTTAAAACGAATCTCAATTTGACCCGTAACATAACAGGAGGGTTAAGTAGGCTGTTGTAAAAATTTTTGTTTACAGTTTTGGAAAAACAAGGCAATAATGAAATTGGTCTGTTATTTGAAAATATTGATGGATCATCTGTTTTGAATTTTTGGAAAACTTTGGCCCATTTCAGTTGGTCTGGCATCACACCTGTTTGAGGAGAACAACTGAAGATATGACAGCAGTTGTAGGATAGTAGGGAGGCACTGTTTCACTAATTTCATTTCAAGATCATTGAGACCAGCACCTGTTAGCTTCAAACTTGATAGAATGTCAAATATTTCATTCTCATTCACAGGAGAAAAAGTAAATGATGATAGATGTGGAACAGGCCCTGTGTTGGATGAACAAAAATGTATAGAAGGGTTTTTTTTTTTTGGAGCCAAATTAGATATCAAAGCAGAATCCTTTATGATGGAATCGTTGTGAAGAAATCTGCTCTGGGGAAGTATTTTAGATGAGGGTTTATTTAAAGCTTGAGTAATGACATTCCCTGTGTTTTGCAAAACAGTGTGCATCTATCACCTTTATGAAAACTGATTTGGTGTAATTATCAGTGTTAGGATTGCCAATTAATAAGTCTTGTCCCAAAATGTTTTTTAAAGACTCCTTCACATAAAGGGATACACCACCTGACCTATTTTTCTATGGTTGGAGAGATTATTTTAGCCATTTGATGAGTACAGAGACACTTTATAGACATTATACCAGGTTTCTGTGAGATCAATGGCTGAAAAGTGTAAAGGTAATGATGCAAAATCTCAAAGTACACTCAAAGTGCTAAGGCATATTCCTAACATTCAGATGAAATAATGTGAAGGAACTGAAGCTTTTTACATTTTTTTCTATTCTGATTGATTTTAAAGAGTCCTCTGTATAAAATATGCAGGGGTCAAACTGTTGATCAGAAACAAAGAAGTTACTGTCGGGATCAACATGGGAGAAGGGTGACAAATCTAAGAAGTCATAACATTTAGTATAGTAATGAACAGGAAATGACAAAGCAACAAATTTCTCTAAACTGTTGCTTCTACACAGTGAAAAAGTTAAAGTTTGGTCTCTGCTGAAAAAAACTTTTTTAGCTGTCACTTTTTGAAACTTTCCATTACTTCTTCTCTTCTTGTCATCTGGGGTTTCAGTGACAGACCTCATGCCACCTGCTCAAGTCCTTTGTGGACCACCTGGGACGGTGGGAGGCACAGTCAAATAATTCTCCATCTATCCGTCTGTCCATCTATGTCTCGTCCTGTCAGTCCACCTGACTGCTCGGTAGTCAATATGTCTGAATGCTGTTCTGACTTTCTTGCTGTCCACTTACATTCGCACCTGGCTGCCTGCCAATCAGGCCAACCCGTCTGCCAATCTCTCCACCTGATGGCCTGCGTGTTTGGCCGACTGGCTGCCTTTTTTCACTTCTGTCCATGCCACAATGGGCCTCCCTGTCTGTCCGTCACCTGTGTGCCTGTCTGACAGACTTCTTTTGTGCTGCCATAAGGATGTGCTTTGTCTTTTTGTCTTATATACAACACAGATGGATTCACATTTTCTTAGTTGAATGGAAATATTTTATACTTTTATAAGTTTTTTCAAACACTTGTGAATTTCTTAGTTTGTCTTTCTACTCACCTTGAGCATGGAGCACAAAATGATTGTCATAATTTGCTAATTAGTAACGCTGTAGGTCAGTCTGTACTTGTAAGAAATGTTTTATGCTTTCTTAATGTTTGAGATCAAGACAATTTATGCACAAAACCCAAAGGTTTTTTTTCCAGAACTCAATGAAAGAAAAGTACAAACCTCAAAACAAAGTCACATGTTGAATACTAAGAACAGAAAGTAAAACACATTTAATGAAGCATATGGCTTTTTAAAACAAAGGCAGACAAACTACGTAATTTGAGTGTTTCCTTCAAATACTATATTGAGTGGTTTTTGCATTGGAGTGTAATTAAGAGGGATGCGTAAAGGCCCATTTATGCTTCCTTGAGGTATTAAATACATCTGTTTCAAATGTTGAAAACTGTCTCTTTTCACATACTTCCAAGTACCATACACTGACATTGATTTTACACATCCCATCCACTACATGGAAGTTCCTAGTCAAAAGTTTGTTTGTACTTATGCATCTGTTCAATAGAGAAGGTGGGAAAAAAGTTCCTGTCACCATGACAACAACAAACCTGGTGATGCATCATGAAATGCAGATGGAGAATTTCTCCCTTGAATTCTTTGCATCCCAATCTTTCTCTTCTTCTTTGGCTATCTCTCTACTTGGTCATGCTTGAACTATTGTCTACACTGCCCTCACAATTTCCAGAGGTAGTTAAAGTTATTGCTCTGTTTTGTCCACATATATAAGCTTCCAGTGAACGTGCAGAAAGATGGATAAAATGAATGTGAAGTACAGACAGAAGGTTTCATCCATATCCATGTGTATTTAATGTTAGAGTGTAACTGAGGCTTAAGGGTTGCTGACACAGCCGCAAGAAGATATGGATAAGGTAATAAAGAGGACTGAGTTAAAACCAAGTAGTATGTAGCAGCAATTCACTTTTAAAAATTTCTTTGTAGCTCAAGACCCAGACTTGAAATTTCAATGTGCCTCCAGAAAGAGAATCTCTTTGGCCTCGGCTTTAAGAAGCAGCGGTGGGGGGAAATCTGATTTGGAAAACAGAACCGCTCTTGGAAGAATTCGATTCATGTTTGTATTCAGTGTGAACTCTTTTTAATTTTTTAATTTTCTTATTTTTATTTTTTATTTTTTTGCATTGAAGCCATAGAGAAAATCTTTAGTGGAAATTAAGCTAAACTGCATATTTCTTTTAGTATCAAACCAAGTATTTTAAGTTTCTATCATAGAGGTGGATTCTTGCAGGATTAGGCACTGCAAATATAAGGGACCATAGAGTGAGTTAAATGTCTCAGTGGAGTTTGCTTTTGTGAATTTTTTCTAAGTTTTTATGAACTCTGTGTGTGTGTGTGTGTGTGTGTGTGCGCGCGTGTCGGCTGCTGAGCTGCACTTTAATGTGGTCACATCTGCGATTGGTTTAACATTGCAGATAAAGTTCAGGTCAAAAAAGCACCCAAATATAAAATGCAGACAAGTGCTCTCTCTCATTCTCTCTCT
>JAQLOL010000024.1:11126746-11136774 GCA_029783665.1 Naso thynnoides
AAGTTATTTTTAAATGGAGTCAGATTAAATAAATATTGTACTTTACTTTAAAATCCTCATCCAGACACCGGAAAGACAGAATACGTATTGGGGAGATATTGCTATTTGTTTCCAAATATTTCCTCCCCTACAGCCCACATTAAACAATAGACACTCAATAACAGTTGTATTATAATGTGTAATTTATTTCATGGCAGATGATTTTCATTGATAGGCTACTTCTACTGACAGCACATGAAAAATGATAAAATCAAAAAGAACTGCATTTAGCCTATTCACAAAATCGTTTAAAACAATAGCTTATAAAACACACTTTTAAGCCTGTAAAACTGAGAGAAAACAGCCAATATCATCTGTATTTAATATTAATTCATTGCATGAACGGATCTGTCAATCATCAAAAATTCAGGCTCTAGAATTTTTAGCACTGGATGGAGCCATCAAAGACAGACATGGGCTGTGTGGTAGCTGTCATTGATTCAATTCAATTAATATTTTCCCTGAATGCTGAACGTGACATAATGTTCTGTGACGGGATTAATGTGTTAAGGCCCTTTGTGTGATAACTGAAAATATTATCCACAACATTAGATATTATTGCATTATAATTACATCAATAGAAAGCTGCAGTGTTCTAATGTTGATGTTACTTCAGGAAAGCTTCACAGCCCATCACAGCACATCCAGTGTTCATCCTGTGCTACAAAGACTGGCCTCCATCTGGCAGCCAAGAAGTGCATCCTTAGTTTTCAGGGCCAGCGGTGCACTGATTCTCTGTTTTCTCTGTGAGAAAACAAATGACATTTCTGCACACTAGTGGAGGAAAGTAAATAAATACATTTACTCAGCGTACTTAAGTAGAATTTTAAGGTACTTTTACTTTACATCTGTATTTCCACTGCTACTTTATTTTTCCGCTCCATTACATTTCAGATACAAATATTGCACTTTTTACTACATTTTTTGGATAATTGTAGTTATTAGTTACCTAAAATTACTCAAAATTCAGGATATTAAATAATGACTTAACATTGTAAAATAATAATTATTATTTTATAATTTTATAATAATTTGCTCTCTAGGGTGAACTCATAAGTTATCGAGCAAACACAGAACACAAAGCATTTGAAATTAGCTCCACCTTTACCAGCTACAACATTATGCAATGTACACATTTAAGTTGGGTTTGCAACATTTAGAAATCAAGCTAACTGTAGCATGAGACTGCATGGGAGGCAACTCCGCTGCACCCTCCCCATTTGTTGTTGTTCTCTTTTGTAAGGCCAGTTTATACTAAAGATTCACAATGAAACAAAATGGTTTTTAAGAAAAGTTGCAGCGGAGCAAACTGGTCTCAGCTCGACTAAAGTTGGCTCACAGTGTTGCTTGTAGGCACTATTGTCACCAGAGACCAGTTATAGTGTAAGGCACATCACTTGTTTCAACAGACAATTAGCTCCTTACAACCTCACCTGTTGCTTAGAAGAGCAGCATAGAGCAGCCAATAGGAGCACTTGCTCACAGAAATTACCATGATTGGCTGAAAATACGCCGTAATGGTCTGAATACAGAGCCAAGCCTGAATATAGAGCATACAGAGCCACAGAGAGGTAGAGAAGTATTTTGTTCTTTCAGACCACCTAAATTACAATATGCTTAAAAGTAATTATGGAATTTTAGAGTGATGATATCAACTTTAATGCCTAAAAAATTATACTCCAATTTCTTTCTTACTTAATTGGCCCCTTAGCCCCCTTGGGAGCATAGGGCGTCCACTGTGGATCTCAACCTCACGCTCTTCTGAGCAATGACCTTTGCTTTCTGCCAGGAGGTCCCCATCTTATTAAGTTCATTGGTCACAATGGCTCCCTCTTTCCTTGTGGGTTATAGTTTAGAGCTTGTTGTGCAGTGTTGGTTGCTTCCATTCTGGGTGTATGACGGCTCCATCCCCACTTTGTAAATTTGATTTGATTGTTGGTTAACTCCAGATTTGTCTGTCTAGGTCTACATTTGTTATTTTGCTCAGCCATCATATCCTAAGTGTGAATCTGAGGCAGTTATTAGTAAACACCTGCAGTTTTTTGGTGATTGTTTTTTGTGGTTCTCCAGGTTTCACAGCCATAGAGTTGGACAGATTTTTTTGGAGAGCTAGGAAGAGAGCCATACAAGTTGAATTGTTAAGAAAGCATGTCTTGCCTTGCTCTTGCGTAGCTCTACATCCCAAGTAGACAAACTTGGCCACATTTCATAAGGGTTGTTTTTCAATCGTAGTTGCTTGGTAAGATTTGGTGTTGACGCCCATGCTCCTGGTCTTTCCAGTGTGGAACCTAGCTGTTTGCTGTAATCTTGTAGTTGGTTTGTGTGTGTGTGTTGATAAGATCAGTGCCAACTCATCTGCAAAAAAAAAAAAAAAAAAAGGACTTCTAGTTGTTCAAAAGGAGTCCACTGTAATCCCGTCCTTTGGCCATCCACTGACTTTTTTATGGTCCAGTCGATGGCAACAAGGAAGAGCAGGGGGGTTAATAAATAGCTTGTCGTATTCCTGTTTTAATGTGGAAGGTGTTTAAGAGCTTGCCATTTGAGATGACTTGACCTGTGAATCTATCATACATGGATTTGATGACGTTTACCAACTTACAAACAGATCCTTTGGTTGGATCTTTCACAGCAGGGAATTCATCGGCTGCAATTATAGGAACAAACAAAATAAGACAGTCTTTGCAATCAGTCTACAAATACAGCCTTAGGTGGATGCAGCTGCTGAATTGTGACAAGAGGTTGACATTTTTTTGAGATTCTTGTGGGTCATGTGATTTCCACGGGATTCCATCACGTATTCATCATATAATTGGGATGGGACAAGAACGAGAGTAGGGGTACCTGGAATAAATAAATAAATAAATAAATAAGTAGGTAGGTAGGTAGGTAGGTAGGTAGGTCGGTCGGTCGGTCGGTCAGTAGGTAGGTCTTTATTGTCCGACCCAAAAGGTATCAGAAACTTGTCTTTGACAGGGCTCATGTCACTTTCCCACACACACATATACACACACAGAAGGCATTAAAAACATTGATACCAATACTAAGATGAAACAAACAGCATTACAACAAAATTACTATTTAAACAAAATGCAAGGACCACCAGCAGCAGCAGCAAGTCATTAAGTTCTTGAGATTGAAATTCCCCTGCTGAATCATAATAACAATGGGTCAGTTTTAAATATAAACTAGAGTGTCATGGTCTGGGTTTTGTTCATGTTTTTGTTTTGGGTTTTCTTGTGTTTTTGTGTGTTCTCTTACATTTCCACTCCCCCTTATGTTTTGATTTCAGTGTGTGTGTGGCAGGAGTCATGGCTGGCCTACTTTTCACCTTCCCGGTTTGCAGCTGAGGCACACCTGATTCTCACTGATGGCAATCAACCATTCCATAAAGGCTTTGCTATCACTTCACCATGTGCTTACCAGTGAATTCTCGTGTTTTCTGGTGCTCTCCAGTGTGATTTTTGACATTAGCTTTTTGACCGTGTCAACTAACCCTCTTCTTGTTTCTTAGTTTCTTTAGTGTGTACCTCACTGCGTTTTTGCCAGCAACCTTTCGTTCAGTCTTAAGTATATTCACCAGTGTTTTGTGGTGGAACGCCAGCTTGCTGCCAGCCTCCACTTGTCAGCCATTCTTCTGCCACCATCACCTCCAAGGGTTTTGTATTTTTCGGATGTCTAGTGATTTTTCTCCATGGTCCTGTGTTTTTGCTTGTTACCCTGCCTGTATATTAAACTATCTTAAACTGCTCTTACGCGTCATTCTCCGCTACTGCGGTCCAAACGAGACTCAGAGCTTGGCATAGAGTGCCTTAAACCATTAAAAAAAACATAAAATATGAGTAAACATTTTCTTAATTTTGATAATAGCAGTGGTCATTCTGTTGTCTTTTTGTATTCCCTTTTTCTCTCTTATCTGTTTGCTCTCTGGATGCCAGTTGCCAAATGGTTGCCAGCCAGCAAACTCCTGACCCCAGTGCATGATGGGACAAAGATGATGTGCGGTTGCAGTTGCATTCAGCTACCAAAGCAATGGAGTTGGAAGATGGAATTATAACAAAAATTAAATTAAAACTATTTTTGTATCACTTTTACAAAACTGTCAGGCAAGTCTGAAGTCTTAAAAAGATTTTAAAAATAGAGAGAGCTGGATTGAAAACTTTGTAAGCGGTGTGCAAGAAGTACAAAGTTGTCATAAGAGTACACTAGTGAGTCTTGAGTGAATAGTCTTCAATGAAACTCATGTAAAACTGGCGGAGACACAGACGAAAATCACCTGCTTTCACCAATCGTAAAGTCCCTGTGGTCAAATATGGGAGCAGGATGGGAGCAGGATAGGACAGAAGTGAAAATCCACTTCCATGTCACCCTCTAATAGGAACATAGTTACTGTCCTCATGGTGGGAGCCTTAAGCTCTCTCCAACTGTCCTGTTACTCCTGATAAATGTCTTTAAAGTGTTGATTTTTCAGATCTATACACAAACAGAGGCCCAACTTCACACACTGCACACAAATATCCAGCTACATCATTCCTCATCACCTACACATCCAAATATCTCTAACAAACTACATTGGACTTCCATCCCACTAACTTACTCCTCGCCCTCTCTCTGCTTTTCTCTGTGGCAATATTAGTGAAGATATAATTGGACACTGGGGTGGCCGGAGTAGGAAGCCCATAACAGCTCCAGGCTGGATTTAGACAAGAGCAACCAGACAAATCTGATTTCAACACCGATCTCGACACAGACATGGTTTTCCCATCATCAGCTCAACATGGTAAAACACCTCAAATTCAAGGCTAACAGAGTTAAATCAGATTTTAGGGGTAAATCCAGCTTCAGACTCTCAGATTTAGCTGTGTGATTGGAGCCACTCATCCAGGGAAACATTGAACTTTAATAGTATGGCGACTCGCAATCCATTTGTCGATTATCTGGTGCAAGATGCTGGGATTGTTGGGTGTGGAAGGGATTGATATGGATCAATTTCTTGAGGTGAAGTAAACAAAGATAAGGGCTCATAGTCACACATCACTGATCTAATGGTCTTTTCATATGATTACACAAACAGGAAGAAAGAGAGTTTATTTTATTTTTTCCAAAGCTTGTGGGTCCATTTGTGAAAGTATTTTGTTATATTAAAATAGGTCACAATATACTTTCTTGCAGCCTGGTTAAGTCATTTTTTCAGGTTCAATCATAGGACACATAAATGAATCAGAGTGCAGGCACCCACACAAGCCATTAAGCTCATACAAATCGTGTTAACTCAATGGTAAAATTGCAATTGTTCATACATCCAAACAAATAAAACAATTGCAAGGATTCATCATACTATCAATGCTGTTTTAGCATCACATACTTTCCTTTTGCAAAAAGACTCGTGCATAAACAGTAGATGAGGTTTTGTG
The DNA here is from genome assembly GCA_029783665.1 of Naso thynnoides. NCBI lineage: Eukaryota > Metazoa > Chordata > Actinopteri > Acanthuriformes > Acanthuridae > Naso > Naso thynnoides. The sequence goes on from JAQLOL010000024.1 coordinate 11,132,197, forward strand.
AAAGATGTCAGCTATTATAAATATGTCATCTGCTTGTAGTGACAGATGGAATGTAGGGCATATCTTCACAGCTTTACTACAGCATCCCTTAATCCCGTTGTTGATGTTGACGTCACACTGGTGGAATTAGGGAAAAAAGAGTGCAAGTATGCTACAGTCATGTGTCACAGAGCCAATGATGTGTGTATTTGTTTGAGATTGTGTAGGAGCATGTAAGGTCATGTTTGCAAGATAACCTTGCAAATGCTGTGCCAACAGCAAAATAAAATGTACACTGTGTGTGTGTGTGTGTGTGTATAGCAGCACATTTTATCAGTGTCTTATTAGTGTTTGCTTGTAATCAGCATACAGTTAAATGATCAAAATTTCAACATCTCAAAATGTTTTCCTGCTTCAATTTGTATTCTTCAGACCAGTACTAGATTAGCTATTTTGCGACCAGTGTCAACAAAAACTCCTAAACAAGTTTTGACTTCTTGAATCAGAATGTTCATCTTGTCTTTTTCTTTTTCTCTTGTATTTTGGGGATGTTAAAAACACTGTTACTGTTTATGTAAAAACATTTTAAACACACACTTATTGTTTTAGTAGTTTATGATACATTATGAGCCTGTGCATACGAGCCCTACAAATATTCCTGAGAAAAAAAACATATGAATCTTTCTCCAGAAAAAGAGCTAAAAAATCAACCAAACCTCTAAACCCTGCAGGATTTTAAATTTACTGGTATGTATTTGCAAATACAACAAATAACTGCAGTCACTGTCTTGACATGTGTGGACAGAATTCAGTTGTTTAAAGTGACAGAATGCAATATTCACTTTTTTTATGATCACCTTATTAGTCATACAGGGAAGCATATTTGCACATGAAAATATTGTTCATTGTGGCAGATCTGTCAGCAAACAGAAAGCAGAGAAATCAATGAAATTCAAGTTTACTGTAAAGCATCGGAGAACAACTTTCTCCACGTTTGTGTTTCACGTTCAGCACGACATGTCAAGCACGTGCGATCATTAGATTGACTTCTCTCTTTGACTGATCTCTTGAGTTCAGCCTCAACTCCATCCTCTGACTTTATGCATCATCAGTTTGCAACATTGATCAGTTATCATTTAACCTGAGCATACAGTATGTATTGTTGCTCCAGTGTGCTAAAAAATAATATCCATTTAAACAGGACTGGTGTAAAGTGCATCACCCAGCTTGAACTGCTATAATTAGGAGTGAAAGTCCAACAATGATGGAGAATAGGATTTTAAGGCTTTGCAACATTTGGAAGCACTACATCTTAAGGAGATTTTACCACAGGTGCAAACAAAAGCTGGGTTTATGTTCAAGTTGTAAGTGTCAGGTATCAAATTACAAACTACTTCACTTTCATTTAAATACAGTGCTGTCATTTTGCAGATGCAGGAAGGAGAGACTGGACTGTAGTACAGAGGGTTCTCACTTGATCTTAACTATTTTTTTTCTCCAAGTGATTAACAAGACAACAAGATGTCTAACAAATTTGAATTTGGCTCAGGAGATTTTAATTAATAAATAATACAAAATGTTTTCATCGGACCTTTCAATGGCAGCACAGTTGTTATCGTCCATTTATTGTATAGTGCACAGAATTTGGATTTGGTACAAAAGCTGTGTTATCTGCAGTACTGTAAGAGTTTGCAGGTGGATGCAAAGTACAGTGTGTATGTAAGCATTATGCACAGAGGCTCATGGGATATGCTGGAGTCAGAGCTCATCAAATAGGTGTCAGTGCTTACTCAGGAATAAACATTTTGATGTCAACGTGTGTTTCTTTATTCACCACAGAGAACTGCTGATGGTAAGGAGTCTGTGGCCCTGAATGAGTCACATGCAGGGATGTGACATGTGACAGAGAAAAATGAACAAGGAAATGGAACAAGAAGAGCAGATGAGGTAGAGTAAGGTTACAAAAAACTAGAAATAAAGAGGAAAAAGAGATAAAATAATAGAAGAGAAGGGCCAGTCAAAGGGATCCTAATGATTGTGATTTGCTTTTCCAAAGAGAGTCTGGTCAATGTGGTAATATGAGTGGATATGAAAGAACATTTAGCCTTTCCAAACTCTTTTTAGACATTTCTCGTGCCAACCTTATCTTTCAGCATCACCAATTTGATTAACTGGAATCCAAAACCTTGCTATATATAAATTCTCAGAATATCAGCTGAACATCAGTAATAGTTGTGACAAAGATATGTAACAGAGGCAGGATATCTTAAAGTAAATAAACTTCATGCCAAACATCAATACACTGAATGGTGAACACTTCACATATTGGTCTTATGATTATAAACTAACAGGCTGTCCTCTGCTGGACAAACTACATAATTACACCATTTTAAAGTCACTAGTCCAAGCATTTTTCCTGCCTTAAAGATTAGAGCATACAGAGAAGCATACATACCAATATATCTGTGACGGACCAGTATTGGCCAATATTATTAGCAAAACCAATAAACTGATCTGGCTGTAGTTAATTACTGCTACAACTTGCTGTGGTAGCACAGTAAAATGATTACATTGCAAAACTGGTTCAATTTAATATAATTATTATGATGAGTGGATTTGCTTGTGGGGCAGTGTAAAACAAAGCTAAAGCTTCAGAATTGCTTCTTCTCCTCTCCCTAAGCAGTTTTGTCTGTTGTTCTGATGTCCGTGTTTTTTTCTCTCTCTTGTTCATTTTTATCAATATGCTGGGACAGAAATAGTGAATAGTTGGATACTTCAATGCTCTCTTTCTTTCAGTATATTTCACAACTATGTATTAATGTGACCATAAATCTACCCTTGCCCTTTCTTTCCCTATGGTTACCATCAAAAAATGCTGCTCCATCTGTGCTCTGTAATACATTATATCCTTCCTGCATCCCCCCAGCCCCTCATCTTTAGCCCTTGTCTTCTGAGAGGAAGCAAAGTGGGGCTCACAATGCATACCATTACTTAACAATTACCCTTTCAGATGGAACTGCACAACTATTTAAGGTCCTCCTCATTTATTTCAGCCAGGCAACAAAGCACTGATCGCTGCAGAAACTTCCATTTGTGGCGCATGGTGAAATTGAAATAGTTTTAAGTGTTGAACGGGAGTGTGACTCTGCTCTGTTTGTCCAAATTTTTTTTTGTGTGTGTGTGTGTGTGTGCGCGCGAATTGTTGACTTTATATTCTGTAAAAAGACTGTACTGGCATGTCAATGATTTTTGAAAAATAAACACTGAATTGAACTGAACTTTATGGTAAAAGTACTTTTTTGGTCACATATGTAGCGTACAGTGAAATGTGTTCCCTGCATTTAACCCATCCCTGAGGAGCAGTGGGCAGCCACAGTGCAGCACCCGGGGACCAACCCCAAATTCCAAGTCAGTACCTTGGTCAAGGGTACTCACTGGAGATACAGCTACATGTTTTGATGGTAGGGGGAAACCGGTGCACCCCAAGGAAACCCACGCAAGCATAGGGAGAACATGCAAACTCCATATAGAAAGGTCCTGCTCCAGCAGGTAATTGAACCCAGAACCCTCTTGCTGTGAGGCAACAGTGCTAACCACAATGTGACCATGCCGCCCACATTTTACCTCCAGATAGACTGATCCTGTGTACAGTTGCACTCAATGATCGGTCACTGATTTCCCAATTTTCTGATCATGATAAATTTTAACTCATTTCAGAGTCCTCTGGATTACCTCTAAGTTCTGACTGATTTAATTTGACTGATTCTCTACTGATTTACTGCTCCAATGTTGCTCTAATTATGGTTTAACTAAGAGTCTCAGAGTAAAGGAGGAATTTATACCTATTTATTTAGTTTTTTAAAGTTACCTGGAGCAACATCCATAAAGACAGGGGTCGCTGTTTGGGAGGCTAACAAAGGACATGCTCATTTCGAACACACAAAAAGAAATATAGACAGTAAATTTGTCTATCTGGACACATTCAACCATCTAATCAGGGACAAACCAACCTCCATATATACACTTACCGGCCACTTTATTAGAGACACCTTGCCAGTGCCGGGTTGGACCCCCTTTTGCCTTCAGAACTGCCTTAATTCTTCGTGGCATAGATTTAACAAGGTGCTGGAAACATTCCTCAGAGATTCTGGTCCATATCAACATGATAGCATCACGCAATTGCAGATTTGTCGGCTGCACATCCATGATGTGAATCTCCAATTCCACCACATCCCAAAGGTGCTCTATTGGATTGAGATCTGGTGACTATGGAGGCCACTGGAGTACAGTGAACTCATTGTTCAAGAAACCAGTTTGAGATGATTTGAGCTTTGTGACATGGCGTATTATCCTGCTGAAAGTAGCCATCAGAGGATGGGTACACCGTGGTCATAAAGGGATGGACATGGTCAGCAACAATACTCAGGTAAGCCGATGCTCATATGGTACTAAGGGGCCTTAAATGTGCCAAGAAAATATCCCCCACACCATTACACCACAATCAGCAGCCTGAATCGTTGACACAAGGCAGGATGGATCCATGCTTTCATGTTGTTTACGCCAAATTCTGACCCTACCATCTGAATGTCGCAGCAGAAA